>CM076578.1:355791664-356114093 GCA_034641835.2 Pinus albicaulis | reverse complement strand
CTAAAAATCCTTAAAACGGGAGTCATAAAGTAGTGCCCAATCTCCATTTTGAAACACCTTATTTTTAATAAAATTATCATGCCATTTCATTCTCTGCTGCTGGATAGTAGTAGTTCGCTGGACAACCATTGAACAGATTTCATCAAGTTCATTAAGCTAAGCCAGTCGGTGTTCCTGAGCATCTGATAGTTCTAAACCAACTTCTAGAGCTATTCTAAGCGTACTTATTTAAAATTCTATTGGAAACAACGAGGATTTCCCATAAACCAACTCGAATGGTGAAAACCCAGTTGTATTCTGCCATGTTGTTTTGTACGCCCAGAGAGCCTCTAGGAGCTTCTAAGCCCAATCCTGACGATGGTATGCCACAGTTTTTGTCAAAATGTTTTCCAATCTCTTGTTTGTGCTTTCCACTTATCCATTCACCTGGAGGTGGTATGGATATGTCACTCTATGCTTGACCCCATATTTTTGCATGAGATTTGCTATCGTGTGTGATGTGAATTGTGCTCCTCCATCTGAAAAAATATCTCTAGGAGTACCATAATGAGCGAAAATTTCTTCAAATAGAAAATCTGAAAACACGTGCTCTGTTGCTTTCGGAATAGCTTTGGCTTCCACCTACTTGGTCACATAATAATACAGACCAAGAAGTGGACTTTCTGATAGGAGGGTGGGTTAAAGGGGCCAACGAAGTCAATAGTCCATTTCCCAAAAGGCTCGAGGGCTACCTGTGTCTGCAAAGGCATTTCATCAGCTTGACCAGGCTATCCCATACGTTGGAAACTATCACACCTCCTAACATAATTTCGAGCATCAAGAAAAATGGAAGGCCAGTAATATCTCATTTGTAGTGTTGTATTCCCATGAAATTTTTGACAAACAAATAGGGGGCTAAATCATTGTTGAGTCTTCAAGGAATGCCTTTCCCCTGAAAATCCATCCTCCTTGAAGTCTCTCAATTGCTGTGCCTAATACAAATCCCCCTCTGCTAGTAAATTGCTAAAAGGGCCTATCATTCCTCCCTTTTCCCCTACAACATACATCAGTTCCCCCTCTTTCCCTTTGTCTGAATTCCCTTTATTTTTCCCTCATTTAGCCTCTTTTCTTCCCCCTTGTCTTCCCCTTCTATTTCCCCATTTACCCCTCAAATCCCCCCAAAATCCCCTTTAATTTCTTCCCCTACCCTTTTTTTTCCCTTTTCTCCCCTTTCTCCATCTATCGTTCCCCTTCCCCAGCCCTTAAATCCATTAAAATGGGCTAAAAAACCCTCTTTCCGACCTTAATATAGGGCTTAGCCCCTTACCACAGGTCCCTTAACCACTTCCCCACATGTGCCCCGGCGTCGGGACCAAATGCTTAAGTCCCGAGCGCCAATCACACCGAGCCGGCTACCAGCGATTTCCCTTTCAGGAACCCAAAGTCCCGCGATGCATTATTCACCGTCGATCTGCTGTTCTGATCCGACGGTGGAGCGCTAATCGCAAACCCCGTTCGATCGCAATCGCAAGCCTCAGTGGTGCCGCCCCGATTACAGCCCTCCGATCCATTCTTGACCGTTAATCCGTCCCGCCGATCCAACGGTCCAGCATTAATCGCCTCACACCCCATCGCGCCTTCCTTTTCTCCCGCCGATTGATTGTGAGCCGTTGATCTGATCACAGATCCAATGGTCTTCACTCAATCGCAACCCCCCTCCGATCGCAATCGCAATTCACAATGGTGCCGCCCCGATTGAGATCTTCCAATTCAATCCTGACCATTGATCTCCCCGCCTGATCCGACGGTCCTCCGCTAATCGCAAGCCTTCTACTCCCTCCTCCGATTGCAATCCCCCGATTGCATCCTGACCGTTGATCTGTCCCGCCGATCTAACGGCCAACGCTTAATCGCACATGCCCCTCCGATTGTTGTCCCCATCGTTGATCTGTCGTCGATCGGACGGTCAGCGCTCAATCGCATCCCTCCCTCCGATCGCAATCGCATTTCCTGTCTCCAGTCATCCGATCGCATTCTCCACCGTTGATTCCTCCCATAGATCAACGGTCCTCCGTTAATCGCAAGTTCTTCCGTCTCCCCCTTAGATTACATCCTGACCGTCCATCCCCCGCCGCGATCCAACGGTCAGCGCTTTCTCCGCCCAATCACAATCGGAACTTTCAATGTGTGTCACCCCTGTTCCCCTCCGATTGCGATTACCCGATTACATCTGGGCCGTTCATCCTTCCCCGATCTAACGGTCAGGATCTAATCGCCCTCTGCCTCCGCTGGGTCGCACTCTTTCATTCATCCCCATCGCTTTTCATGCATTTTGTTTGTTTTGGTTAGTTTCATATATTGTTACGTCGTTCAATCTCCTCCGTCGATCTCCATCACCAAGCATGAATCCAACGGTCTACGCTGCATATTTCTACCAAACCCTATTGTCTGCACATTCCACCACTCCACTGCATTTTCATCATAATAAGCTTTGTTTCCGCCACCGCCGCACCACCGTCTCGTTCACCCTGCATTCATCGTTCCGTCCACTATTTTCTTCATAAGTTCACTGTGTTGCAGAGTTTCTAGAGGATGGGACCGCCGCTGTTCAATGTACTACCTCAATGGCGAGCGGCGCAGTCAGGATCAAATCTAATGAGCCAGTACCATCGGGAAAGTCAAGGAATGGGGCCATCAGGACTCACATTAATGGAGAGCAGAGTTCAAACGCCGAAATCATGTCGGCGCCATTAAAAGCTCGAGCTAACTCGACAGAGACAATAATGAAGCAGCAAGGAGTTTCAGTACAGAGCAGAGGGATTAGCGCGTGACAACGAATATTTTGAGCTCTGAAACGGAGGTTTGAAGAGGCAAAGCATCATTTTGAAGACCGCGAGGATCGATTCTGGAGATCCTGAACATCAATAAGAGGTAATATCAAGGTTTTCTTATCAGCAGAATGTTTTTCCATAAAGGACAGGTCTCCCATACATGCTTTATTATGCGCCGTGTCCTTGAAGGAATTTCTCGTCCCAGCTATGGTTCAAAACAATCTAACATCCATGAGGTAGACCTCTTAGCAAGTTCTTTCATTTTGTTCAAATCACCTGGAGTACTACAGCCAAAAGGTCAAATCATATCCGGAGCAGATCTTTCTTTCCCGAGGAAGGTGACAAAGATTAGATATACAGTGCATCAAACAGAATGGGTCTCGGCCCTGCATTCATTATTGTGTTTAAATGTAACATTTAAAATTCACCTACCTCCTCAGTCGGTCCTCTGTGTCTCTTCTGCTATAAAGCACAGAGGGATATCATTGTAATGGTTGTTGTTGCATTATTAGTGAATTGCAAGCATTTTTGTCCCGAGCCAAGTTTCCTGTGTAATAGTTGTAAGACAGGCTGAGAAATATGATGTATTTAGGCTGAATGTAAAAGCTTTGGGCAGTGATGTACCTGATTGGTGTTGTGTTTAACATGATAAGCAGTTTTCATTGGATCCTGATCTACAGCAGTTGGTGACGTTTTTCTTATCTCTGTGTTTATTTCCATTTCATTTCATGTTCTTCTGACTGACATCTGAACGCATGACATAAGATTTACCCTTGTTAGGTACCTTATGTCCCAGCTCTCTCAGTATTTAATGTTTTCTGCTCATATGTGTATCTGAATATTGTTTTTAATTGACTAAACCAGTGTAGTGGATGATTATTGCCTGCTCTATGATGTGCAAGTTAATAGAATCAATGTTCAGATGTTTTTGTTAAGATTTAATTGAAAGAGGTTAGGAACATTGGGAGGTGTAAAGCCTGTCGCTGCCTCTTCATAACCTGCCCTTCCATACAAACCTTTTCAAGACCCCTTGTGTTGCCTATGGTTTTGTCCAAGCAGGCTTGGAGTTAAATGACCTCTGGCCTGATCTATAGACGGAATCAGATGGTTTTCCATCCTTCATTCTCATTCCTTAGTGTTCCATCCCACCAATCAGCCTTTGAGATCCAAATGCTCTAGATGACTAGCCCAACTGAAGCTTACACATTGAACATAAGTAAATCCTTTCTTGACTCCATTGCCCAATGGCCTTGATGTTCCCTGAGTTATCTATCCTCGCCTAGCTTCCTTCTTTACCCATCCTTGTCTCATGGTGAAACCTTCCTTCCTGATTCTCAACAACCAAACTCAAACAATCAAACAAACAACCTTGAGCCTATAACTAGCCTAAAATCACAATTGAGAACTTCAAAAGACATATATCCTTTGATAATCATAGAGAGATCCCTCTCTGGACCTAGGAGGGCTAGATCCTAAGGTCTGAAAGTGGTTCTATGTTGTCTCATCTTTTGGTCTCTGTCAACCTGGCCAAAACATGGGAACCCCAACATAATGGCGACTCCGCTAGGGAGTTTTGAGTGCTTTTCATTTCGAACATCCTTAGAAGCTTAGAGCTCTGGTTAGGTTGACAGCAAGTCACACCTTTCTTGAATCAACCTCCATTATTGAATATCCACCATACTCTTAGACAGAGTTTAGATAGGGCCAGGTAGCCTCCAGATCTCATCCTCTCTTCAGGGGTGACATATCTGGTAAATGCCCTCCCAGTCAATCTCTGGTTGGAGCTTGTTTCTTTAGAGGAGATTCATGAAAGGTGATAGTGCTTGAGCACTGTGGTGGACAGTGTACCCTAGAATCATCCTAAACCCTCCACCTGGCGACTCCATTGTTCCTAAACGTTAAAGACTCCACTGGTGATCAGTAGGCCTGCTGATTATCTTGGTTTCACATCAGACTCCACTGGCAGACCAGTCCCAAAGCATAATGAAGACTCCACAGGGAGGCCAGTTCCCAAGAAAACATTAACCTCAGTAGAAGTAACAAGTAGGGATAAGTTGCTTGGCTTATAAACATCACTTTGGCTCATAGAACCATTCATACAAGAGCTTTCCCTGATCCAAACCCACCTGAAACAGTTGATAATCCTGAGAAAATCCTTAAAAGAACACCTGTGAGTAGGAGATCAACTATTTCCAGCAACATTCATAGAGCCAATTCTGCACCAGAAGATCTTGCAGCTCTATTAGACCCTTTCTTTGACCTAGACCTCCAAAACAGATTACCTAGAACTAGGTCATTCAGTGTTTCAGACCAGCCAGACACTAGGGACAGCGAAACCCCTCCTTCCACACCACCTGATCTCCACTTTCTCCAAAACTTGGGGCTTTCTCACCCTAGATCTGCTCAATAGACTTCTGCTGGTCCTACCATCCCTGTCATCCAACTACCAGCTGCTCAAGCCAACCCTATACCCCACCAAAACACCATCATGGCAGCCTGGTATGCACCTCTAGTTTTACCTCAGCCTTTACTACCCTTACCAGATGATTATCAATAAAAAATCCCACACTTCCCTGCTAAAGAGCCTACAACAGCACAACAACATGTAGATAAAATGGAGGACTCCTTTGACTATATGGAAATTGATGATGAAACAATCAAAATGAGAATTTTTGCGCAAAGCTTGGGAGGCGAAGTAAAGAAATGGTTTAAAAACCTGCCTGCTAGTAGCATCAATGATCTCCCTGCTTTATACCAGACTTTCATTAACAAATGGGAAACTAGAGCAAACCCTCGCCAGCTCCTAGCAGAATACATGTCCCTTAAGAGGAACGTAGGGGAAATTTTTCATGATTACACCACTAGATTCAACAGTATTTACAACGCTCTTCCCCCACACATGAAACCTCCGCAAGGTATGGCCCTGGCCAAATATCCTGATGGATTTGATGCTGACATGGCCTATGAGCTTAGAGATAAAGAGTACACCACTTTGGAAGACATGCAGAAAGGAGCAGTAAACATAGAGGCAAATTTGATTGAAAAAAGGGCCAAACTGAGAGCTGAGAAGAGAGTAACATACAAGGATGACACTATAGCCTCCACTTCAGACCCGAATATTGACAGATTGTCTAAGAATGTGGATAAGCTATGCCAAGTGGTCGAAAATATGGCTATCACTCAGAACAGGAACCAAAATCAAAACCAAAACCAAAACTTTAGAAGAAACAACAACACTCCCAACAGGCAGAAAGAGTCAGATCAGCAAGTCATTCCCCCTTTCCAAAAATTTCTTGATGAGGATGAGGGAATCATAGAAGAGTCTGAAGGGAATGTGATAAACATGTTCGAAACAGAGGACTCAATTCTGAACTGTGACTCAGAGGATGATCAGCCCTCATCTTCATATTGGGATGAGGAAAGATTAGAAACTGAAGAGTACAGACTTGGGTACCAAGATGCCATGTTACAGGTCAGAGAACAATATGGGCTCAGGAGCAAAAAGAACCAAGACACTTCCAAAACCAAAAATCCTGAGGTGACCATCAAAAAGAGGCCTGAAAAACCTTCTAAAGTAACTGCTGTAAACGATAAATCAACAGCTGAGAGTTCTGAGAAAAACCAACAGAAAGGCAACCAAAACAATGAAAGACAAAGTCAACAAACCAGTAGCACTAGCACCTCAGTTAGTGCTCCTGATAAAACTGTATCTACACATGTACATAATGAGAAAACACAAACTGATTCAGCTATTAAGGTAGTTGCAAATAAAACAGATCTGAACATTCCCAAAAGTCATTCCACTTTCAATTTAGAAAGTGAGATTGCAAAAATCAAAATCTCTGTACCATTATCTGAGCTGGCCTCTCAGGATGTATATAAGGGCCAGATCTTGAAAGCATTAAATCTGAGTATGAATAGTGACACTGTAAATTTGAGCGATGATCAGCCTGCCCTCTTATTCGGTCCCAAAATTGAGGGGAAATTTCAGGAGGGAGTAGTTCCACCTTTTTATATTAGTCTCAACATTCATGACAAAATACTCCACAATGCAATGCATGACTCCGGTGCATCACACAATCTAATGCCTAAAGTGGTCATGGAGAAGCTAGGCCTCGAAATCACCCGAACCTACAAAGACTTATACTCATTTGACTCGAGTAGGGTAAAATGTCTCGGCCTGATCAAAGACTTGTGTGTGAGTTTGACTCAGATTCCTGCGAAATGTATGGTCATGAATGTAGTGGTGGCAGACGTGCCGCCCAAGTATGGCATGTTGTTGTCAAGATCATGGGGAGCCAAGCTGCAAGGCACCATGCAGATGGATGGCTCATATGCCACTATCCCTATATTTGGCCAATCAAGGAGACTGTATAGAGAGTCCCAAATGAAATTCCTAGTCAGTAGCCCCGAGAAACCTGAAAACTCACCATTATACTCTGTGAATTCCAATCTTGACTCCTTCATTTTTTGTAATGATGAATCCTTAGAAGAGCCAGAGTCCCAGAATAGGCATACAAATGAGAACATCGAGCCTATGGACCTCCACATAATGGCCACTCTGGAAGGATATGATCAGGGAAACCATGAGCATCACACTGAAAACAAAGAGGAAATCAACAATGAAGCCTGTAGGATCTGTAGTGGACCTCTCACTCCAAGTGAAACAGAAACGGAACAAGTACAGCCGGCCAACCTCCTCCCTGACATCCATGGCCTCTATGAACAACAGGACAGCTTACAATCTAGTACAGACCTCCCGACTCAACCTAATGGCGAACCCAGCTGTAAGGGGGAAAGTGAAGTGGAAGTAAACAAAGAACCCCTGTGGGAAATGAACTTTGATGGGTCCTGTACTAGACAAAGCGCTGGAGCGGGAGTGTGGCTGCGTAACACCAAAAATGATCACGCGGAGAGCCACGCCGTTAATCTGCACTTCAAATGCACGAATAACATTGCAGAATATGAGGCTCTAATCTTGGGTTTAAATCTGTTGAAAAAATTAGGAGCCCGTAGGGTAGTCGTGAGAGGAGACTCTGAGTTAGTAATCAAACAGATGAATGGTGAGTATTCGGCAAAACACCCCAGGCTTAGAGCATATAGGAACGATACTCTAGATTTGCTGAAAACGTTCATTGAATATGATTTAGTATTCATTCCTAGGGGTCAAAACGCTATTGCAAATAGACTAGCCTGCCTAGCTAGCTCTTGTCCTAAGGCCCCGGTTGACCAACAAATCATCATTGAGACTAAATTCGGGATGCGGTGCAGGACAATGAAAAATCTTGAGGTATTTGAAGGAGACAAGCAGATTGAATATTTCACGATAAGCAAAAATGAGTTTGAATTTTTACGATCCCGGTTTCAAAAATACGCAATTTGCTGATGATTCCCCGGGTGAACTAGAAACACCTTGTAGTATAGAAATAAATTCTTTTTCTGAATAAGCGGAGATTCAGCCATAAAGAAAATAGTGGCAGAGATAGAGGAAAAAGAAATGGAGTCTTTGTAAGCAAAGACAAGAACATACCAAGGGCTTAACGCATGGGGACCTCTTTGATTTGATGATGTAGCAAAGCCCTAATGAGGCATACGGAATCGGATGTGAAAGAGAATGCCAACATAGGCCTTGAAGACAAACCCAAAATGATAAAAGCGGCTAAGTCTATACCTATAGACATGAAGAAAAGATACATTGACTTGTTTAAGGAATTCATTGATGTGTTTGCATGGAGCTATGAATACTTAAAGGCCTATGACACCAACATCATACAACACAAGATACCACTGAAGGAAAATCAAAAGCCTTTCAGACAAAAACTTCGAAGAATCAATCCAAAACAATTGCCTGCAGTAGAGAAAAAGATCAGGAAGATGTATGATGCAGGCATAATAGTCCCTGTAAGGTTTTCTGATTGGGTGTCAAACTTAGTTGTTGTAAGGAAGAAGACAGGGGAGATCAGGCTATGCATAGACTTCAGAAACCTCAATAGAGCCTCCTTGAAAGACAACTACCCCTTGCCTAGAATGGAACATATCCTACAAAAGGTAGTGGGCTCTAAGAGAATCTCCCTGCATGATGGTTTTTCAGGATACAACCAAGTTCTGGTACTCCCAGAAGATCAAATCAAAACAGCTTTTACCACTCCATGGGGCACCTTCATGTACTTGAAAATGCCCTTTGTACTGATGAATGCTAGAGCTACCTTCCAGAGAGCGATGGACATAGTTTTCTCAAATGAGATTGGACACTTTATAGTTATCTACTTGGATGACTTGACTGTCTTTTCTAAAAATGAAGAAGAACATCTGAAACATCTGAGAAAAGTTTTTGAAAAATGTAGAAGGTATGGTCTGTCCCTAAATCCTAAAGCTGTTTTGTTTACGCAAGAAGGTAAGCTCCTGGGCCACATCATATCCGAGAAAGGTTATGATGGATAGACCCCCAGAGAGTTGAGGGAATACTTCAAATTTCACATCCAAGAAACATCAAGGAGCTACAGTCCTTCATTGGGAAGATCAATTTCCTTAGAAGATTTATCCCCAATCTTGCTGAGCATCTTAGGAAAATGACTGAAATGCTAAAGAAAGATGCAATAATCGAAGTTGCCCAGGACATAGACAACCTACCAATCATGGCAGGCCAAAAAGAAGAAAGCATACATCAAGTGTTCGTTGATCCTGTGGCAGAATACATGGAGGCCCTGATTTGCTCAAATACTCCAGCGTTGATCCTTAGCAAGGGCCAGATTCATCAGAAATGGTCACTACTGATGGTGACCACAGTTTTGAAGAACCACAAGCAGAGCACCCTGTGGTTATCTCTGACAAGCAGCCAGTGCTCATATCCTTTTTCACTACTACTTGACTGGCTGTATTGGCTTTATCATATCACCTAGAACATCAGAGATTTCCAGTTAGAGTAGGGTAGGTAGGAAAGCTCAATAAAGCTCAGTCTATGAGCAAGTAGATTAGTTGTTTAAATTTATGTTTTAGAATGTAGAGAAGAAACCTGCTAGACAGTCTAATCCTAGCAGGTAGTAGTATAGGTAGAGAAACATATGAGACCAACAGTCTAATCTGGTCTCATGGAGTAATAAGGGTAGAAGTAGAATAGGTTTATTTTTTCCTGTTTGTAAAATTTAATGATGTAAAGGGTCTGCAAGTCCAAATGCACCCAAGAAGAAAAAATGTTAGGACTATAGTGTGGGTAGGTAGTTGTGTGGGAGAATTTTATTGCTGATATGTTGTCTTCATAGTTTGTGGTAGCTGATCAAGGAAAGAAAAGGATGGTTCAAGCAGCAGGCATCTGGCCTACACCAAGAGATCATTTTCTGGTTTCTTGGCTCCTTCAAGAAGAAGCCATCCCCATGTGGAGCCACTGTTAGCCCCCCTATGAAATTTTTGACAAGCAAATAGGGGGCTAAATTGTTGTTGAGTCTTCAAGGAATGCATTTCCTCTGAAAACACAGTCTCCTTGAAGCCTCTATGTGCCTTTTATCCTTTGATCAAATCCCCGCTGCTGATTCCCCTTATAAAGCCTCTCTGTTGATGAAGAAATGCCCAAAGGCTTCCTTTTCCCTCTTATTTCCCCTCATTTAGCCTCTTTTCATCCCCTTGTCTCCCCCTTTTATTTCCCTTCTTACCCTTCAGTTTCCCCCAAAATCCCCTTTAATTTCCTCCCCTAACCTTTGTTGGCCTTTTCTCCCCTTTATTCCTCTATCGTTCCCTTTCCCCAACCCTAAAATCCATTAAAATGGGCTAAAAAACCCTCTTCCGACCTTATTATAGGGCTTAGCCCCTTACCGCAAAGCCCCTTAACCACTTCCCCACATATGACCCCGCGCTGGGACCAAGCGCTTAAGTCCCGAGCGCCAATCGCAATCGGAAGGTCAGGCGGGTGCAAACCCCTGTGTAACATTGAAAATCCCTGATGCGATTGGGTTATAACGTTAAGTCCCCGATCTGTTCGGCACCATCGATCTATCACCAGATCAATGGCTGAGCGCTAATCGCAAGCTCCCTCCCGATCGCAATCGCAACCCCCATGGGTGCCGCCCTGATTGAGATCCCCCGATTGCATCTTGACCATCCATTCTACCCGCGATCCGACGGCCCTCCGCCAATCGCAAATCCCCTCCGATTGTGTTCTCCACCGTTGATTCTTCCCGCAGATCAATGGCCAACGCTTAATCGCTCCTCCATTTCCAATCGCAATCGGAGGTTTGTCATGTGCCGCCCCAATTGAGATCTC
Source organism: Pinus albicaulis (assembly GCA_034641835.2). Classification (NCBI taxonomy): domain Eukaryota; kingdom Viridiplantae; phylum Streptophyta; class Pinopsida; order Pinales; family Pinaceae; genus Pinus; species Pinus albicaulis. Next base: position 356,103,029 of record CM076578.1, on the reverse strand, counting down.
CCGATTACATCCCGGCCATTCGTTCCCTTCCAGATCCGACGGATGGCGCTTAATCGCAACAGCGCTCCGATCGCGATCGCAAGTCCTTCCATCTCCCTCCCGATTCAATCCTGACCGTTGATCTCCCCGCCTGATCTGACGGTCCTCCGCTAATCGCAAGCCTTCTGCTCCTTCCTCCGATTACAATCCCCCGATTGCATCCTGACCGTTGATCTGTCCCGCCGATCTAATGGCCAACGCTCAATCGCATTCCCCCTCCCGATCGCAATCGCAAGTCCCATCTCTCTACCTCCAATTGCGATGCTCTGATTTAATCATAGCCGTCCATCCTCCCGCAGATCCGACGGCCATCGCAAGCCTCCCTACCCTCTGCCCAATTTAATCCCGACCGTCCATCTCCCTGCTGATCAACGGTCCCGCGCCAATCGCAAGTCTGCCCGATCGCTGATCGCAAGTCCTTCTGTTTCTCCCCCCGATTGCATCCCCACCGTCCGTTCCCTTCCAGATCCGACGGTTGGCGCTTAATCACAACAGCGCTCCGATTGCAATCGCAGGCCTTCCCCGCTGTCTCCCGATTCAATCACAGCCGTCCATTCTCCCCGCGATCGGACGGCCAGCGCTCAATCGCATTCTCCCCCCGATCGCCGATCGCAAGTTCTTCTCTCTGTCTTCCGATTGAATCTCCGTCGTCCGTTCCTCCTCCAGATCGACGGCCAGCGCTCAATCGCTTCATTCCTTCCGATCGCTGATCGCAAGCCATTCCTCCGCCTCCACTGCATTTCTCCACCACTGCCCAGGCCCCGTAATAAGTTTATTTCAAATTGTGCAGACAGCTCATAGAGGTACTCTCGGCACTGCCAGCAGATCAGCAGATGGTTTCAAAGGGGTTAGTGGTTTCTGTTGACATAATTAATGTTAACCCCACAAGTCAAAGGATTCAGGCACTGTTCGAAGATTAAGAGCGCACTAGTAATGCCATAACTGCGCTACCTAACAGCAGAGTTTTTCTCTCCAGAAGTACACCTCCTACAGCAATCTCCATGCTTCCTTGAGCCCATAAGCAGTAAATTGCACTGACAGAACTTCTCAAGAGACTGTCAAGCAGCATTAAAGAAGCATGGAGGGACCTGCAGATCTTTCATCCAGTCCATTTATTCCAGAATGGCAGCACAGAGCTCCAAGCACCAGAAAGGACTTCAAAGAAATATCCGAGGTCAAAATCGACCTGACAGAGATCTCCGAACCAGATTACAGAGTACATACAGAGCTGCAGAGCCATTAAGCAATATGGGCGTGGACACTTCCGCCGATTCTGTCTTAATGAGATTGATTAATTGTCTATCTACCTCTGTTTTTCTCTCTTCTCCTATAAGAATTCCTAGAAATGAATTGAAAAGTTGTTGTTGCCTTGCTGGGCATCTGCTGTTAGAGGGATTCATTTGACTGTTAGAACAGTCATGGGAGGGAGTAGCAGAGTAGTTGTATGTAATAGGCTGGGAGGAGAAGTCTGGACTGTAACAGCCATTGAGCCTTATTGTACATGACTGGTTTTGCATCAATTAATCAAAGCACATTTCACAGGATCCTGGTCTATTACTATTGGTGATGTGTTTCTTACTTTGTTATTACACTTTCATATTGTTTCATGTTCTTCTGGTAGGCATCAGAATAATGGTATGGGATTCACCCTTGTTAGGTGCCCTATGCTGTCTGCTCTCCCTACCTTTATGTTTTCCACTAGATGTGCTATCTAAGAGTTGTTTTCAGTTGATTTAACCAGCGCAGTGGATGTTATTGCCTGCTGGCTGATGTATGAATTGATTGAAGCTGTTCTTAGATGTTCTTGAGGGGTTTTAAGCTGGAAAGTTTGGGAGCACTGGGGATAAGAGTAAGCCCTGTCCACTAGGATCCTTGCACGACCAGCTTACCTTTCTAAGATCCCTTCGTTTATCTTATCTTTGTTTTCCCTTGGAGTTGCTAAAGCAGATCTGGAGTTAAATGACCTCTGGTTTGATCTATAAGCAGCCCCTTTGTTTCTTTGAGAGCTGCCTTTGAGTATGTCCAAGCAGGTCTGGAGTTAAATGACCTCTGACCTGATCTATAGACATAAATCTGGTTGTTCTCCTTCTTTCACTTTCCCTCCTTAATGTTCCATCCCATCATCTATCTAAAAGATCCTTTAGTATAGATGACTTGCCCTTTGGAAGCCTTGGCTAGCGGATGCAAGTAATTTCCCTCTCATGTCTCCATAGCCCAATGGATGGCACTATCTTGGCCTATCCTCTTTGTTGAAGCCTCCTGCTATTTTGTTTCCTTTCTCTCATTACTTTCCCAGTCTATGATCTCCTGACCAACCCAGCATCCCTTCAACCAAATCATTTAAAACCCCTCTGTGCTTCATACCTAGCCTAACATCTTATTTTTGAGCTTCAAAGATATATCATTCTTCGCTCTATTTGGAGAGATCCCTCTCCGGGTCCAGGAGGGCTAGATCCTAGGGCCCCAAAGTGGTTTGATGTTGTCTCATCTTTTGGTATTGCCAAATCTGCCAAAACATGGGAACCCCAACATGTTCAACCTTATTACTTTGACAGGTACCACATTCCTTAACATATTTAATAATGTCCTTCTTGAGTCCCTTCCATGTGAACCTTTCCCTGATGGTCCTATAAGTCTTTAGAAATCCTGGATGTTCGGCTAAAGGGGAGTCATGGGCTGCTTTTAGAATCTTCATCTTAAGCTGAGACTCGAGTACTAGATAGATTCGATCCTTATAATAGATAATATCATTGACAACTCTATAACGGATGTCTGATGACTGTCCGTCAAGGATCTCACAAGCTGACTGATTTTTTGAGTATTCCACCAAAAGATGGGACTTCTAGTCATCCACAATATCTATGAGAGATAAGGTAGCTGGTCTCCTTGACAAGGCATCTGCAACTGCATTGTTTTTACCTTTGACATATTCAATCTCAAAATCATAGGCTTGGATCTTACTGACCCATTTTTGCTGCCTTTCATTTATTCCCTTCTAATCGAGGAAGCATATGAGACTATTTTGATCAGTTTTGACTTTGAACCGATTCCCCACTAGATATGGACGAAACTTGGCCAATGCATGCATAATAGCTAACATTTCTTCGTCATAAATGGAGTAAGAGCTTTCATAATCATGCAGCTTTCTACTCTCAAAAGCAATGGAATGATGGTTCTGTGTTAGGACAGCCTCGATTCCTTCCCCAGAAGCGCCACACTCCAATACAAAGGGTTGAGAGAAGTCTGGCAAGGCTAGAACTGGACACGAACTCATGAATTCCTTCATCCGCTCAAAAGTCTCCTGGGTTGTTTCTATCCATAAAAAGGCTCTTCTTTTTGTCAAGTCAGTAAGAGGGGCTTCTAGTTGTGAATACCCCTTTACAAATCTTCTGTAATAAGTACAAATACCCAAGAAGCTCCTTAACTCTGTTACATTTTTGGGATTTGGCCAATTGAGAATGGCTTCAATCTTCTCTTAGTGGACCTTAACACCCTGGCCCCCGATGATGTGACCTAGATATAACATTTTTGTCATCCCAAACTCACATTTAGAGATTTTGGCATAAAATTTTTGTGCCTCCAATATTCCAAGACCTCATCCAGGTGTTGCAAATTCTCTTCCCATTTTTCACTGAAGATCAGGATGTCATTGAAGAAGACCAAAACAAATTTACGCAGTTGCTTGTTGAATACATGGTTCATGCATGACTGGAATTTCGTAGGGGCGTTGGTCAACCCAAAAGGCATCACTAGGAACTCATAATGTCCATAGTGGCATCTAAAATTTGTTTTTGGAATGTCTTGATCACGAACCCTGATCTGGTGATACCCTGAGCGAAGGTCAATTTTTGAGAAGTACTTGGCTCCCTTTAACTCATCCATCAATTCGTCGATCCTGGGGATAGGATATCAATTTTTGATGGTCTTGTTATTCAGTGCTCGATAATCTATACACATCCTCAGGGACCCATCCTTTTTCTTGACCAAGACTACGGATGAAGCAAAAGGGCTCGAGCTCAGCCGAATGTGTCCTAATGCCAACAATTCTTTTATTGCCTTTTCTATCTCATCCTTGTATGCTTTGGGGTGCCGGAAAGGGGTAGTGATGACAGCTTGGACCCCTTCCTCTAGTTCGACGATGTGCTCAAATCCCCTATCAGGTGGTCATCCTGGGAGTATATCTCCAAAGACCTTCTGGAATTTTTGCAATAGTGCCATAATATCAGGGGAGTACTCCTTGTGTTGTTCTACTGGTTTCTTCTCCATGATTCGACACTCTACTACCCATACAATAACCCCATGTCAAAGGTCTACCTCCATCTAATTGGATGTCACAACCTTGGGAGGATATGCATGCATTCCTCTCAACTTCACCTTTTTATCATCTGGTCCTGTGAATGCGAGTTCCAAGTCTTGGTAGTTTACTGTATGAGTTCTGATAGAATATAGCCATTAGACCCCTAATACTACATGAGAGTCTGGGCAGTGTACGACAAAGAAGTTATCTGTAACTATGTAGTTTCCCATTACTAGGCTCATGTTAGGAACTATCTTAGTGCATGGCATGCGGTTGTGCTCTTTCTTTCCAGGAATCAAAACTGTAAAGCCTTCAAATTATTCAGTAGCTAGTCCCCTTCTGGCTACGAATTTTGCATCAATGAAGTTATGGGAAGCCCCACCATCAATTAGCACAGTAACCTTCTGTCCTTGTATGGTGCCCCTAGCCTGGAGGGTGTGATATCTTGGGACACCTGTAAGAGAAGCAATGACTCCTTCCTGGATTTCTTCCTGTATTGCCCCCATGCCTTGTGATTCCCCTTGATCGAGCTCTAGATTATCTTCCTCATCTTCGCTTTCAGAAAATACTTCAATATAGTGGGCCTTCCGTTTAGTACACCTGTTGAGTGCATAAAAGGTATCTTTTTAACACCTATTTATCTCACATTAATTATCAATCCGGGAGCGACTTTTTCTTTCAAGAGTGTACTCTGTCTGAGGCAGCAATTTATCCAAGAGTAATGCCTTGCAATATGTAGTACATCGTTCGAGATACAAGAGTAAATGGATGCTTGTAAAAAAATCTAATTACAGTAACATAAATGGAAATGCTCTGAAACCTTAATTAAACCAATCTGCAAAACATCGATCAGGGATATAGTAGCAATAACTCCTTCCCTTAGAAATTGATGCAAGATAACCAATCTGGGGACTTGGAAGCAATAACTAGTGTCCTCTATAGTTGGTGATCTTAAAGAAATTGAAATGAAAGCAAACTCAATCTTCGTGCTGATGAAAATAATTGAAAGGAACAGAATCTGGAAACTAATGAATTGAAACTGAACAAGACATGGAAATCGAACAACAATGTAAATGAATAACAAACTAGAACTAGAAGAATCGAACATAAAATATTAACTCATGGAATTAAACAACAAAACTCTATTAAACGACAAATCCTATTGAACAACAAACTGAATAGCGAAGCTTTATATTTGTGCTCTGAAATGAACAACAGTTAAACAAAATAGCAAATGGAATGGAACATCAAATGCCGAACAACGAAGCATAACAAGATAAGTAATTCGAGGATTAAGACTCTTGTTAAATTGGGAAGGAACGACAACGAAATCCATTATAACAAAACAGTAAACTATTAAACACAGAATTATGAATTAATTAAGATAGAACCAATATCACTTCCGTGAATCCAAGGATGTTCTAAGTAAGGCAATGTGTTGTCTCAATTAACCCACGCTGTAAGAAATAAGATTCAGATCATACAATAATGAAATAACTCATAAATAGAGCGTGTAATACATAAATATAGTAAAATGACAAACAACTAATGAAATAAACTCACAGTAACATATATGTAGCAAATCGATCACACGCTGAAAAAATTGGAAATATAACACAAAGGAGCAGTTCACACTGCCAGGGGTCGGGCCCTTAACCACCAGCAGGGACTGCTCAAGCTACTTCAGATGATGCGAATGGAACAACAACTTCAATTAATCATTAAACTGGAGCAGCATTACAATGGAATCATGTTTTCAATAACACAACTTTTAATTAAGTTTACAATTCACAAAGACAACAACTACGATCCATCCCCTCTCTTTTACAAATGTCTCCTTTTATAACCAAAGAGAGGAGAAATTAAATAGTAAATATGATCTCTCATAACAAAATTGAATTGTTCCCAACCAATTGATCAACAAGAAAATGTATTTCCATCCATCTTTAAACAAGAGCAAGTCGAATTTGGCTTTGCAGCTGAGATTTGGAGGACGGCCGCAACAACAAATCTGAGAAAATCGTGCTCAAATAACTCTGTGTTTCTCTCAATACAGGCTGAATTTGGGCAAACCGTTCTTTAGATTAAGTTAATTGGGCCCGTTTTGGACAAAACCCATGTTCTGGATTTTCCATATTATTCTTCATTTGCTCAGAATATCAACCGCAAAACTGTCACTTCTTATTCCAACGAATTTCTTATTTGGAATATTTGATGATGATTTGGAGATCAAATCTTCAATCTAGCAAATATCTTGGAGGCTAAAATGGTAAGTGATATTACAAAATATATTAATAAACCATCATTGATAAAATTATGCATAATAATCATCAATTTATTAAAAATGAAGGAGAAAAAATAATATTAATCCATAAGAGCATAAATCATTATAAAATGGATTTATATGATAAATTATAATAAATGACATTATAAAGAAGAGTAAAAATGGATAAAATAAATGGTAAAAAGTGGTCGTATTCACGGCCCAACATACCCCCAAACTGAATATATTGCATGCCCTCATGCAACCTTGAATTGAATATATTTCATGTCCTCATGCAAGCCAAAGACAAAACTCATGTGTTAACCAAGCAAAGAAAATTGTTCATCCCAACTCATGAAATGGATGGAACAAATGATTTTTTCTTCAAATATTGAAAATTCAATTTTAGCAATCTTGATAAAGGCATAACAATTTTTATAGTTGACATTCAACTATATGTATATGAAGTTGCATAAAAATGTGACATAGGTAACAACAAACTTCATTAACCATTTTCTCAAAAATCAGATTGTTTTGATGCACGGATCATGAGATATATAAAAAAATGGTTGTAGGTGATAGTGCATAATTTTCAAAATTTTATGAACTAATTTAGCGTGAAATTATCTGGGTTTGTGTATTTTAATGGTACTTTTTTATTATTTAGAAATCACAAAAATTCAGTTCATAGTTTTAAATATATATGCAAATCAATTTCCGCACTGTACAAAAATGAAATTGTATGCCTTAAATGAGAAATAAAGTGGAAAAAATCCATCATGTGTAACAATTCTCCCTCCGCCCCCCCAAACTGAAGAATTAGCATGTCCTCATGCAATGCTAGAAACAAAGAGAGGTGGTTGCTACAATATTTTGAAATCGATACTTGGTGTAAAACAACATGGAATAAGGGAGGTGTTGAGAATGAATAAGAATATAAATGGATGATAAAGAATATCACTGACATGGTCATAAGAAATAAATGGAGGAAATCAACACTCCCCCAAACTGAAAGATGAGACGTGTCTAAAAAAATGGGAAGTGGTAAAGATATGCAATGAATGAAGATAAACAATGCTCAATGATTTTTATGAAATTCTCCTAAATTCATAATAAATCAGAAAATTATGATATTTTACCTCAAGTGTTACCTCCGAAAAATGTGGAATGACATGTAGGGACTGGCCTTTGTTGAAACTGATGTAGGCTGAGCGGATACTGAAAGTGATGCAAAAGGTGGAAGCCATGCAAGCACATCATGTCTGAAGAATTGTGCACGTTCACGAGCCTTTGCTGTTAATTGCAATAGTGTGGTCGTGCTGCGAATATAATTTCCCCCCATACTTGTTGTTCTCGTGTAAACAAATCACAATTATGTATGTAATTTTTTTGAATCCACGGTTTTAGTTTTAAATGGCAACAGATAAGATGCATGCAAAAAAATTTCAAGCAGAAAAAATTCTGTAAAAATGCAGTATCAATATTGTAACAAATCAGCAAAATAAAAGAGCAGCGTACTGCACAGCAATTGTACAGCATAGAAAGGCATACATACTTATGATACAATCAATGAAATTATAGCATTTACTGAAATCCATGCATCTGATAAATCGTAAACTGATATAGAAGCGTTTTGTAATGATTCAAGGATAAGGAGAAGGGACAACTTAAGATAAACATAAGTACAAATGTGATTATTACCCACTTAAACTAATGTGATCGATTTATGATGATTTTCATGTATAATAGGTTTGAAATCAAAGGTTAAGGATTCATACTTTCATCTGATATTTAAATAAAGATATAGGAAAAAGGGTTTAATATTATTATTGATGTGTATAAATGTGACTCCAATACCATCAGCAGAGCTCTGTTGCCCACAGGTGTCCATAACCTTGACAGAGTTGCTCTCTCACCCTTGGAACCATTGTCCTTTATTTATGCTGAGGAAGTGCTTGTTAATTGTTATAACGGAGGCCATTGTGTTGGCTTGGTGACCAGATAAATTACAATGCCATTCACTGGGAAAAAGTGAAAAGTGGGCAGGTCGGCTCGTGATGAGACCTCCTGTTCCAAGGACTTCTTAATTTTTTCTATTGTCCATTGGACCATATCCCTGGTTTGGTGGCCATGATGGGAATGCCACTTCACTTGCTTCCTTATGAACATGGTAGGCCGGCTCTTGATGAGACCACCTATCCTCCATCTGCCAAATTATAAAATTATTAATAAAATATGTAAATATTTTTCTTTTCATATAGCATTTTCCTATTTATTCATAAAGGATGGCTCAGCACTCCTTAAGAGTAGGGATGGTAGAAGAAGTCTGAACAGCTCAATAGAAAAGAATATGCCCTTGTTCCTACTCCATAAGTAAAAATCAAATAAAGTTATAAAATATGGGAAAGAACCAACATGATAAATATAATCAATCATATGAATTTAGTGGTAGTAAGACAACAAGATCATGTTATTGATTATGTCCCTTTTTCCTTTTTCTTATCATTACTAAACAACTTTCTTAAAAATGACGATTTCTTTTGATTTGCTGATTACAGTAAGCTTTAATTTGTATGATTGTGTATCCTTCCATAAATTGTATGTTTGTCTTTCAAAAAGTCATGAAAAATTCAAAAAAAGTTCTAGAATTGTTTTTTTTTAAACAAGAAAAATGCACTCAAAAGGTGTTGTTTCTTTGGAAAGGAATAAAAAAAACAATCTGTGAAAATACTGTTCCTTTGGAAAGGAACAGCAAGAACAGTCGGTGTTGTTCCTTTTGAAGGGAACAACAAAACTGTTGTTCATTTTAAAATGAACAACAAAAACGAGCGGTGCTATTCCTTTTGAAAGGAACAACAAAAACATGTAACGAAAATGTTGTTTTTTTTTTAAAGAAAACTAATCAGCAAAAATGTTGTTCCTTTTGGAATGAACAACAAAAATAAACACATAAACGCACTGTTTCTTAAGAGGAACGACTGTTATTCCTTAAGAGGAACAACAAACAAATATAAACACGAAAAAAGGAAAAAATAGAGGAAAGAACAAAGCTAATATGCAATCCATTGCTAAACAAATCCAATCAAATAGAAAGAAAATTTTATGTACAGGTTTTTTTAAAAATATATATATATATTTTTTTAATTTTTATTTTTCACAGAATTGGTGCTGCCGAAGAATTGTCTTCTGTAACTGAAACTTGCATGGTGGAGTCTTTATTGTTCAATTGCAAATGGAACGGAAACTATAATTTAGAGGAATCAACACCTGAAACACAAAAACATAAAAGAAATCAGAAAAGAAACAACACTTTATTAAGTTACAACAGCTATGATGTTATTTCCTAAGGGAATATCAATCTATTAATGGAAAAAAAAAAATAATCTTTTTGAAAAATGTTTTGGCAGCAGTAACATGAATCTTGAAATGGAAACCAATTCTTCATTTATTTTTGTTATAAATTTGTTAGGTAATGGACTGGATGAAATTCCCTTGTTTTACTAAATTTTCAAGAATCGCTCGTCCATAAATTGACCTTCTTTATTCTTTTAAGACCTGCAAAAAACGAGTGTCTACCTGTAATAAAACATTAAATCATGGAGAAAGAGAGGTGATCAGGCTCCCCTAATCCAAAAATTATGCAAAAAACTAACAATTAGTTACTCTGTAGAACAAATCCACGGAAAAATAAAACAAATTATATTTTTTACCTGCGGGAGAGCAGTGGTAGACCATACTAACCAGCAGTGTTTTAATCATAACTTCTTTGTTTTTCGTCCGATTCGAGTGATTCCAAAACTAAATAAGAGCTAATTCAAAGGTTTATCTCCAATATAAACATGTTTTAAAAATTACATGTAATGGTATGTTAAACTTGCTTAGAATAACCTATTTAGTAGAGTCATTTTCGATTTTCCAGCTCAGACCAACAGTTGGTATTTCAAGCATAAATTATTCGTTTGATGGCGGATTGGAGCGATTCGAATTGAAGATTAAAGTAGGTTCATTTATTGATCTCAAATAGAAGCAGGTTTGAATACAATAAGAATTGATGGGTCAAATACGTTAAGGAACAGGCGAGAAAACAAAGTTTCAAAAGTGCTGATTTGAGATAGGCAGTCAGTATTTTCGTCATAAATTCCTTATACGATATCGAAATTGAGTAATTCAAATTGCGTTGTAAACTAGATTCATAGAGGAATCTTCCGAAGAAACAGGTTTTAAAAATATAGTCATTTAGGCCTCCAAAAACTCACTGTCCTAACTCTGTTCTTGAGTTGCGTACTAGACACTCTGTCAATGTTTTGGTTCTAACTTTTTAGTTTCAAATCCAAATTGAGTGATTCCAATTGGGTTGGAAAGTAGATATCAAGGGCTACTTAGGATAGAAACAAGTTTTAAAAATATTCAATTTTTCTCCCCCAAAACATGACTGTCCCAACTATGTTTTCAGAAATTTCATCAAGCCCGCAAGCCAAAAAAATATGATATTCAAGAAATTTTTCCATATTGATGATAAAAATGAATATAAGTGTTTGTAGAATTGTTATTTGCAATATAATTCATCTACATACACAAATAAATTAGAACATTTATCATCAATGTTGATTTCACAGCGTGTTGCAACAAAGAAACAACTATTTTTACAAAAATAAATAAATAAATGTGTTTGTTTTATTTCCTCTTTTATTTATTTCTCCACTATCCTACTCTGAATTGGAAAATAAATATGATTACATATAAGAGTATTTCCAGTGGATCCATTTCATAAATAAGGCTTCAATTATGTACATACCCAAATTTGAAAAATGTATGTTAATAAAAATTAGGGTATGAGAAGCCAACTTCCCTTGAAAATATGGTGCCAAAAATTGTTGAAGTATGGAGTGATGTTGCAAACAAATGATAGAGTGAAACCAATCTTCAATATATTCTTTACTTCCTTGATTTCCCATAGCCATCATATCATGAAGTTCTTGAGCTTTTAAAATGGTTTGTTGGTGCAAACTAGAAGAAACCTCATTTTCTTTCATAACTTCTACAATTTTTGGATTTGATTCATTCTAAGTCTCAGTGTAAGTTTTTTCCAATGGTACATGTGAGATAGAATGGGTGGGAAGGGTGAGTGAATTTTGCAATTCAACACTGTAAGCATGTTGTACTAGTTTATTATCATGTGGGTGTGGAATGAGTTGAGCAGGAGATTGTGTAGGGAATGGAGCCTCTTGATGATGTAATTGATTGTGTTGAGTGGATGATTTTGATCGGCAAACAAGGTGTTGTGGAAGAGCTGGAAGATGTGTTTGTGCTACAAGATGAGGGAGATTAGTCATGCAATCATAAGGTGAACCATCCCAACTTGTAGAAAAGATTGGTAGTGGTTATATTGAGATTGGCATGGCTGCCCTAACATATGAGTATTCCATAACGAATTATGCAAGTAAGAGAATGGAGAGGAAGTGTTTTGAACCATACATGTAGGCCATGATTTCCATGGTTTTGACCTTGTTGTAGCTTCCCCATCTATTTGATATGCTACTTCCCAATTAGATAAGGAAAAGTGAGTATCTATGGGATGCTCCTTTTGGTAATGAGGGCAAAACACTTCATCAAATTCTTGATTCCTCTGAACCTACAAAAAATTCAATTGTGAATTTAGAGAGCTAATAAAATCATATTTAAAATTTTCACATAAAACCTCGATTTCAGCTCTTATGTCTCTTGTTCTTGTAGTAAATTTGGAAGAGAAAGAAGAAACTTCTCTAGAATTATTACCAGCCTTGGAAATTCCTCTTGAATACCTTATGCACAATTCACAAACATCATCATATGATAACTGAAAAACATCACATTTTCCTATCAGATTTAAGAGTTCTAAAAAATCATCTTTGATTCCTTTAAGAAGGAGTGTTTTCAAGATCTCTTTTTCCAAATTCTTATACTTTGATTTTTGAAGGTTGTATCGAAATCGCTCTACATAGTTCTCCAAAATTTCATCTTCCGCTTGTATCATACCGAAAATATCTTCATTGGATTTGCAGTAGTCTTGGTACTTCGTCAAAAATATGTTATTCATGTCCTCCCATGTTTGGATGCAGTGCCCACCTAGGCTCATGAACCATCGGAGAGCTGCTCATTTTAAAGTAAGAGGAAACACTTTCAACCTTTGATCATTAGTACAATAATCATATTCTCTACAAAGTATTTCAAACTCAAATAAGAATGTATCTGGATCTTCATTTGTCAAACCATGAAATTTGGTAGAGACAATGGGGGAATTATGTGCATTTGTGTTACTCCTAGATCTTTGATAGGGAATTCCAAAGTTGCAATGTGGGCCATTTCTTACCATAATAGAAGATGTTCTTCAGGTGTTTCTTTAAGGATCCTCCTTCCAATTTTCCTGTCAATTGGTTAGTGAAATGGGTGGTGCTTACATCACCACTCGAGTGGAATTACAAGATTTTTTTCAAAAAAGACTCTACCTCTAAAATTAAAAAAAAACACAAGAATTCATTCCTACCTTAAGCTTTCACTCAATTCTGCTGTGAAGCGGGCCAGTGAACAAGTGTGTTTCTTGCTCGGTGCGTAGGTTCTTACCTTCCATCTTTAATACCCAATTCTTCCCAAGCAGGAAAAAAATTAAATATGCATCACTCTTTCTAAATGGCATACACTCTCCCCGACAACGGCGCCAAAATGTCGAGTGCATAAAAGGTATCTTTTTAACACCTATTTATCTCACATTAATTATCAATCAGGGAGCGAATTTTTATTTCAAGAGTGTACTCTGTCTGAGGCAGCAATTTATCCAAGAGTAATGCCTTGAAATATGTAGTACAGTGTTCAAGATACAAGAGTAAATGGATGTTTGTAAAGAAATCTAATTACAGTAACATAAATGGAAATGCTCTGAAACCTTAATTAAACCAATCTGCAAAACATCGATTAGGGATACAGTAGCAATAACTCATTCCCTTAGAAATCGATGAAAGATAACCAATCTGGGGACTTGGAAGCAATAACCAGTGTCCTTTACAGTGGGTGATCTTAAAGCAATCGAAATGAAAGCAAACTCAATCTTCGTGCTGATGAAAATAACTGAAAGGAAAAGAATCTGGAAACTAATGAATTGAAACTGAACAAGACATTGAAATCGAACAACAATGTAAATGAATAACAAACTAGAACTAGAAGAATCAAACAGCAAATATTAACTCATGGAATTGAACAACAAAACTCTATTAAACGACAAATCCTATTGAACAACAAACTGAATAGCGAAGCTTTCTATCTCTGCTCTGAAATGAACAACAGTTAAACGAAACAGCAAATGGAATGGAACATCAAATGCCAAACAACGAAGCATAACAAGATAAGTAATTCGAGGATTAAGACTCTTGTTAAATTGGGAAGGAACGGCAACGCAATCCATTATAATAAAATAGTAAACTATTAAACACATAATTATGAATTAATTAAGATAGAACCAATATCACTTCCGTGAATCCAAGGATGTTCTAAGTAAGGCAATGTGCTTTCTCAATTAACCCACGCTGTAAGAAATAAGATACAGATCATACAATAATGAAATAAATCATAAACAGAGCGCGTAATACATAAAGATAGTAAAATGACAAACAACTAATGAAATAAACTCACAGTAACATACATGTAGCAAATCGATCAGACGCTGCAAGAATTGGAAATATAACACAAAGGAGCAGTTCACGCTGCCAGGGGTCGGGCCCTTAACCACCAGCAAGGACTGCTCAAGCTACTTCAGATGATGCGAATGGAACAACAACTTTAATTAATCATTAAACTGGAGCAACATTAAAATGGAATCATGTTTTCAATAACACAACTTTTGATTAAGTTTACAATTCACAAAGGCAACAATTATGATCCATCCCCTCTCTTTTACAAATGTCTCCTTTTATAACCAAAGAGAGGAGAAATTAAATAGTAAATAGGATCTCTCATAACAAAATTGAATTGTTCCCAACCAATTGATCAACAAGAAAATATATTTCCATCCATCTTTCAACAAGAGCAAGTCGAATTTGGCTTTGCAGCTGAGATTTGGAGGACGGCCGCAACAACAAATCTAAGAAAATCGTGCTCAAAGAACCCTATGTTTCTCTCAATACAGGCCGAATTTGGGCAAACCGTTCTTTAGAAAAAATTAATTGGGCCCGTTTTGGACAAAACCCATGTTCCGGATTTTCCAGATTCTTCTTCATTTGCTCAGAATCTCAACCGCAAAACTTTCACTTCTTATTCCAACGAATTTCTTATTTGGAATATTTGATGATGATTTGGAAATCAAATCTGCAGTCTGGAAAATATCTTGGAGGCTAAAATGGTGAATGATATTACAAAATATATTAATAAACCATCATTGATAAAATTATGCATATTACTACAAGCCTATAGAATTCTGCAACATAAGATTCAAGGCTCCTTGTTTCTCAGAGCTGGGTTAGCTCCCGGAAGTACATCTCAGGATCCTTCCTATCAAATCTTTCTATTAACTTCTGTGTGAATTCTATATAAGAGATGATGCTGGCATGTCCCAGAGTGGTCATACCGTGTTGCCACCATTCATGTGCTTCTATGTCAAGATGAAGTGTGGTGTATTTGATGGCATCCTTCTCTCGCATGGGATTGAGCTGGAAATATGTATCTAGTTTCTGTACCCATGATTGCGGAGACCACTTCGACGATCCATCAAAATAAGGAAGAGTTACCTTTCTCACAACCTTCTGCAAATCTACGTTTGACTAATGGCCCCCATATATGGTTGCCTTCCTTTGTTGTTTGCTCCTCATGTAGTAAAAGTCATTAAGGTTCAGGGATGCTTTCATGTTGGGAGGCAACGTATCATATTCTTTCATCCATGCGGTAACTGTTTCTGTAATTGGTGAAGGGCAGTCTTGCTCCCTGGAGGAGTCATCCAAAAATGAAGGCATGGTTGGTTGGCTAAAAGGGCTGCTCCAAGTGTTGACATGTTCGTGTGATGGACCATTGCTACGAACATTGATATACTCCTGCGGTGGACCATCCCCACCTGAATGGGAACCTCCTTCCCCATTATTGCTTTGCACATTAGGTTGCTCGATTTGTACTTTATGGAGTTCTATGATGGTGTTTTGAGTGTCGGCGATCTTTTGTAAGGCATCTTCAAGTTTGGTATTTTTGTGATCACCCATTGGTCTTTCTTCCCTTTCATTTTTCCCTTGATTCCTAGCCCTTTTTCCTTCCCAATTGACAGTAATACCCTTTTGTTTCTCCTTCCTTGGCATCCCACAGCTGGCCAAGATGAAGCTCTGATACCACTGTAATATACTTTAAGGAATATATAATGCCACTGCTGTAATAATAGTAAAAATATAAGAGCAAAGTAATATGCTTATTATAAAAAACCCTCGTGATAACATATACACATAATACTCCATCACACATAATGTAGTTCAAATCACCATATTTAAACAAGCCCTAGGGAAATCCACCAAATATAATTTATTAAGGAATTTAACCCATGTAATACAAGCAGTTTGACCACAATGTAGATGGGTCAATTACATCATAATGCCAATTAATAACCCTTGACTTAGTGTTGTGGTGCTGCTGCAACAGCTTGCTGCAATAGATCTGTGCTTTCTTCCTTCCTTTGCCAATCTAGAAATGCAAATAACTATAATAAAACCAGCAGGGTAGATCTCAGATCCACGCTCATAAACTACAAACTAAAAATAGATGAAAATCCCTTTTCAAAACAAATATGAAATGAATGTGACCAGCTAGGGTGATTATAGAAACCACCGAAGTTGGGTTTGCTTACTAGGGTGAGATTCTCGAATCTCACCGAAGGAAGCTTGAGGATCTCACCTGAAAATCCTCACTTGAAAACTCCTTTGAGCTCTCAGAATATCAATAAAGAAAATATTAAATTCCATGAGTTGCTCTTGTTCCTCCTCCTCCTTTTATAGTCAGGCTACTTGGAAAAACCATGGGCAAATACCTGGGGTCAAAACAACCCAAAAGAAAAAACCATGGGCAAATTCCTGGGGTCAAAACAACCCAAAAGGAAAAACCATGGGCCAATGCCACTTTTTTTATTAATTTATTTATTAGTCTATTACTATTATGATTTGGTCCAACCGGTTAAACGGTTGGGGATATTACAAGCTTCTTCTTTCTCATAAATTTTGCTTAAATTTATGAATCTTGGTCTTCTTGTATTTGTTGAAGATGTGCTTGGAGTTGCACTTGAACTCGAGGGAGTTGTTGATCCCTGTGGTGTGCTTGGAGAAGCACTTCCTTGATTTCTCAATGTTTTTCTATTGCTTGCTTGTGGTGTGCTCTGTTGAGCTTATGTAGGTGGAGGATGAGCCACTGTTGAGGAGTTACTTGATGTAGTCCATTCCTCTTTCTCTTCATGAGACATACATGTCTTCACATTTACTGTGTTCTCTAAACTTCCATTTCATGCTTTTTCTTTTATGAACTAAAAATATCTTCTGATTATTACTTTCTTGGTTGATGGATTATAGAGCTCGTAAGCCTTGGATTCATCACTGTGTCCAAGAAATATACATTTCTCCCCCTTGCTGTCCAACTTCTTCTTTAACTGATCTCGAACATGTGCATATGCCACACATCCAAACACTCTCATGTGAGTGACAAATTTCTTTGTTCCACTCCATTCTTCTTCTATAACTCTACTCATAACACTTTTGGTTGGACATCTATTTATGATATACACTGCACAAGAGACAGTTTCTGCCCAATAATCATTTGGAAAATGTTTTGTCTTCAACATGATTCTTGCCATGTCCATGATGGTCCTATTCTTTCTTTCTGCAACACCGTTTTGCTGAGGTGTATACCTTGCAGTAAATTTTTTGTGAATTCCATGCTCCCTACAGATTCGTAGGAATTCTTTGGAGATATATTCTCCACCTCTATCAGTTCTCAACACTTTAATGTAGTGTCCACTTTGCTTCTCAAAAAGAGCCTTTTAGTGGTAGAACTTTTCAAACACTTTACTTTCTGTTTTAGAAAATAGACCCATGGCTTCCTTGTGTAAATGTCAAAATATAGTGATTGTCTCCTAATGATGGCATTTGCATTGGTCCACATACATTTGAGTGGACAATCTCCAAAGGTACCTTTGCCCTTATACTCTTTCCTACTGGAAATGATTCTCGGTGTCGTTTTCCCATGATACAGCTTTCACATAGGTTGTTTGGTTTCTCTATGAGTGGTAATCCCTTTACCATGCATTTTCTATGCAACAAGTTCAAACCTTCGAAATTGAGATGACCAAATATCAAATGCCATAACCATTTCTCATCTTTCACTTATTTTTGAAAGATTTTTTGTGTGACAACTGCTACAACACCTCCTTCCTTCAAGTCTGATCTCATCTTGAGAGGAAAAATTCTATTGCTTGTCATATGCACTTTTCCAATGCGCTGTCTACTTGGAGGTTTATCCATGATTGTACACACATCATTTTTAAAAAACACATTGTAGCCATTTTGCACGAGTTGTCCAATGCTTAGAAGGTTACATTTCAAACCAGAGACATAATAGACATCTGGCCCAAAATCCTTCTCTCCCTTATTTGTCAGAACATTTACTCTCCCTTTTCCCATGACAGAGACTTTGCTATCAGTCCCCAATGTCACTTCAGATTTTATAGTTTCATCTAGATTGGAAAACATTGCTATGTTTCCAGTCATATGGTTACTACACCTTGAATCTAAGAACCATATATCTTCTTGTTTTTCTTGTGCTACATTACAAGCTAAAAAAATATCTTTATGGTCCTGATTTTCTTTTGTAAAATTTACACTTGGTTTACTACCCATGTCATTTTTCTTCTTTCTACATTCACTTGCATAATCACCATAATTTTTGCAATAATGACATTAGACATGAGGTTTATCATACCTCTATCCTTGTGCTTGATTCTGGCTTGAGCCTTGGCTTGGATTTTGATTTTTTCCCCTTCCACTTCTACTTGCAGGTGTAATATTCCTTTTCAGGAATTTCTGCAATATCTTCAATGAGGATGATGTATAAGGAAAACCATGCAATAAAAACACACAACAGGACTTGGATCCTCTTATATATGTTGTATTTAGCTTAAATGTGAAATTACATCAGAAAAAAATCATTCTAGCTACACTAAACATATCTCCCCAACAAATACATGCTAAAAAACACCCCAATCCCACAACTTCACAAAATAGAATTGCTGAAGACTGTAACAGCGTAATTTTTATTCGGGCATCTACAACAAAAGATGATGTCATACAGATCTGTAGCTTTCATTAATCATAGAATCAGAAATGAGAGGTTTGACCTATTTTACAAGCACAACGGAACACCCTGACAAGGGTTTCCGACAAAATAGCAACATAAAATGCAGCACTGCAGAAAATAATGTTGTACCCAGCAACTCTATATTAGAAAATATTGATTGTGATCTGAAATAGATGAATAATATAGAAATTGGCCCAAGGTGTTCTCCAACAAACCTACTGGAGTGAAATAGACACCTCCTCCTCCGAAACAAGCACAAAATAGGAGGGTTTAACCCAACAGCTGCTGCTACTACAGAAATGACGCAGTTACTGGAAGTGACTGCGCTGTATATGATTCAGAATGGATATCCTCAAGATAGATGATGAAAAATGAGCTCAGGACCTTCCCCTTATATCTCCCAATCAGCTAGACCAAAGATGAAGACGGAATTCCCGCATGAGAATTATTTGCACTAAATAGTGCTGCAACTACAGCTAAACAACTGGAGCTTGCAATCGGTCAAAAGACCAAACAAAGATTATTACTGAATTCCTTCCTTGCTGCTATCTCCTCCTTCTTATCCTTGGTGAGCTTCCTCACCTCAAACCCCACTCATTGATTAAGTGACTTCCTTGAGAAGATTCCCCTTTCAAAATTGTGTTGCCCTAGTTGGTTTCCCTCCTCTTGTAGTAGCATTGTTGACTTGGTCAACTGGATCTAGCTCATTTCTTTGTCCCTCTTTCACACCAAAGTGGCTTTATTTGTCCTCCTAATCCAATCCCTTTTCACATTGGGATATTTTTATTGTCCTTTCTACTCTTTTATTTCAAAAATGGAGCAATCATAATATTCCAAGTAGTAGTGGCTAATTGGAAATATTACAGTCCTCCCCACTCAAAAGTTGCTTGCCCACAAGAAACAGTAAAGAAGGATGCTGCAAGATTTTCTCTCCCTCTCAAGTGGCATCCTCATCTGGTAGATTCCTCCATCGAGTCATATATTCCTTGATGATTCTGTTTCTTAACTACCTCTCCCTTGTGTCTAAGATTGCTTCTGGTTGTAAAATCAAGTGATCCTCATCATCAATAGGGGGGAGATCCATGTTGGCAACTACATTCCTCCCAATGGCCTTCTTGAGGCAAGAGACATGGAAGATATTGTGGATTTTTCTCCCCTTAGGAAGCTCCAACTCATATGCTACCATACCGATACATTGGATCACCCTGTATGGCCCATAGAAACGTGGTTTGAAATTCTCAGCTCTCTTCTCCTTGAGTGTGGACTATTCGTAAGGCTGAAGATGCAGATAGAAAAGATCTCCCACCTCAAACTGTATTTCTATCTGACCACAGTCTGCATACATCTTCTGCTGGTTCTGGGCAATAGCAATGTTGTCCTTGAGTGCCCTGAGTATGTCCTGGTTCTCCTGAATCCATTCCTTTTCCCTTGGAGCCTTACTTGCCCCAAACATAACATCAGCAAATGATAGTGTCTCATACCCATATAAGGCCCGAAATGGGGTCATGCCAATAGAAATATGGTGAGTAGTGTTGTAACAATACTCTCCCAAGTGGAGCCAACGCAGCCAAGCTCTCTGCTGCCCTGCTACATAGTTCCTCAAGTAGCCTTCTAGCCACTTGTTCACTATCTCGGTTTGTCCATCGGTCTGAGGATGATAGCTAGTGCTTGGAGTCAAATCAATCCCCACTAACCGGAAAAGTTCCTGCCAAAAGCTACCCATGAAGCGGTTGTCCCGATCACTTACTATGGTCCTTGGAAGACCATGGAGTCTAAATACATCTCTAAAGAAGAGGTCAACTACCTGTGAAGCAGTATAATGTGAAAAAATGGCAAAGAAATGAGAGTATTTTGTTAGTCTATCAAAAACTACAAAGATACAATCCTTACCCTGTACTGTCGGTAAGCCGCTGATGAATTCCATAGAGATACTTTCCCACTTCCCATCCGGAATAGGTAGTGGCTGCAATAACCCAGCAGGGTGGGTGTGTTCTCCCTTATTCTGCTGAAAAATGATGCACTCTCGGACATGTCGGAGCACATCCGCCTTGAGACCCTTCCATGAGAATCTCTCTCTTATGGCCCTGTAAGTCTTTGTGAAACCTTGATGCCTGACAAGTGGGGAATCATGTGATGCCAATAAGATCTTCTCCTTGAGTTTGGAATTCTTAGCCAAGAAGATCTGGTAATGGTAATAGATTATCTCATCCATTACTTTAAACCTCTCATCTGATACCACCCCATCAAGTATCTCACATGCAAAGTCATCTTTGGAATACTCAACTAAAAGTTGAGCTTTCCAATCTGCGTCCATGCCCCTCAAAAATAGCGCTGTATGTCTCCTAGATAGTGCATCAACTACTACATTGCTCTTCCCCTTGACATACTCTATGTAAAAATCATAAGCTTGGATTTTTCTCACCAACTTCTGTTGTCTCTCCTGGAGTTGTTTCTATTCAAGGAAGAATCTAAGATTTTTATGGTCAGTGTTCACCTTGAACTTATTTCCAACAAAGTATTGTCAGAATTTGGCTAATGCATGCATGACAGCCAACATCTCTTTATCATAGACGAGGTACAACCTCTCATGAGGGAGTAGCTTCCTGCTCTCAAAGGCTATAGGATGCCCACCTTGCATCAAAACTGGGCCAATAACTTCACCTGATACATCACATTCTAGAACAAAAGGTTGAGAAAAGTTAGGTAAAACCAAAACAAGACAACTACTCATTACCTCTTTGAGCTTATAAAAATCCCTCTGCGTTGTAGGTGTCCAATGGAAAGCTCCCTTCTTTTTCAAGTCTGTGGGTGGTGCTGCTAGTTTTGAAAACCCTTTCACAAACTTCCAGTAATAAGTGCATATGCCCACAAACCCCCTGAGTTATGTGACATTCTTGACCTCAGGCCAATCTTTGATAGCCTAGATCTTCTCATCATGTACTCTCACTCCATTGACTCCTATGATGTGCCCCAAATACAACATCTCTGTGAGGCCAAATTCACATTTGGAGAGCTTGGCATAGAATCGTTGCTCCTTGAGGATATGTAAAGCTGTCTCAATATGCTACAGGTGCTCCTCCCAAGTGCGGATGTAGATAAGAATATCATCAAAGAAGACCAATACAAACTTTCTCAAATGACCCCGAAAGATGTGGTTCATACAAGATTGGAAAGCTGCTAGGGCATTGATCAATCCAAAGGGCATTACCAGAAACTCAAAATGCCCATAGTGACATCTGAACACTGTCTTGGGGATATCTTGCTCCCTCACCTTGATTTGATGATACTCGGATCTCAAATCAATCTTGAAGAAGTATTTAGATCCCCTCAACTCATCCATGAGCTCATCGATCCTAGGTATAGGGTACCTGTTCTTCATGGTATTTTTGTTCAAGGCCCTATAATCAATGCACATCCTCAATGTGTCATCTTTCTTCTTTACCAAGACCACTGAAGAAGCAAAAGGACTAGTACTAGGTCGGATGTGTCCTAGAGCTAGCAGCTCTTGGATAGCCCTCTCAATCTCATCCCTATAAGCCTTGGGGTGCCTATAAGGAGTGGTGATTACTGCTTGGATCCCTTGTTCCAACTCAATAGTGTGTTCAAACCCTCGGTCAAAAGGTCTCCCTAGTGGGATATCTCCAAATACTATAGAATACCGGTCCAAGAGAGACTGAACATCTGGATACACTGGTGAATCCTTGCCCTTCACCTCTGATATATGCAGCTCCAATGCCCATTCAACATCCCCTCTGTGCAGATCTTCCTCCATCCTGTGTGTTGAAACAACCTGAGGGGGGTATGTGTTTATACCCTTGATCTTTTGATGCTGGCCATCCTTCCCTCCTGTCCATTCCATCTCAAAAGTTCTCCAATTAGTGGTAACTCTCCCAAGAGTGATTAACCACTGGACTCCCAATATGAAATTGGTGTCTAGAATGTCTACCACAAATGAGTGGTCTATCAAGGTGTAGGTCCCCATGGTAATGGTTAGTGCCGGAACATACTTGGCACACCGCAGGGTCATAGCTCCTGGGACCAAAAATGAGAATCCCTCAAACTCCTCCATGTGGATTCATCTCCTTTGTACCAGCTGTGCATCAATAAAATTATGAGTAGCCCCACTATCTACCAACACAGAGACTCTTTGCCCCATAATAGTACCTCTCACCCTCAAGGTTAGATACTTTGGGACCCCTCTTAACGCTGCAATAGCTCCCCCTCTTGGAGCAAAGTCTTCTATGGATGGTACAATGCTGGCATCCTTATTGGAGAAGGTCTTGACATGATGTGTCCTTCCTGCAACACATTCTCCCTCCAAATCCCGAACATGGATTGTCCTCCTTGGTCCTGAGTAGGCCTCCTGCTGCAATAATGTTCGTGACCTGGGCAAGATGTGTTGTGGGTCTCTAGCTTTCTCCACAACTTCAAGTAGTGTGGTTGGTTTAGTGGATTTTACCAACCCTTGCAATGGTTCAGCCACCCCATTAATAAACATGCATACCTTCCTGCTCATAGTGAGGTTGGATACCATCACTGAAAGTTGCAAATACTCAGCAATATAATCCTCAAGATCTCCCTCCTGTTTGAGCTTGGTTAACTTGACAAAATGGGCTTCCGGATCTCTTGGATCAAACCTCTCCACTAGCTTCTTGGTGAAAGCTAAGTATGAAGTGATATGATGGTGCCCAAGTGTTGTCAGTGCATGAAACCACCATTCTTGAGCTTCCCCTTCTAGGTGCAGCGCAACTATCTTGATGGCTTCTATCTCAGAAACCTTGTTGAGCTGGAAGTATGTGTCCAGCTTCTCCACCCAAGCCTTGGCTGTACACTTAAGTGTCCCATCAAATGTGGGCAGGAAGAACCCTAGCATACTGCGTTGTAGGACTGATCCCTGCATCAAGTTCTCCTCCTTTTTATGAGGATTAATCCTCCTCCCATCCTTGATCCGGCAAAACTCCTGAAAGCTCAAGTGCTCTTTGAACCCTTGATATTGGAGTTCATATTCTTGAAAATATTCTCCCAGGGTTCCCATCTTATCTCCTCCAGTTAGAAATGAAGGCATGGTAGAGCGTTGTGATGCAGCTGAATGCCCCATGCCATTTGCAGTGTTGGTGCTTACCTCATGGAAAAACCCTATAGAATCCTCCTCCATGCTGAAGATAAATCCCCCCCACAAGTTGAGCCAAGAGCAGAGCTCTGATACCACTGTAATATTCATTTTCAGGAATTTCTGCAATATCTTCAATGAGGACGATGTATAAGAAAAACCATGCTATAAAAACACACAACAGGACTTGGATCCTCTTATATATGTTGTATGTAGCTTAAATATGAAATGGCATCAGAAACAAATCATTCTAGCTACACTAAATAGATCTTCCCAGCTCATATATGCTCAAAAACACCCCAATCCCACAACTTCACAAAATAGAATTGTTGAAGACTGCAACGACGTAATTTTTATTAGGGCATCTACAGCAAAATATGATTTCATACAGATCTAGAGTTTTCATTAATCATAGAATCAGAAATGAGAGGTTTGACCTCTTTTACAAGCACATCAGAACACCTCGGCAAGGGTTTCCGGCAAAATAGCAACATAAAATACAACACTGCAGAAAATAATGTTGTACCCAGCAACTTTGTATTAGAAATTACTGATTATGATCTAAAATAGATGAATAATACAGAAATTGGCCCAAGGTCTTCTCCAACAGAGCTCCCGGGTTGAAATAGACACCTCCTCCTCTAAAACAAGCACAAAATAGGAGGGTTTAACCCAACAGCTGTTGCTACTGCAGAAATGACGCAATTACTAGAAGTGACTGTACTGTATATGATGCAGAATGGATATCCTCAAGATAGATGATGAAAAATGAGCTCAAGACCTTCCCCTTAGATCTCCCAATCAACTAGACCAAAGATGAAGACGAAATTCTCGCATGAGAATTCTTTGCACTAAACAGTACTGCAACTACAGCTAAACAGCTGGAGCTTGCAATCAGTGAAAAGACCAAACAAAGATGATTACTGAATGCCTTCCTTGCTACTATCTCCTCCTTCTTATCCTTGTTGAGCTTCCTCACCCTGGACCCCACTCATTGATGAAGTGACTTCCTTGAGAAGATCCCCTTTTCAAAATTGCGCTGCCCTAGTTGGTTTCCCTCCTCTTGTAGCAGCGCTATTAACTTGGTCAACTGGATCTAGCTCATTGCTTTGTCCCTCTTTCACACCAAAGTGGCCTTATTTGTCCTCCTAATCCAATCCCTTTTCACACTAGGATATGTTTATTGTCCTTTCTACTCTTTTATTTCAAAAATGGAGCAGTTATAATATTCCAAGTAGCAGTGGCTAATTGGGAATATTACAGCAGGGCTGCTTCTTCCACCTTTGTGTGGGCTTCTTCCTCTTCCTCGGTAGTTTGATCTTCTTCGACCTCTACCTTGACCAAAATACATTTATGTATTAAATACATGTTTCAATGAGGAGTTTGTTGCTATGTTCAATCTGTGCTCATGAGACATCAGTGATGCATGAAGCTCATCCACTGAAAACTGTGAGAGATCCTTTGTCTTTTCTATGGCCACAACTATGACATCAAACCTTGATGGTAGAATTCTTAAGAATTTCTCAACTATTCTCTTTTCTTCAAGTGTCTCACCATGAGACCTGATTTGGGTAACCAACCCAATCACATGTGTAAAGAATGAGCCTATATTATCAGACTCTTTCATACAAAGAATTTCAAAATATATTCTCAGCATTTGAAGATTTGTTGTCTTCACCTTTGCCATGCCTTGGTAGGCTTTCTGGAGGGTATCCAATGCCTCCTTGGACTTCGTTGCTGTTGCAACCCTTTGGAAAATACTCTCATGTGCTACTTGGAAAATATAGAAGAGGGCTTTGGAGTCATTCTTCTTATTATCTCTCAACAAATCTCTTTTTGCTTGTGTCAAAGCATTGAGTGTTGCTGCATCTGCTGGTTCTTGGAAACCATTTTCCACCAGCTCCCAAATATATTGTGAAGCAAACAGGGCCTTCATTGTAATGGCCCAATAATCATAATTCTTCCCATTGAACTGTGGTAGTTGAGGATTAGTCAGGCTTGTGCTTGCTGCTGCAATTTTCATTGTATAAACAAAAACCTTCTCATTGCTGGAGAATCCGCTTCTTAAAACAACCTTTCAGCTCTTCAGTAAAGAACAATTTCTTTTACTATGATATTAAATCGGCTCTGATACCATGTTGGAAATTCTGGTATGCTCTGATGCTATGTCAAGAACATACACGAAACAGAGAATTAGAAACAGTTTACACAGAATGTGGAAGTAAAATCACACACAGAAAGACAGAGCGAAAACACAGGGGAGAAAAATTTCTTTTATTCAACTCTTCTCGGAAAACATATGAAATTATATACTTTTAATACAAAATTGGCGGAGACTGAAACTTGAATGCAATTCAATGCAGACACGAATGGGCAACAACCAAAATATCCTTCTGCTCTGTTCTGTTGTTTATACATGAAACAACGTACAAAACACAAAAAGACGGACTTGAAATTTGATAGGTTTCCGCTGTGAAACCACATCGCATTCGCACCCTTCATCGCAAATTGCATTTCAACGATTTTAACATTTCACTGGCACATACGGGTAAAACATAAATCCTCGCGATTGCAATGTGCGATGGCATGATCACATCGCAACTTAAACATTTAGTTTGCAGGCACTATCCTCCTGAGCTTTGCGATATGCGATTGTGATCGCATCACAACTTAAAAGAAACAACTAGCGTGCGCTTAAAGGTAAGTTATAAAACATGCAATGTGCGAAATGCGGGCGGTAAAAAGATAAAACATAAAACATGCGAAGTGCGAAATGCGGGCGCGCTAAAAGGTAAACGGTAAATTGTGCGAAATGTGATATTTAAGTTTTGCGATGTACGATGACGATGTCACATCACAACATCGCAAGGTTTGGTGTGGGGCGAAAAAGTTAAATGTTATAATGTGCGAAGTGCGGTATGCGAGCACTTAAACGGCGGGGAGTGCGAAAAGCGAAAATGTAAGGAATAAGCGAAAAACAAAGGTTTGTGTGCAGTTTTGGTAATGCGGTAAGGTATGAGGGTCCCACCAAATATCGCATCAACATAAACTTAAGTTTTGGTGAAGGCTTAAAGGGTAAACCTTAAAACTTGCATGCTCCGATGTGGGGGCAAAAGAGGTAGGTGAATACGACGGAAATGAAATAATGCAGAGTAATGGCTCTGGTACTCTATTTTTGAACATTGCGTGAAAACGCCTGCCGATTTGAACCCTGGGGTTTGTCCTTTCTTGCAACAAAATTCAATTGAAGTGTGGCTACTTCCAGTCTTTATTCATGGCGGTAGTTGGGAGTTTTTCCAACAATATTCACCCTTTTTATTTTCAACAGAACGAGGTCCCACGACCTTGCATACTTCTACCGTGTCAGCTTTCAGCTGCCCAACCCACCAAAAAGGGGCAATTATCTTCCAACGTTATTTCATGACCTCCTCTGATAGATTATGGGAAAGACCTTTGATATGTCAAAATACTTCAAAATTCCATGATAAATGAAATTTGTTGCCAAAAAACTACACACAATTTTATATGACGATGTACAATTTGCAAAATGCATAATGAAGTTGTGTACATGGTTTAGGGTACACTGCGTGTGAGAATCCTGCACTGAAGGGAGGTCTTTCTTCTCCACGAACAATGCACTCAAGGGATGTATTTCTTCTCCACAAACACTTTTGGCACAATTTGCAGAGACTCGTCTATATCCCCCACTTCTCCAGCCAGGAAGGAGAAGATAGAAACATGCAGGTGCAGGGGAAGAGAAAAAGCCAGGGAAGCCCAGGTCCTGAAATGACCTCTCACTTGCGAATACCAGACTTGAAATGACTCTGCTTCTATCTATTTTGACGGGAAAAGACGGAAATGGACCTTTTGAGGTGATAATCACGAGTATCTGCACTTACCATGGGCAATCCACTATTTCAATTTGGTTTGGTTGCCATGCCGTTGCATCAATGCATTATTGCATCATTACTGCCTCCCCAATTTCTCTTCTGACTTGCCCGGCAGGGACTGCCAACACTTGTTTTAACTTGGGACGTGGTGAGAAAACTTGTTTTATATATGTATGCTATGATTCTCAATATAAACTCGTTTATTTTAATTTATAACGTGGTTACAAAACTTGTTTATGTATGTTATGATTCTTGTAATGATTCTAATAATTCAAAGGAGATAAATGAGTCTTCCCTTTAAGCATAACATGCATGGGTATACAAGATTAAAATATTATTCATAATTTCCCTGAAAAAGGAGGGTTTTTTTTTTTTTTTTTTGAGGATCCCGAAATAGGAGTTACCATGAACAGATGATGCGCATTTGGCCGTACCATCATCATATCTCTAAAAACATTGATGTGACAACGCTCTGACTACTGGAGTCCGTTGCACCAACTTCCAGTCAACAAGATTCCCAGTGATTTCAGAATAAAACAAGGGCCGCCGGCAAATACCGACAATGCTTTATGAAGCTATTTGAGGCGGTGAGAGAATTATGCTATGATGGAAGCATAGTGGGTACGCTAAAAATATCATATTGTCATCAAAGTTTGTTCTTTGAAAAGTTTATAGCAAATTAAATGTTAATGTGGACTTAACAATCACTCATTTTCATTCAGATTGAAGGACGACTAATGATCAGAGGTTCATCACAAATATATAGAGGACATAATTTGCAGACTGTTGTAACTTGCACGATATATTAAAGGACAGAACTTGCAGGCTGGACTATTTTGAAAGACATGCAACATTCAAGGTCTTTCATGGCGGTTCTAGGTTCTCCTGGAATGTCAGGTGGTGAATGTTACAGCAGTGGCGACGAGTGTGGCGTTGGAATTTGTTACTTTCTGTGGATCAGGGGCAGGCTTGTTCTTGCACACAATCGATCCTTATCCACTTCTATCATTTGTTCTTTCCAATCCCCTCCCAAGAACCTCCTTAAAACTGATCCCCATCTCATCCATAACTGTATTTAGTGTTGCAGGCAATGTGGAAGGGGAAGGCGACAGTATAGGGACATACAAAGTGGTGGTGGTTGGTGAGGACAGCCATGAAGCGGGGATAGTGGAAATCTATGATTCTGCATTCAAGTCACGGACGATTTTCTGCATTCAATTGATGGACAATTGCAGGACCCCTGCCACATGATGTGAATATTGACAAGAACGACATGGTTTTCTGCGCAGGCTCGTTCTACTGTTTTGCCGATATTGATGACCAATCGGGTATTCTGGGTTTCAGCATCGAGCAGGGTACTTCCATCTTTGCGCCATTGCCGGAGATGACTGACAATGACCACATGTTACCTCATCTTCTCACCTATGGGTCATGGGTTCTAGTGGCGTGGTACATTTTCGGACATACAGAGGACCTTTTGCATGTTATTATATGAGAGTTTCACAAAGAGAAAGTGAACTCTTCATCCTCATCATGGTGGAAGGAGATTGCAAGAATGCCTCCGTACTTGTCCGAAGATTTTAAGAGGATTTCTGTCAACTGCAATAAGTGGTGCATAGGAGTGGGGTCTTGCATAGGAATAGGAAATTTAGGAAGGTGACAGAGGTGGTAGTTTACAGTGTCACTGAAAACGCATGGAGTTGGTTTCCCAGCCGTCTGTAGACACCACATCAAGTACATAGGAATGCTATGGGCTTGCCATGGCCTTTGAACCTAGGCTTGATATGAAGGTTGGATGAACCCTAGTATGCATGCCTTTGATTTCACATCCACCAAGTTGCCCATTTTAAACATTATATAACCTTCTTATTTGGATCTTCATGTTTCTCTTTACAAGTTATCTTGTCTTGTAATGTTCTTTGACTTTGACATCCTACTAAACATTAGGATTTCATTTTTCAGAGCTTATGTTTCTCTTTACAATTTGTGTTGCTTTGTAATGTTCTTTGACACAAATTGGAGACCTGTCCTTTTACTCCAAACAGCTTTGAGAAAACGCTTCAGGCCTTGTAATCATAGGTATGTTTTTGAAGATGTACAAAGAAACTGGAGACTCATTCTTTGATAACATGGTCTGGATAGGATTTGTAAAAGTGGTTTAGATTAAGCCATTGCCCTTCAGGGATTCAGATTGTAACAGAGATGTTACCAAACAATTCCATGTTTGTTATGAAAGCGCCAATCATGTCATTTCAACATCACTGGCTTCAATCACAATTTAGTGGAATATGTCATGTTTAACTTGTTAATGTTCATCTTTAATAACTTAAAGGGATGCTTGGAGTTTTGAACTGGACCCAGAAAGTTCTGATGAAGTGCAGTGATTCTTTTAGGTTGATGCAGATTGTTTATGATCACCAAGCTGCTCATCCTTAATACCTTAAAGGGTTGCTTGGAGTTTTGAACTGAACCCAGAAATAGAATAGTTGTTTTGATGAAATGCAGTGATTTATTTTAGGTTGATGCAGATTGTTTATGATCACCAAGCTAACAGCTCTGTTTCTTGTCTAAGCTTTCTGCGAAAAATCTGCAATAGAGTAATTTGCGGTTGAATTACACGAACCTGTAATGGAATCTATTAGATTTCAATCAAATACCTTCAAACGGATTCACAGGCCATAACAGAACAGGAAAAATGACAAAGCTGGAAGTAAAATAAAGCAGCAGAATATATCAAAATGCATTCAGTAACCCTCCTCTGGAAAAGTGTTAAAAAAACAGAGTATCTCATTTGTCTGCTTCTTCTACATATCTTCCAACCAAAAAAATAACCATATTTCCCCTTAAACAGAATAAATGAAGAACTAATCCTAATTTGTCCCCATAATAGCATGGGGTAGTACATCTAATCCCCCAAATTCTCAGCTGAAACTCCCCACTACTAAGGGAGGTGGCAGGAGAAGCCAAGAAAAGGTTGGACAGGAGAGGGATTCTTTTGTTTTTCCTGATAATGCATTCAATATTGAGTGCATTCTTAGCTGGGAAGACTGTTGTAGGATTTCATTGTATTGATATGGGGGACTTGGATAACATGATGAACACATGGGCTCTATGCTATCATGTATTTTACATGCGTTGCTCACTTAGACGAACGTGTTCCAGTATATTCTACACTGGCCACACCGAATTTTAATATATATATATATATATATATATATATATATATATAAAACATGTTCTACGCTGGCAACACCAATTTATATTTCAGTTGAATGAAAAATGTGATTGCGTATGAGTACATCAACTTTCTTGTTATAGATGCATTGTATGCATTATTTTGAGGCGGTTACATTTTATTATTTTGATAATTTCTTTGGGGTTGATTTTGTCTTTCTCAATTAAATGGAAAATTGGAAAATTGTTGGTTTAAAGTTATTTAAATTTTCTTAGGTGTAGATCTAATTATTTTATGTTTTTGAAGTTTTTGGTTTAAATCTGTTAAAAAAAATTCATATTATGTATTAAAAAAAATTCTATATTGTGTTTTTTTAGTTATTTAATTTTTTATAATGTATAAATCGATTCAGTATTTTGAAATTTTTTGGGGCATTTAAATTGTGCAGGTTTTATAGGTCAAAGCTTGTAATTCCAACAAGTTTTTGGGAAAATTTTTTTACTGTAAAATGTAGAATAATTAGACTATAGTTTTTTTAAGAAAGGAAGAAATTAGTTTGACTTTTTAAAGATAGATTATATGAAATATTGAGATTTCTCTAACAATCAAGTGGTCTGATTTTGACAGAAAAAACCAAAAAAATCATCTCATTAGATAGTTCTCTATAAATAAAGCGATTAAAGAGACATTGCAAAGCACAACAAAGATGTGGGATATGTTTTCCATCTGAACTATCTAGAGAGAGATGGGGTAGCAAGACTGCCTTTGGCATTAATGTGATCACAATACAAGAATTAAACACTGAAGTGAATAACAAATAAGCTCATACATAACAAAAATCCAATGATTTTGAGTTGTGACCACATGATATGCATTTCATCAATCAAAAGTCATTGTGTGTTAAATTGTATGCTTTTTTTGTCTAAGCCTTTCAAAAGCTATGCATTCCATGAGAGAACTTTCATTTGCTTACTTCTTATATTTTTTATTATCTCCTCCACGCCAATGAGAGTAGTGAAAAGGTTGTAAACTTTAATAAGTTTATTGGTGAATAAACAATCATCACAATTATCAAAAGTAATAGGTGGGTGCTATTTTAGATAGTCATCCACTAAATCTAAATCTTTTCATTAAGAATTTAATAAAGAGGGAGGAGAATGAGCTTGATGGATCCCCTTGTTGAGTAGACCTTGACACCTATTGAAACGTTGAATTATTAATTGTTTGAGTCAAAGGCCAACTAGGGTAAGATGCTACTGGGATCTTCTAAATAAAGCCTTTTAAGAATTATTGTTTTATTCTTGTGCACAACTTGGATCGAATATCCTTAATATCATTATTTGTTTGAGTACTTGATCAAGATTATGGTTCACTAAAAAGTAGGGCCACCATAGAATCAACTTAATTAAACAAATGGTTAACTAAAAAGAGAGCCATCAACCTTATCTATTAGCAAGAAATCGCACTGGAATTAAGTGTTAAGTAAGTTGATGTAATTGATAAGTCAACATTTCATTTTTTCTCTTTCAAATCCATGAACTTGTTAATATTAAAGCAAACCCTACTTTGAACTTGTTAATGTCTAGGCAAACCTTACTTTGAAGATAAAATTTGAATAAACACTCAAATTCATGACACATAAGTCCATGCATAAAAATCAGCATATACATATACATAAATCCATGTATAAAAGTCAACATGTATTCTCGTAACATATGTTTTAAAACAATCAAAATTATATAGAAAATATAAAAAGCTGGCTAGATGATCGAGCTAAAATCAAAATAATTTTACACATCCATCAACCTCAAGTAATCATCAAAACTATAATGACAAGTAAATGGGAATTTTCAGCGCGCTTAAAAGGAAAATGGCCTTACAATGTTACCAATTTCAGAGCCCCTTAATCCAACTCCTAACGACATTTTCATGAAGGAACACAAACAACTACAAATTTTGGAGTTGTTTATCCAGTTAGTAGAATAGCCTGCAGTTTTTTGCTAAAAAAGATTTTAAAAAATTAGATAGTTCGAGTGTCTGAATTGATAGTGGAAATGGATTCAATGCTATCAAAAACCTTAAAGTACCCAAAATACTGAAATTAACAACTATAAACAAGATTCTAATAAATCTTTGCCGAAATTTATCAAAATCTTTACCAAATTCTAAATTATTCTATGGATTTTTTTTACACTACAACGTTGTTTGGCCATTTTCATAAAGGAACACAAACAACTAAAATATCGTTCCCAAAATAGGAGTTGCCATAATATGGTCGTACCATCACTATATCTCGTACTGCTAGAAACATTGATGTGACAACACTCTGACCACTCGAGCCAGTTCCACAAACCTCAATTCCACAAGATTCCCATTGATTTCAATAAAAGAAAGGCCGCCTGCAAATACTGACAATGCTTCATGAACCTATTTGAGGCATTGAGTGAATTATGAAGCCATAGCTATGCAGGAAGCATAGTATGCTAAAAATATCACGTTGTCATCAAAGTTTATCGTCGGAAAAAAGTTTATAGAAAATTAAACGTTAGTGTGGAGCTAAGAATCACTCATCTTGATTCAGATGAGGGACGACATGCTATAATTCTTTAAAGTTAGATTTGCGCAAATAATGATTAGAGGTTCATCACGAACAAAGAGAGAATATAATTTGCAGACTGTAGTAACTTGCAGGAACAATGAAAACACAAAACTTGCAGACTCGACTATTTTGAAAGACATGTAACATTCAAGGTCTTTCATGGCGGCTACAGGTTCTCCGGGTTCTACAGGTGTTCAGCGTTGCATTGGAAATGAGTAGATGTGACACTACAAATCATCACTGGCTGTGGAGAGTGTTGCTAACATGGTGTGGATGGGATTTGTTAAAGTGGTTTAGATTAAGGCATTGCCCTTCTGGGACTCAGATTATAATAGAGATTTTACCAAACATTTCCATGCTTTGTTATGAAAGCACCATTCATGTCACTACATAATCACTGGCTTCAAATTTCAATCACAAATTAGTGGAATATGTCATGTTTAACTTGTTAATGTTCATCCTTAATTCCTTAAAGGGATGTTTGGAGTTTTGAACTGCACCCAGAAATAGAATAGTTGTTTTGATGAAGTGCAGCGATTTCTTTTAGGTTGATGCAGATTGTTTATGATCACCAAGCTCTTTTTCTCCTCTAAACAGCTCTGTTTCTCGTCTTAATTGGGAAACATAAAATTTTTGACGAGGATGCATTCAATATTGGGTGCATTCTTAACTGGTAAACATAACAATTTCGTCGAACTGGTATCACCATAAAATTTTCAAATCTGAAATACGTGTTAAATTTAACGACGATTTCTGTAACTCTAATGGCCGTTTTATCATTTTAACAAAGAGTATTTGACGGCAAATCACCCGGTGAGTTGGCAATTTGCCCGTCAAATTCCACCGCTGTTATCGGGTGATTGGATCGAAACGGGCAAGTAATAAAATAAGAAGACATGTTGATAGATCCAACGTGTGACAGGTCGATTCATGAACACGTAGGTTATGGCGAGTCTTATATCTCAGTTTATCGGCTCATAAATGCACCGAGAGACAAAATGGTCACCGTAGGATCATTTATTGTTTTAATCTGATGGTGGCCATTTTGTCTCTCTGTGCATTTATGGACCGATACACTGAGATATAAGGCTCGCCCGGGTCGTATGCCTCTGACATGTGAGGAAGTGTACTCAAGAGGTGACATGTGCGGAAGTGTACTCCAGATGTGTCTGACAATTTAATATTTGAACTGCTCCAAAACGTTGGAAGTTCTTATCATGAGCTGCATACCGCAAGGCACATTTGGTATATGAAAATGGACAACTGCTTCACCCTGCCAATTGTAACACTATTGCATCTTCTAGCCACAATCCCCGGACAATGATGGTAATTATAATTATAATTGTTTGGTATATATATTGATTAATATGTAATTATTTCAATGTCAAATCAATTTATAATCATGCAATATTGTCAACGTGGTTACTAATTGATATCATATATTTTGTAGTAATCATGTTCAATTTTTTTTTTTTTTTAAATTATTAGGATTTTAGTGATGATGAGCGACCTACCTACCATCTTCCGTTGCACCCCACGATAATGTCAAATCGAGAGAAGACTAAATTAAGAGAAAAAATCGGAGAGGAATGATACCAAGAATGGTTGAATCAACCACCGATTCAATTCCCGCTACGTCCAGATTCACCAATTAGGAATGACTACAACAATAGTAGTTCTTCACAAGCTGGCAATGGAGGCAATCAAATAGAGGTTGGTATGGATGATTACATAAGGGATACGACTGCCATGGAGGTAATGTTGTTAGATGCATTCCAAAATGATGATCAGCTAGAGGATGATGCTCATATCGCTGACACCTTTTTTGAAAGCCTTAAATTTGCTTCCACCACTCCTCTCTTTGGACCTGGCGGTCAGTCAAAGTCTATGATTGAGAACAATATTTTATTTATGAAAACAAAGTTTGGCTTATCAAATATATTTCTTGAACACAGAATGCATTCTATAAAAATGCTATATATAATTTGAAATATATTAATTTCTTCCTGTGAAATTATAATCCTAAAATTTTATGTGTCTCTTCAAATTATAAATATAATGTATTCAACAATAATATTTCATAATTCTGCTTCTGAGTTATTCAAAGATAAGGTTCTTCAGTGATAATGTCTTGCCTGGTAGCTGTGAAGAGGCAAAAAAATTGTTGAAAATGTTGGGTGTTGAGTACATATCATATCATGCATGTCCAAATGATTGTATTCTATATAGAGGAGAATATGCAGACAAAGAGATGTGTCAGAAATGTGGGCATGACAGGTATGATAAATAAAAAAAGAAGGGTAAATCACGTACTGGTCCTCCTTTTAAGATATTGAGGCACATGCCTATAATCTCAAGGATTCAAAGGCTCTTTCGTTGCAAAGAATTAGCTATGTTGCAGGGATGGCATGCCTCACACAGAAGTTAGTTATGAGTTATGCGAATACCAACTGATTTAACAGCCGTGAAGCATATAGAGGATACATGGCCTGAAAAATTCAAGAATGAAGTACGAAGTCTACAACTCAGCATAACCATGGATGGCGTCAACCCATATTCCCTCCATAACACCAACTATTCTGTTTGGCATGTAGTAGTGATCAATAACAATATCCCCCCATGGTTGTTCATGAAGAATGAACATCTTATGTTGGCTCTCATAGTCCCTGGTAGAAGACAAGTGAAGAATATGGATGTCTACTTAAAACCACTGGTAGATGAATTGAAGAAATTATGGGATGGGATAAATGTATACTATCTATCAAGACCCATTGCAACAGAGAAGAGGTTTACGTTGTATGGCATATGTGCTTACACGACACATGATTATCCAGGCTTAGGAGTTTGCTCTGGTAAATTACATGTTTAATTTATTGATTTGTTTATATATAATGTAACAATATTCTTTCACATATTAGTTATTTAATTCGTTGTAATAATATTTGTTATGATCTTCATGATATTCTTTAATGTGCCATGCATATTAATTAATGTATACAAATATAATCTCGCAGGTCTTGTAACAAAAGGGTATTTTGGATGTAAATTTTGTGGATCCTCTATGAAAGCTAGATGGTCCAAGGACCTATGAAAGCCAGTGTATGATTGCTCCAGGATATTCCTGCCAGAACAACACCCTTACAGAAGAGCAGCATCTGCTTTCAATGGTAAACGAGAGAGAACCCAAAGGCCTCCAATAATGACACCAGCTAAATGGCTTAGATCATATGAGAGAGAGAAGGAGAAGGAGTCCATAGAAATGTTCGATTCAAATGGGGAGCCTAAGTTCGATGATCCAAATTTCTTTAACAGCCATGTTGAGAAATTTCTCATTGGGATGAAAAGGAAATCTATATTTTATGACCTCCCATATTAGGAGCATCTTAAGATTGCCCACTTATTAGATCCCATGCATATATTTAAAAATGTTTCATCTTCTTTATGGAGGCACATATCATCGAAACAAAGTGACACATTGGCTGTTAGGAAAGATCTTATTTCTTCAAAAACTAAAAAGAAATATTGGCCTAGATGATTAGAAAGTACGGGATCAGAGGCAGACGTTAGTCCCTCTAATTCATGGTTTTTCAAAGAAGGTGATGTCCCACGGATTTAAAAAAAATATGATATATCTTTGGCAAAGGAAGTTATAATGGATGTGAGGGTGCCAACTTCATATGGGTCTTCTCTACGGCGCTGCTTCACTATGGATGACCATTTGTCGGGGTTGAAATTGCATGACAATTTGAATCTTCTAAGAGTACGTATAATGTCAAATTAAAGCATGATTTTATTATTTGTTATATTAATAAATTTTATCCCATGCGGGAATCATAAAACATAACTAATTTTGTATATTATTGCACATGTTTATAACTATGCAGTGTTATTATCCTTTGTTTGTGCATGGGTGTGTGAAACATGAATTCCCTCAAGACCTAGGACATGCCATATCTAAATTATCTGCATTTGTACGTTGGATCACGTCAAAGGAGATTCATGTGGCTAGCGTTCCACGGTGGCGTCAAGAGATAGTTGAGATTGTTTGTATGTTTGAGAAGGAACTGCTGACGAGTTTCATAGACTTACATGTTCATCTTCTAATCCACCTGGTAGATGAGGTTGAATTAGTTGGGGGTTGTTTTTTGTCGTTGGATGTTCTTCTTAGAGAGGTACATGAAGAAATTGAAAGGTTTTGTTCGACAAAGGGAAAAACCTGAGGGGTCTATGGCAGAGGGGTACATATCGTATGAGTCTTTCTACTATGCCAGTGAGTACATCAAGCAGATCAACAACAGACCAGGTGTGGTGATTTGGGACGATCAAATGGATGAAGACAAAAGAGAAGGAGAGTTGCTCCAAACGAGTGGAAAAAAACGCTTGATAAAGAGTAAGCGATTTATAATTTTTCAAATTTACAAAAAGTAATTAATATTCATGTTGAACTTCGATATAATGTATATTCTGATCTCTAAGTATTATATAATGTTGGTTTGATTTCATTAGCGAATGCAGAAATTGAAGCAATCAATAAATTCATTCTTTACAATTATGAAACGACACAACCGTGGGTCGCATTGTATGAACAAAAGAGGATGAAATGGGACAGTGACAGGAAAAAATTCAGACGACTGAACGGTAGAAATGTGTCTTATCCCGATCATTTAAAAGAAAATATGCCCAAAATATGCCCCAACAACTGGGTTGCTGACAAAGTCAAAGAGAAATATGGTGCTACCGGTCGTTACCCCTGTGCTGAAGAGGATGCATTAAACATAGGGATTGGGTGCAACAACTCGGTAATAATCTTTTTAATTTATATGTAAATTTGAAACTTATATTAAGACATCTACATTTCATATTTTACTGTTGGATTATTATTTATAAGACACATGACACTATGATTTTTTAAACTTTTTTATAATAGGTGCATTTGTTCCCATCTATGTGGGCATATGGACACCATTTTCACACATAAAATGTTGATGCTAGAAACATCACATAAGACTATGGAGTGGAAGTCGAGTTCAATCAATCTAGTTGATCTAGCCACCGTGATCAACAACTAGTATGAGGGACGTTAGGTTACGTCGGAAAGATACAAGAGATCACTGAAGTGGATTTTTCTTCTTTCCAATGTGTTATTTTTAAGTGCAAGTGGTGGGACACCTTTGATCGGAATAACGTAAAGGAAGATCATGATAGTAGGCTGATATGTATCAACTCTAGAAAGATGTGGGATGAAGCTAAAGAGCCCTATGTTTTCCCTAAACACTGCAACCAGGTGTTTTTTTATCCAGATGTGTTGGATAGGGATTGGTGGTTCGTATTGACACATGACCCTAGATCAAAACATATTTTTGAGAACGTGCCATGTGAGCTAGAAGATAATGAGGGTGATCATGAAAGCAGAGGTGTCTCTGTTATATGTATTCTTCATCCTAATGTTCTCTTTTTAGATTAATTTTTGAAATATTATATAATATATATTTAAATTAATTAATTATTTATTTTATTATCATTTAATCAATAATTAATTGATATTAGTAATATATGATAGTCTAAATAAATATTATTATGTATAAATTAATTATACTTGTATCTAAAGATGCAATAAATAATGAAAATAATTCTGTCTTGAGATTTATTTATATTATTTTCAACTTCTCTATTACAATAAATCATCTTCTTCTGAATTTATGCCCCACAGTGCTAAAAATTTACAGAAATTTAAAATTTTAATAATTCACTACATTAATAAATTAAAATTTTACAATGTACAATACATTACATTACACAATTTCAAACCTGTGATACAATTACAATTTTAAGCAAAATTTAATACAATTAGAAATAAAAATATTACAAATTTACAATATCGTGATCATTTGGTATTAAATTAATTAATAAACATCACGTTCATGATAACCATCCTACAAACATCATATTTGACTAAAAAACACATTCAAAATCGCTAACTGCATCATCGTGATCATGATCATCTAACAAAACACAATTAACATTATATATTAACATCATCAGTACAACACAAACATCAAATATACATCTCATGCTATCACATACACTCTATCTGCAAGCTGCACATTAAATGAACATATCTAACATGACCTAACAACATAAACATCATGATGATCATCAACATGTAAATTAAGTACAACTGCAACATGAACATAAAATACATGGACCATATATATATATATATATATATATATATATAATTGAATAATGTTAAAAATATACAACTGTAATATAAATGTCATGGATCCGTTGGTGGTAGTACAACATCAATATCAATACTAGTGGCCGATGGTCCAGCCTCATCTCCATGATGACTGCTGGTAGATGCTAGTGGAGGCTCATGCAAATCTGGCGAGGCGCGAGGCTGTGAACGATCATGAGATGATGGTACACTGTGCCTCGTAGACTTTCCATCATGTGCTGCAGCTCGATCATAACATGCAACAGTCCTCATGAGTCTCGTAAAAGTTTTCGTAACTCCTACGACATGCCGCATCAGGCTGTACATGTCACGCGGCATGCCTCTCCACATTCGTAATAGCCTATCATTGGCCTCTATGTCTCTGAAATCAGCGGGCCTGATGCCCGCCTCAACAATCAATGCAATGAGTTGTTCTCCCAACTTCATCTTGTATCTAGCATCACTAAGACGTCGACCGCGCACCGATGCACCAGTAGGAGAAGGTCTTTGATATGTACTGGCTTCCTGATGATCCTCGGCAATATCTGACATGCCTTCTGTTAGCCACCTGTAAAAATTTGATCATACCAAAGGTGGCTAAATATGTTTTGAGCCTTCAAGGAACAATTTTTTCCCCATAAAAAACTATTGGCTCTTGAAGACTCTTGAAGGCCTCATGCCTCTGTCCAGATCCCATACTGTTGTTTACATCCTAAAAACCTTTGAAATTCTATAAAAATCCAAAGTCAAATACTACTGCAGACCCCTTTTTCCCCTTCCTTCTCCTCAAAACTAATTTCCTCTTCTATCCCTCCATTCCCCATGAAAATCCCTTTTTTTCATGTTTCTGCTATTTCCCCTTATCCAAATTCATTTTATAAAGTTAAAAAACCACTTTTTAACCTTACCGCAACATTTATTTACTTTGAAAAAACCATAGAAAACGCATGTTTTCTATGTTCTGGGCTTAAGCCCCCACGGGCCAAGCCTCTAACCCTTTTTCGTCCATACGCCCGAGCGCCAGAACCAACTGCTAAATCCATCGGGCGCTTATCCTCTCCAATAATATTTCTCCGCCCAAAAATTAAAAACCTTTTTTATTCGTGTTTTTTGGGTTTTAATTTATTTCCAAAGTTTTCCGCCGTGTAAATGGTGGAGCGATCTCGACCGTCGATCTACTCCGCAGATCGGACGGTGCAGACCTTGACTTACCATGTGGTCCCCGCCTCCCATGCGCTGTTTGCCCAAAACCGACAGTATTTTTCGCACCACTTTCAGGCCCAGGGTGGTTTTCTCTCAATCGGCAGCGATTCCATATGCTTCTTGCCACGCGTCTCTCGTACCATTTTCCAAAACCGCCGTCCCTGCGCATTAAAGTTATCCTCCGTGCATTAACGTCCGGACCAGGACATGCAACGAAATTTACCACAGCCGTCCGATCTGGACCCCCTGATCCGATGGTGAGCGCTAACCAAAGTTGCCCGATGGATAACCAAAGCGCCCGCACGATAACCAGGCCATTGTACAGCGGCAATTGCGTCTCCACCGTCAATTTGATCTGCAGATCGACGGTCCAAAATTCATCACCCAGATTCCCTCCATTTGACTTTCAACGTCTCCTGATTCCATCATGACTGTACAAATCGATCCAGATCAATGGCGCAGTTTCATTGCGGGGGTATGCCCCCAAGATTTTTCCTCCGTACACCCGGACCCCCCACAATCATCCCCGACCGTCGATCTCGGCGCGAATCGACGGCTCTGATCTAATCTTCCTTCCCCCATGATTTTTTGACCGTTCTAAGATTAAATCCCGACCGTTGGATGATGCCATCCAACGGCCCTGCTTCCTCCGCACATCCTCCGATGCAGATTGACCTATAAACGCAGGATTTTGTAACATTCGTTTGTTTTTTCAGATTTTAATGTTTTTTCGCTTAAATGAAGAAATTTCGTCGGACAAGGATGACGATCCTTCGGCCTTCGAATACATCAGGAAAGTCATCCGCAGGGTTAAATCACATGTTTTGTCGATGTTTTCTCAGGCATTGATGCCTTATAGACCCTACACAGCCCGACATGATAGAAAGGAAAACCATGAAACGGGCACAGTTGAAGATTATCAGTGTCGAAGACCAGGATGAACCAGAACCAAAGATTGATGGACAGATCAGCGGGGATTACGGCTAAGACAGTTATCAAAAGCCTAATCCCCAATCTAAAACACAGTTTAAAGAAAAACCTAAAGTGTTTTATCAGGAAACCCTCCACCGCCACAAATGGAGGCGAATTGATTCCTCCCAGCGACTAAAGTGCCATATGTGCCTCAAAGTATTCAATCAAGAACATAAGTTATTGATCAGAATCAGATATTTTACCTTGACGCAGCCGAAGAGTTACTTCTGCCAGGAATTTAATGAAAGAATGTCTGCAGAGTAGCCCTAGTATCACACAGAGCCTCAAAGGTCAACAAAAGCTCTCACCGAGCTTAATTCATAAGTGTAAACCAATTAATACAGTGAAACACCTGTACAGTTTCTTCATTAAGCCTCCCAAGGGCCAATAAAACATTAACTCTGTATTAATTGTATTTGAAATCATTAATCAGATCTCACCTCCTCATCCTTCTATATATACTTCGGTAGAAGATGAGTGAGGGGTTGGTTGTTGATGTAATTGTTGAAGCATTGTAATGTAATTGAGCTGAAGATCCCTGATTGTAAATAGTGATTTCACTGGCTCTTGGAGCTCTGCTTGTAACAGATAAGTTAGGTTATGAAAGAAAGATGAATTAACACACTGGAATTGAAGATTGTAACTGGTTTGGAGCATCAATACAAGCTGATTTATGGGATCCTGGTCTATGTTGACGGTGATGTTATTCTCATTGTAACTTGTTATTTTATTCTTGTTTTCATTTTGTTTCATTTTCTTCTGTAAAGAACAGTTTAAATAGGGTTAGGACCTACTCCATATCAGTAACCTTCTCTGGCTGAGAAGCCTTTATTTAAATGTTTTCTTTCAACTTTGTTATTTGGAAATGATTTAATTTAGTTTAAGCATAGGAATGCCGGCGTTCCCTCGTCTTATTGTCTTAGTTGAATATTATTTTTGAATGTTACTTTCAGTATATGTCGTGTGAAGATGAACTGAGGAAGATATGGTGAGCCCTGGTCCCAGTCTTGTTTGCATAACTGTTTGATTGTTTCCCTTAGAATGTGTTAAAAGTTGGATAGTTTCAAAGTAATTACCAGATCTTAGGCCATTCTATGTTGTCTCTGTGATTGTCTTGGAAGTAGCCAAGTAAAGAAGAGATGGGAGAGGATTTGTGGTGAGCCCGGCCCGCTAGCTTCTACTCCAAAGGTTGCCTTCAAGTTTCCCTTAGTTTTTTATATGTTTTCTATTGGAAGTATATCAAAGGCTGGATAGTTTCAAAGTACTTACCAGATCCTAGTTTTCTTTCATGTTTTTCTTAAGTG
The DNA here is from genome assembly GCA_034641835.2 of Pinus albicaulis. Classification (NCBI taxonomy): domain Eukaryota; kingdom Viridiplantae; phylum Streptophyta; class Pinopsida; order Pinales; family Pinaceae; genus Pinus; species Pinus albicaulis. The sequence goes on along the minus strand of CM076578.1, from coordinate 356,059,618 downwards.
CCTGGTCAAAGGCTGGCTAGTTTCAAAGTACTTACCAGATCCTGGGCTGCTCTTTGTTCTGCATTTGTTTATTTCCCCTTCTTAATGTATCATTCCATTCCATAAATCAAAACCTCAAAGATATCCTTAGACATAGATGACTTGCCCCATGGACCACTCTTGCTTCTCGTTGTTCCAATTAAATCCTCTTATGACTCCATAGCCCAATGGACTGAAAACCTGCCATCATCTTTCTTCATGATCAAAACTTACTCTTTTGCTTGCAACTTCTCACTTTTGAACCTCTTTACCTTTGGGACTCTTCACCTCTAACAGCAATCATGTTCAACCATCCAAAAACAAAACAAAACCCTTGGACTTCATAACTAGCCTAATATCATCACCTCAAACTTCAAAGACAAATCCATCTTTGCACATATTGGAGAGATCCCTCTTCGGATTCAGGAGGGCTAGATCCTAGAATCCCAAAGTTGGTTGAAACGATGTTGTTTCTGTAATTGGACTCTGCCAATCTTGCTAATAAATTACAGATTCCCAACACCTTCATCCTCATTAGGATCCACACCTAGATCAAGTGGTGGTGGCAACATCTCCTCGCCATCAAAAGAGCCAATGTATGTTAAATATATACAAGTACATAACAATAATTAGAGGATTTTATTACACAATTTAATAAAAACAAGTTACAGAACATGTTAGAATAAATTTAAATAAAACAGTAATATTACCTCTATCATCTGGCGGCTCATGAGCTATGAAGAGGGTGTTGGCACACCCTTGCAAATCCAACCCCGCATAAGGACAGGGGACCAAAATGAAGGGATGCTCATCAACACTAGCTAGCAACTCCAGTGCATCATCTAATATCCTCGTTGGAAAAGAGTCTCCTCCCTCTTGGGCATCATCTGCCCCCACATGTGCATACGTGCCTCAGTAATCGACCTACGAGGCTGCCGAAGAAAATAAGGCCTCATCTCTGGAAACCTCTCAAAAAATAAACAAAAAATATTTGATGCAAAAGGGAAGTTGACCCTCCCTTGTGCATGAGCATGACATCTATCTAATGCTGTACAGAACTGCCGCAAAAAAATGACAGACCACCTAACAAGTAATGGCTACTGTAGTAAAGAATCAACATAATATCAAAGCTGGCAACTAATGCATTGCCCGTTATTGGTGTTGTGCGAAATGGTCGAAATGATAAGTGAGAGACACTGGACCTCCTCATGACCAAACACACCAATACATAACTGCCCTCCAGTGACCTAAAACTCTACAGGAGATACTAAATTTTCTCCAATGTATCTCTGGGAGTAAATTAACTGACTCCCTGCCACACAACCAACTGGAACCTCGGGGAGCGAGGGAAAATCCACCCCTCTCCTCCATAGCCCTATAATAAAATATACATCCTCCTCAGTGGGCATGTACCATTGGTTAATACCAACCTGGAAAGCATGTTGTTGGGCATTCCACCTTCAGATAAGATGTCTCAAAAACAAAGTATGGGACTTTAGGGAAGTAGCCTCCTCATAGAACTTGAGGAGGCCTACCTGCCTAAGGAGCCCCTACGTCGCTGCTGTAATATGGCGAGGGTACGAATCTATCTCCCTCTTTCTTGCCTCCCACAGGCGAACCATGTTATACTGTTCTGCCTGTTATTGTTGTTTTTGCCCCTCTTCTCTCCTTTCACGTCTCTGAATGATTGACATATTAAACACAATTTTTTTATTAAATGACACATGTATTTACAAATATACGTATATAATTATTTTTTGAAAAATAAATAAAACAAGAGTCGGTGCACCAAAAACATAGCCACGCACTGGTCTTGGTTCGTCTCCCCATAGAGCACACCGGATACAGTGCACCTCATGATATCCACCGCACCGGACGCGGTGCTCCAGAAAATGTTTTTAGCGCATCGTTCACTATGTGCGGTGTCAGGAGGCCAGTGCACTGATTTCACTATCCACCTGGGGCTTATAACTAACTCAGCACATCACCCTACTGCCATCGTACATAGTTTTCGGTGTAGTATTTTAAGAGGCCACACCGTTTACCTAGGCCAAATACAGTAAGTCGTGCATTAACAAAAATAGTCGGCCCGAGGCTGTTATCTCAGTCAACACACTGCATCACCATAATTGAACTAGGTCAACGATGCGGCCAGGTAGCCGACCGCACCACTCTTTTTAAAGAAATTTAAATAACACGGTGCGCCTTTGGTATCCGCCCCGGAATCGGTGTGGATGCCCTTAGCACTGGTCTACCATCTCGAACCATTGACAATGTCGAATTGTTATTCCAGTGTGCTGAAAACATTACCCGCCTCGGAGTTGATAATTCTGTCAACGCACCGAGTTGCCATGATACACCATTGTCAACGGTGTGGCCTGGTAACCGACTACACCACACTTTTAAATTTTTTTAAATTAACACTGTTGGGGTTCCCATGTTTTGGCCAGGTTGGCAAGACCAAAAGATGAGACAACATAGAACCATTTTGGAACCTCAGGATCTAGCCCTCCTGGGTTCAGAGAGGGATCTCTCTATGATATGTCAAAGGTATAACTTTGGGGTTCAGTTTGAAGGTATTAGGCTAGGTATGAAGCATAGGGTTTGTTTGTTTGATTAAGAGTTTGGTTGTTGGGAATTAGGAAAGAAGAGTCCAATATAAGGCAAGGGTGAGCATAGAGTAAACTAGGCAAAGGTAGATAACTCAGAGAACATCAAGGCCATTGGGCAATGGATTCAAGAAAGGGTTTACTTGTGTTCAATGTGCAAGCTTTCAGTTGGGCTAGTCATCTAGAGCATTTGGATCTTGAAGGAGATATTTGGAATGGGACATTAAGGGTTGAAAATGAAAGGAGGAGGACCAACTAACTCTGTCTATAGATCAGGCCAGAGGTCATTTAACTCCAGGCTTGCTTGGACAAAATCAGAGACAATTACAAGGGATCTTAGAAAGGCTAGCTGGTCGTGCAAAGATCCTAGTGGACAGGGCTAACACTAGTCCCTAGTGTTCCCAAACCTTCCAGCTAGATCCTACCAAGAACATCTAAACATGGAATTCATCAATTCATACATCAGAGAGCAGGCAATATCATCCACTACACTGGTTAAATCAATTGAAATCAACATTTAGGTACACATATAAGCAGAAAACATTGAGGTAGGAAGAGCAGGAAACATAGGGCACCTAACAAGGGTGAATCCTATGTTATACTTCTGTTTCCTACCAGCAGAAATGAAATGAAATGGAACATAACATAAGAGCAAGTCAATCACAAATACAGAGAAAGAGGAAACATCACCAGCTGCTTTAGATCAGGATCCAAAGAAACATGCTTGTCATATTAAAAACAACACCAATCAGGTACATTATTGCCCACAGCTTGAACATTCAGTCTGAATACATCAGATCTCAGCCTATCTTACAATATACACAGAGAACTTATCTCAAGAGGAGAATACTTGCATTTCACTGATATCTCATCAACAACATAACAATGTTTCTTTCTGTGTTTTATAGCAGAGGATGAACAGAAGATCGACTGAGGGGGTAGGTGAACATTAAACATAAAAATGAATGCAGGGCCGAAGCCCATTTTGTTTGAAGGCTGAGTATTTAATTTCTGTCATCTCCTTTATGAAAGAGTGACCTTCCCTGGATATGACTCTGACATATTTCGGCTGTGGTGATCTGCTGTACTCTGTGGTGCATAAACAAAAAGTGAATGAACTACTGAGAAGTCTACTATATAAATGTTCTGCTGGTCTCGAACTGCCGTTAGGGTGGAAATTCGTTCAGGGTCGTTGTGCATAATAAAAGTTGTATGGGCACCCTGTACTTCGATGAAGAAAAATATTCTGCTGATGATCAAACCCTGATGTTACTTTACTTCGCGTGCAGGACCTTTGATTGATCCTCGGGGTCTTCAACCTGGTGCTTTGCTTCCTAAAATCCTCGAGGGGCGCAACAGTCTTCTATTTACTGCCTCGAGCCCTGTGCTGTTCACGTACTGTCTTTGTTCATGCATTCTGAGCTTTAATGGTGCCGGAGAGGATTTGCAGATTTCAAATATTTCCTTTGATGGAGAAAACCACTCTGCTGATGTGAAAACCTGATATTCATTAACTCCTTTGTCTCTGTCAGTGGAAATCTTGCCGTTGCCTCCATACTGCGCAATTTATGGCGGCGTCTCAACTCTTGTACTCTGCGGAAACCCACAACTGAGTGTAGAAAATCAATGCTATGGAGGACTGGTGGAGCGGAGGGCGAAATATATGGTGGCGCGGTGGCAGCGGGAACAATGATTTTGTGTGAAATAACAGTGAAAATGCTGTGAAGTGGTGAGATATGCGAATGATAGGGTTCGGTGACGACATGCAGCGCAGACCGTGAGATCATGGTCTGGGAACAAAGATCAACGGTGGAGATTGGGCAGCGAAACAATATATAAAACAGGCGCAAAAACCTACAAAACACATGAAATGCGATGAGAACGAATGTAAGAGTGGGACCCAGCAGAGGTGGAGGGCGATCAGACCAGAACCGTCGGATCTAGGGGAGGATCAATGGCCAAGATTTAATCGGAACCATTGCAATTGGAGGTAGAAAGGTGTAACACATTTCAAATATTGTGATTGCAATGGGGCGGGAGGAGCAATGACCATTGGATCTGGGAGGAAACGGACGGTGGAGAAGTAATCGAAAGACTTCAATCGGGGTGACACAAATGGAGTTTGCGATTGCGATTGGAAAGGGGTTATGCGATTGAGCGCTGACCGTCGGACCGCGAGGAGGATGGACGGTGCGGAAAACATCGCCAGACTTAACGTGTTAAAATAATCGCATCGGGGGATTTTCAATGTTACACAGGAATTTGCACCCGTTCGGTCTTCCGATTGCGATAAGCGCTCAGGACCTAAGCGCTTGGTCCCAACGCCGGGTCATGTGGGGGAAGTGGTTTGCGGAAAAGGGGCTAAGCCCTATCATATAGTCGGAAAGTGGGTTTTTAACCCGTTTCAATGTGATTTAAAGGTTAGAAAGGGAAACGATAGAGGAATAAGGGGGGAAAGTGGCCAACAAAGGGTTGGGGAAGAAAATAAAGGGGATTTTGGGGGAATTTGAAAGGTGAGAGGGAAATAGAGGAGGCAACAGGTGTAAGCAGGCAATGGAAGGTGAAATGAAGAAAAAGACTGCAAGGTGTTCCTACTTGAGAGCATGATGGCGGAGGATTCATCAAAGAACAAAAAATGAAAAGAGACACAAAGGATGATGTTATGGTACAGAAGTATTATGAGTCTCAACAACAATTTAGCCCCCCGTTTGCTTGTCAAAAATTTCATAGGGGGGCTAACAGTGGCTCCACATGGGGATGGCTTCTCCTTGGAGGAGTCAAGAAACCAGATATGATCTTTGGAGTAGGCCAGATGCTTGCTATCATAAGCCATCTTTCTTCGTTGATTTTCAGTTGCCACAAACATGATATATCAGCAGGAACATTTTCCCAACCAAACTACCTACCCAACTGTAGTCCTAACTGTTCCCTTTGGGTGCATTTGAGCTTGCAGACCCTTTACATTTTATTTTGCAAAAAAAAAACAAACCTATTCTAAATCTACCCTTATTGCTCCATGAGGCCAGATGAGACTGTTGGCCTCATATAATTCTCTACCTAATCTACTACCTATTGGGATTAAACTGTCCAACAAGTTTCTTCACCTACATTCTAAGACAGGAAATTTAAACACAACCAAGCCAGGATTAGACTGTCTGACTTGCTGGACAGAAACTTGTAGAAGAAAAAACTGTGAAGGCATGGAATTCTGCAACTTTGAAACATTCTTCTTTCTTTCTTGTGACTCAGGTTTTGAGCATATTTGAGTCACCTCTTTTCTTTGCTTCAGCTCTGGTTTTGGGCGTATTAGAGCTGGTTCTTCTCTCGCTCCTGATCCAGATTTTGAGCTTATTAGGACCAGCTATTCTGCTTCCTTTGGCTCGGATTTTGATCAGGTTTGAGCCATGCTTTTACTTCAGAGGTTCATGTTTTGAGCATGTCTAAACCTCTCTTTCATTCTGTTTTTTGGAACATTTTCTCTTTTTCTGAAAATGAAAACTGCGATGGTATGTGCAATGGAAATGGAACTAGAAATGAAAAATTAGTAGAAATAGTGTTTGAGCATCCTGCCATTGACAGGACCCCCAAACAGCTCGGTACCATCAAGTTCTTGTAGGAAAAATGCATTAGGATCCACAGTGGCTTGGATGATATATGGACCTTGCCACAAATTGTCAAACTTACCATGTTTACCTTTGTCCTCTCTTCTTGAGTCCCATTTTAGAACCTTGTCACCAATTTTGAAATTTGAAGCTTTGGTTATTTTGTCAAACTACCTTTTTATGTTTTCTTGGACTCTGATAGCTCTGTTATAAACTTGCTCCCTTGTTTGCTGCAAATGAATAGTTTCACTGATTCTTCTAATCATGCTGTCTTCCTCTGATTGGATCTCTTGGATAAGTTTGATCACTGGAACTCCAAGACTAGTAGGAAAAACTGCTTCTGTCCCATAAACTAGCTGAAAGGGTGACATGCCAATAGATTTCTTTGTGGTGAGCCTGTCTGCCCACAAGGCATGTATCAACTTTTTATGCCAAGACCTTTTGTTCTCTTCCAGTAGCTTCTTAATGATGGTAACCAGGATTTTATTTGATGATTCAGCTAGGCCATTACCCTGGGGGTAATAGGCAGTTGAATGGCCAAGCGTGATATGGTACCTATGACAGAAATCAATCATTCTCTTGGATCCGAAAGCAGCAACATTGTCAGTGATTATCTTCCTTGGACAACCAAAACGAGATAGGATGAAGTCTTCTAGGAACCTAATGATGACAGAGTCAGTGGCATTCCTAGTGGGTATAGCTTCTATCCACTTAGTGAAATAATCAGTGGTTGTTAAAATCCATTTATGTTGTCCTGAAGAGGCTGGATGAATTTCTCCTATAAAGTCTAGACCCCACTGTATGAAAGGGCCTTCTATGGTGATAGGTTGCAGAGGGAGGGGGAGGAGCTTTCTTTTGCCCTGAAAGATTTGGAATTTGTGGGAGGTAAGGATCATTTTATGGACATCATTAAACAGTGTAGGCCAATAATAACCAGCCCTGAGTATTTTATTTGCTGTGGCTTTCCAACTCAGGTGGCCTCCACACTCTCCAGCATGAAACTCTTGTTTAATGTTATCAGCTTCAGTTTCAAATAGACATTTCAGCAATAGGCCATTTGGACTTTTCCAATATAAGTTTTCATTCAAGATGCAGTAGTTTCTGGCTTTGAGTTTTGTGAACCTGGCCTTAGTTTTTGACATTTATGGAGGAGCATTCAGATTGGTGAGGACATAAAGGATATCAGAATACCATGGAGGGTTTTGGAATTTCTCTTCTATAGTGGGGTCAGGCAGGATTTCCTGCTCATCCAAGGCATTCACCATGTTAATATCAAGGGCCTGCAGATTTGATTCAACCATCAGTTGGGCTAGGCCTTGGCCTTTGATCAGCTTGGTGGGTTTAATTTCGAGATCACATCCTAGAATTGTAGCAATCCATTTGCCCCTTTTCCCATCAGGGTCTTGAGGCAAAATATCTTTGACAATGATGTTTGGCACAAAAGCAATGGTGTGAGAATGCAGAATGTACACCCTAAAGTCTTTTAAGGCCTTAATCAAGGCATAGGCCTACTTTTCCATGATGTTGTACGTTAAGGGTGCATCTCTTAAGGCTTTACTGAAGAAGGCTATAGGCTGTTCATTACCTTCTGAATTTTTATGCAGCAAAACTGCAACTATTGTGTGTTGGGAAGAAAATGAGAAGATTAGAAAATATTTTTGAGAAGTCAGGGCTGATAAGGACAGGGGCCTGAGTGAGTGCAAGTTTTACTGACTCAAAATATTTCTTGGCTTCAACGGTCCACTTAATACCTGCACCTTTCTTTAGCATTTCAGTCATTTTTCTAAGGTGCTCAGCAAGGTTTGGAATGAATCTCCTAAGAAAATTGATCTTTCCTATGCATGACTGCAATTCCTTGATGTTTCTTGGATGTGTAATTTGAAGTATTCCCTCAACTCTCTGGGGGTCTATCTGGATCCCTTTCTCAGATATAATGTGGCCGAGAAGTTTACCTTCTTGCAGCCCAAAAACAGTTTTCTTAGGATTTAAGGACAGGCCGTACCTTCTACATTTTTCAAAGACTTTCCTCAGATGTTTCAAGTGTTCTTCTTCAGTTTTAGAAAAGACAGTCAAGTCATCCAAGTAGATAACTATAAAATTTCCTGTCTCATCTGAGAAAGCAATATCCATTGCTCTCTGGAAGGTAGCTCCAGCATTCATCAATCCAAAGGGCATTTTCACATACATGAAGGTGCCCCATGGAGTGGTAAAAGTTGTTTTGAGTTGATCTTCTGGGAGTACAAGAACTTGGTTGTATCCTGAAAAACCATCAAGCAGGGAGATTCTTTTAGAGCCTACTACCTTCTGAAGGATATGCTCCATTCTAGGAAAAGGGTAATTGTCTTTCAGGGAGGCTCTATTGAGGTTTCTGAAGTCTATGCAAAGTCTAATCTCTCCTGTTTTCTTCCTTACAGCCACTAAGTTTGACACCCAATCAGAAAACCTTACAGGAACTATTATGCCTGCATCATACATCTTCCTAATCTCTTTTTCTACTACAGGCAATTGTTTTGGATTTATTCTTCGAAGCTTTTGTCTGAAAGGCTTCTGATTTTCCTTTAGTGGTATCTTGTGTTGAATGATATTGGTGTCATAGGCCTTTAAGTCTTCATAGCTCCATGCAAACACATCAATGAATTCCCTAAATAGGTCAATGTATCTTTGCTTCATGTCTGTAGGTATAGACTTAGCCAATTTGATCATTTTGGGCTTATCTTCAGTGCCAATATTGCATTCTTCAACATCAGAGTCTGCATGTTCTATAGTGGGCTTTTTCGCCACATCATCAAAGTCGAAAAGGTCTTCTAAGGGTGCCAGGCCTCTGGGTATGTTTTTGTCTTTGGATTGCAACACCTCAACCTCTTCATTTTTTGCATTTTCACTGTTTTCGTTAAAATTTCCAGTTTTATTAGAAAAAATATTTATTGCTATGTTACAGGGTGTTTCTTGTTCATCTGGGGAATCTTCATCCAAGCAGAAGCTATCAGATTTGGAGTTTGAATCAGAAAATTCGAACTCATTTCTGCCTATCAGGAAATCCTCAATCTCTTTGTCTCCTTCGAAAACCTGCCAGTATTTTTCATTGTCTGGCACCGCAGGTCTGAATTTGGTATGGATGATGATTTTTTGGTCAACTGGGGCCTTAGGATATGAGCTAGCTAGGCAAGCTAATCCATTTGCAACTGCGTTTTCCCCCCTAGGAATGAATACTAACTCATATTCAACAAACGCTTTCAGCAAATCTAGAGTGTCATTCCTGTAAGCCCTAAGCCTAGGGTGTTTTGCTGAATACTCACCATTCACCTGTTTGATCACTAACTCTGAGTCTCCTCTCACAGCTATCTTACGGCCTCCTAGTTTTCTCAACAGATTTAAGCCGAAGATGAGAGCCTCATATTCTGCAATGTTGTTTGTGCATTTGAAATGCAGATTCACAACGTGGCTCTCCGCATGATCATTTCCTATGTTACGCAGCCACACTCCTGCTCCAGCACTCTGCCTAGTACAGGACCCATCAAAGTTCATTTCCCACAGGGGTTCGTTGTTTACTTCGTCTTCATCCTCTTCCCTACAGCTGGGTTCACCATTATGTTGAGTTGTGAGGTTCGTGCTAGGAGGGGGGTCATTTTGTGGTTTATTATGGGCATGGAGATCAGGGAGGTGGCTGGCTTGCTGTTTTTGTTCTATTTCTGTTTCATTCAGAGTTATGTTTTCAGTATTTTGCCCATGGTCCTCTTCATTGTATTCTTCTAGAGTAGCCATTATGTTGAAATCCATGGGCTGTATGTTTGTATTTCCATTATCTGATCTTGGCTCTTCTAAGGGTTGGTCATTGTAGAGAATGAAAGAGTCTAGATCTATATGTACAGAGTATAATGGTGAGTTTTCAGGTTTCTCGGGGCTACTGACTAAGAATTTCATCTGAGATTCCCTATACAGTCTCCTAAGTTGGCCAAATATAGGGATAGTGGCATATGAGCCATCCATCTGCATTGTTCCCTGCAGTTTGGCTCCCCATGATCTTGACAATAGCATTCCATACTTGGGTGGCACATCTGCCATCACAACATCCATGACCATACATTTAGCAGGAATCTGGGTTAAACTTACACATAAGTCTTTGATGAGGCCTAGGCATTTTACTCTGCTAGAGTCAAATGAATATAAGTCTTTGTAGGGTCTGGTTATCTCTAGGCCTAGCCTCTCCATCACTACCTTAGGCATTAAATTATCAGATGCTCCAGAATCATGCATGGTGTTGTGGAGTATCTTGTCATGAATGTTAAGAATGATATAAAAAGGTGGAATTACCGCTTCCTGAAACTTTCCTTCAATTTTGGGACCAAAGAGTAGGGCTGGTTGATCATCATTCAAATTTACAGAATCATTCATTTCTCCCAGATTTAATGCTTTCAAAATTTGGCCTTTATATACATCTTGAGTGGCCAGCTCAGATAATGGTATAGAGATTTTGATTTTTGCAATCTCACTCTCTAGATTGAAAGTGGATTGGACCTTTGTAATGTTCAACTCTGTCTTATTTGTTACTACCTTAATAGCTGAATCAGTTTGTGATTTTTCACTATGTACAGGGTTGGGAACTGTTGTATCAGGAGCACTAACTGTGGTGCTAGTACTGCTAGTTAGGTGACCTTGTTTTTCAGTGTTTTGGTTGTCTTTTTCTTTGTCTTTTCCAAAACCTTCAGCTGCTGATTTGGAATTCTCAACAGTTGCTTTGGAATTTTTGTCAAGCTTTCTCTTGATTGTAATCTCAGGAGTCTTGGCTTTGGGAGTATCTTGGTTTTTCTTGCTCCTAAGTTCATATTGCTCCCTGAATTGCAACATGGCATTTTCAAATCCTAATCTATAATCCTCAGACTCAAACCACTCCTCATCACAACCAGTGGTGGAGGGCTGGTCTTCTTCTGAATCATAATTTAGGATTGAGTCTTCTATTTCAAACATGTTTATTGCATTCCCTTCAGGCTCTTCTATGATTCCTTCATCTCCATCTAGAAAGTTTTGGAAAGGGGGAATAAATTGTTGATCTGATTCTTTCTGTCTGTTGGGAGTGGCATTGCTATTTCTTCTAAAGTTCTGGTTCTGGTTTTGATTTCTGTTTTGGTTACTAACTGTGACAACCATTTTCTCCATCATTTGTTGTAGCTTATCCACATTTTTAGATAATCTATCATAGTTTGGATCAGAGGTGGAAGCTATGTTGTCATCCTTATATGTTACCCTCTTCTCAGCTCTCAGTCTTGCTCTCTTTTCAATCAGGTTTGCCTCTATGTTAACTGCTCCTTTTTGCATGTCCTCTAGTGTGGCATATTCTTTATCTCTAAGCTCATAGGCCATGTTAGCATCAAAGCCTTCGGGATATTTTGCTAGGGCCATGCCTTGTGGAGGTTTCATATGTGGGGGGAGAGCATTATAAATGCTATTGAATATTATTGTGTAATCATGTACACTCTCTCCCGGATTCCTCTTAAGGCTCAGGTATTCTGCTAGGAGTTGGCGAGGGTTTGCCCTAGTCTCCCATTTGTTTATGAATGTCTGATATAGAGCAGGAAGGTCTTGGATGCTATTAGGAGGCAGATTTTTAAACCATTTCTTTACATCACCCCCAGGCTCTGAGCAAAGATTCTCATTTTGACTGTTTCATCATCAATTTCCATATAGTCAAAAGAGTCCTCCATTTTATCTACATGTGCCTGAGCTGTGATGGATTCTTTGGTGGTGCAGTGAGGGATTTTTGATTGATAGTCATTTGGCAGGGGGATAAGAGGCTGAGGTAGAACTACAGGTGCATACCAGGTTGCCATTGTGATGTTCTGATGAGGTGAAAGATTAACCTGAGCAGCTGGTATATGGATGACAAGGATATTAAGACCAATAGAGGCTTGTTGAGCAGATCTAGGGTGAGACAACCCCGAGTTTTGGACAAAGTGTATATCAGGTGGTGTAGATGTAGGGGTTTCTCTGTCCCTAGGGTCTGGCTGGTCTGAAACACTGAATGACCTAGTTCTAGGTAATCTGTTTTGAAGGTCTAGGTCGAAGAAAGGGTCTAATAGAGCTGAAAGATCTTCTGGTGTAGAATTAGCTCTATGAATGTTGCTGGAAATAGTTGATCTCCTACTAATAGGTGTTCCCTTGAGGATTTTCTCAGGATTATCAACTATTTCAGGTGGGTTTGGATCAGGGCAAGCTCTCGTATGAATGGTTCTGTGAGCCAGAATGTTGTTCTTGAACTAAGCAGCTTAACCCTACTTGTTACTTCTATTGTGGTTGATGTTGTCTCAGGGTTGGTCTCCCAGCGGAGTCTTCATTATGTTTCGGGTCTGGTCTCCGAGTGGAGTCTGATGCGAAACCAAGATGATCAGCATGCCTATTGATCACCAGTGGAGTCTTTTAACGTTTCGGAGCTATGGAGTCGCCAGGTGGAAAGGTTTAAGGTATTTCAGGGGATACACTATCCACCACAGTGCTGATGAAATATCCCTTTTCAAGGATATCCCACTAAACACAGCAAACTCTAACCAGAGATTGACTGGGAGGGCATTTACCAGATATGTCACCTCAAAGAAGAGGATGAGATCCGGAGGCTACCTAGCCCTTTCCAGGCTTTGTCTAAGAGTATGGGGTAAAACACACAAGAGGTAAGTGGAATGGGAAGGATACGTGTTTTACTACCAACCTGACCAGAGATTCAAGGCTTTCTGAGGTTTGTGATGTGTGAGGATGGAGATTATTCAGAACTCCCCAGCGGAGTCGCCATTATGTTGGTGGCGATGCTGGGCTATACACTAATAATGTTCTCGGTTATAAGTTCTTCAGAAATCTCCCTAGTGGAGTCGCCATTATGTTGGGGTTCCCATGTTTTGGCCAGGTTGGCAAGACCAAAAGATGAGACAACATAGAACCACTTTGGAACCTCAGGATCTAGCCCTCCTGGGTTCAGAGAGGGATCTCTCTATGATATGTCAAAGGTATAACTTTGGGGTTCAGTTTGAAGGTATTAAGCTAGGTATGAAGCACAAGGTTTGTTTGTTTGATTAAGAGTTTGGTTGTTGGGAATCAGGAAAGAAGAGTCCAATATAAGGCAAGGTGAGCATAGAGTAAACTAGGCAAAGGTAGATAACTCAGAGAACATCAAGGCCATTGGGCAATGGAGTCAAGAAAGGGTTTAATTGTGTTCAATGTGCAAGCTTTCAGTTGGGCTAGTCATCTAGAGCATTTGGATCTTGAAGTAGATATTTGGAATGGGACATTAAGGGTTGAAAATGAAAGGAGGAGGACCAACTAACTATGTCTATAGATCAGGCCAGAGGTCATTTAACTCCATGCCTGCTTGGACAAAATCAGAGGCAATTACAAGGGATCTTAGAAAGGCTAGCTGGCCGTGCAAAGATCCTAGTGGAAAGGGCTAACACTAGTCCCCAGTGTTCCCAAACCTTCCAGCTAGATCCTACCAAGAACATCTAAACATGGAATTCATCAATTCATACATCAGAGAGCAGGCAATATCATCCACTACACTGGTTAAATCAATTGAAATCAACATTCAGGTACACATATAAGCAGAAAACATTGAGGTAGGGAGAGCAGGAAACATAGGGCACCTAACAAGGGTGAATCATATGTTATACTTCTGTTGCCTACCAGCAGAAATGAAATGAAATGGAACATAACATAAGAGCAAGTCAATCACAAATACAGAGAAAGAGGAAACATCACTAGCTGCTTTAGATCAGGATCCAAAGAAACATGCTTTTCATATTAAAAACAACACCAATCAGGTACATCATTGCCCACAGCTTGAACATTCAGTCTGAATACATCAGATCTCAGCCTATCTTACAATATACATAGAGAAATTATCTCAAGAGGAGAATACTTGCATTTCACTGATATCTCATCAACAACATAACAATGTTTCTTTCTGTGTTTTATAGCAGAGGATGAACAGAAGATCGACTGAGGGGGTAGGTGAACATTAAATGTAACATTAAACATAAAAATGAATGCAGGCCCGAAGCCCATTTTGTTTGAAGGCTGAGTATTTAATTTCTGTCATCTCCTTTATGAAAGAGTGACCTTCCCTAGATATGACTTTGACATATTTCGGCTGTGGTGATCTGCTGTACTCTGTGGTGCATAAACAAAAAGCGAATGAACTACTGAGAAGTTTTCTATATAAATGTTCTGCTGGTCTTGAATTGCCATTAGGGTGGAAATTCGTTCAGGGTTGTTGTGCATAATAAAAGTTGTATGGGCACCCTGTACTTCGATGAAGAAAAATATTTTGCTGACGATCAAACCCTGATGTTACTTTACTTCGCGTGTAGGACCATTGATCGATCCTCGGGGTCTTCAACCTGGTGCTTTGCTTCCTAAAATCCTCGAGGGGCACAACAGTCTTCTATTTACTGCCTCGAGCCCTGTGCTGTTCACGTACTGTCTTTGTTCATGCATTCTGAGCTTTAATGGCGCCGGAGAGGATTTGCAGATTTCAAATCTTTCCTTTGATGGAGAAAACCACTCTGCTGATGTGAAAACCTGATATTCATTAACTCCTTTGTCTCTGTCAGTGGAAATATTGCTGTTGCCTCCATACTGTGCAATTTATGGTGGCATCTCAACTCTTGTACTCTGCGAAAACCCACAACTGAGTGTAGAAAATCAATGCTATGGAGGACTGGCGGAGCGGAGGGTGAAATATATGGTGGCGTGGCGGTGATGGGAACAATGATTTTGTGTGAAATAACAGTGAAAATGCTGTGAAGTGGTGAGATATGCGAATGATAGGGTTCGGTGACGACATGCAGCGCAGACCGTGAGATCATGGTCTGGGAACAAAGATTAACGGTGGAGATTGGGCGGCGAAACAATATATAAAATAGGCGCAAAAACCTACAAAACACATGAAATGTGACGGGAACGAATGTAAGAGTGGGACCCAGCAGAGGCGGAGGGCGATCAGACCAGAACCGTCGGATCCAGGGGAGGATCAACGACCAAGATTTAATCGGAACCATCGCAATTAGAGGTAAAAAGGTGTAACACATTTCAAATATTGTGATTGCGATGGGGCGGGAGGAGCGATGACCGTTGGATCTGGGAGGAAACGGACATCGGAGAAGTAATTGGAAGACTTCAATCGGGGTGACACAACTGAAGTTTGCGATTGTGATTGGAAAGGGGTTATGCGATTGAGCGCTGACCGTCGGACTGTGGGGAGGATGGACGGTGCGGAAAACATCGCCAGACTTAACGTGTTAAAACAATCGCATCGAGGGATTTTCAATGTTACACAGGAATTTGCACCCGTCCGGTCTTCCGATTGCGATTAGCGCTCGGGACCTAAGCGCTTGGTCCCAGCACCGGGGCATGTGGGGGAAGTGGTTTGTGGAAAAGGGGCTAAGCCCTATCATATAGTCGGAAAGTGGGTTTTAAACCCGTTTCAATGTGATTTAAAGGTTAGAAAGGGGAACGATAGAGGAATAAGGGGGGAAAGTGGCCAACAAAGGGTTGGGGAAGAAAATAAAGGGGATTTTGGGGGAATTTGAAAGGTGAGAGGGAAATAGAAGGGGAGGCAAGGGGAACAAAGTAGAGGCTAAGTGGGGGTGAAATAAGAGGAAAAGGGGCCCCTGGGAATTTCTTCACAAACAGAGAGGCTTTATGATGGAAATCAGCAGAGGGGATTTATCAAAGGGCAAAAGGCAGAAAGAGGCTTCAAGGATGATGTGTTTGTAAGGGAAATGCATTCCTTGAAGTCTCAACAACAATTTAGCCCCCCGTTTGCTTGTCAAAAATTCATAGGGGGGCTAACAAACACGGTGCGTTGCACGGTACCACATCACAACCGGTGCAGATACCGTCAGCACCGGGTGCGGTGCGGCCTGTAAATTTACAGGCATCATCACAAATTGATGCGAGCCGAACGGCTCGAGCGCACCACGCGAAATATATATATATATATATATATATTTATTTATTTTTTTTAAATGGATAATTTTAAGCTTTTTTAAAATTCTAATCCGCTAAAAGGTTTAATTATGGAAAAACAAGAAAAATACTTGTACATTTACCTGTCGAGGAGGCATATTGGCTATACAATTTGTAAAATAAAATTTGTCCACTGTTTATAAAATTCAAGCTGGAGATTGGTGGCAATGCACAACAACAGTGCGTGCAATAAGTGTAATGGGAGCACGGATGTCAGTGCGGCTCAAACAAGGATAACTTGCACCGGTGCTTGAGAGCTCTGTAGCATTGAAAAAAGTGAAAAATGTAGTTTTTTGGCCTTAATTTTTTTTTATTTAACCCCGTTCCGGTGCGCGGGGTTTTTATTGGTGTACCAGTGCATTTGCACTATGCCACCTTAGGCGGTTTCTATTTTTGCGCGCATTTAGGAGGCACAATGGCGACGTAGCGGTAACGCATCAGTGCTCTATAGTCATAAGACGCACTAGGCACGTTGTCTGGTGAACCAATGATTTGTGCGGTTTTTTGGCCGTAATTTTCTTCTTTTTTTTTAACCGTTTTCCGGTGCGCGACATTAATGGGGCCCTGGTGCGTTTATGTCATTCTGCATCAGGCAGTTTCTGTTCTGCGCGCTTTTTATGAGACACCGGGGCGGCTTAGCGGTAACGCACCAGTGCTCTATAGTAATAAGACGCACTGGGAACGCTGTCTGGTGAACCAATGATTTGTTCAGTTTTTTGCCTGTAATTTTGTTTTTTTTTTAACCCTTTTCCAGTGCGCGGAATTTATGGGGCCCCGGTGCGTTTTCGTCATTTCGCCCCAGGCGGTTTCTGTTCCGCGTGCTTTTTATGAGACACCGGTGCTAATGAGTTGACACACACCGGTGCTGTTCCTTAATAAAAGGCACCGGGCGGGTATGTACAGAGCACACGGTTTCCGGTGTGCCAATGTTTTATGCGATTTTTTTGCCGTAATTTTTGTTATTTAACCATCTATAGGTGCGCGCATTTTATGGACGCCCTAGTGCATTTGCTTTATTCCACACCATGCGGTATCTGTTTTCGCGCACGTTTTCGGAAGCACCAGTGCGGTAGACATGTAAGGAACTGGTGCTGTAAAGGAATATGACGCACCGGGAGAGGGTGTTAGGAGCGCATGGTTCTCGATGTGCCTATGTTTTGTGTAGTTTTTTGGTCGTAATTTTTTATTTATTTAACCCTGTGTCGGTGCGCGGGGATTTCAGGGTGCCCTGGTGCTTTGGCGACCCGGTGCGTTTAAGGCCAACCCAAGCGGTGTCTGTTTTCGCGTGTTTTATATGAGGTGCCGGTAAGGAAGTTATGTAAATTACCAGTACTCTGCAGAATTACAATGCACTAGGCAGGTGTGTTCGGAGCACACAGTGTCCGATGTGCCAATTTTTTAACCGCACTGGTGCTATGTTGTCTTGAATGCACCGGTGCGTTTTGTGGTGATAAGAGCACCAGATGAAATACATCCGCAAAAACCTTCGCCCACCAACCTCCTCTAGGGACCTCCACTAGAAACGAATGTCTGTGGTATTTTTATAAAGGGTTCCTCAAAAACATCCACTAGAGGGTATTTTCCTTGTAGTGCTTGTCCTTTTACTCCAAACAGCTTTGAGAAAACGCTTCAGGCCTTGTAATCATAGGTATGTTTTTGAAGATGTAAAAATAAAATGGAGACTCATTCTTTGCTAACATGGTGTGGATAGGATTTGGAAAAGTGGTTTAGATTAAGCCATTTCCCTTCAGGTATTCAGATTGTAACAGAGATGTTACCAAACAATTCCATGTTTGTTTTGAAAGTGCCAATCATGTCATTTCAACTATCACTGGCTTCAATCAAAATTTAGTGGAATATGTCATGTTTAACTTGTTAATGTTCATCCTTAATAACTTAAGGGATACTTGGAGTTTGGAGTTTTGAACTGGACCCAGAAAGTTTTGATGAAGTGCAGTGATTATTTTAGGTTGATGTAGATTGTTTATGATCACCAAGCTAACAACTATGTTTCTTGTCTAAGCTTTCGACGAAAAATCTTCAATAGAGTAATTTTCGGTTGAATTAGACAAACCTGTAATGGAATATATTAGATTTAAATCAAATACCTTCAAACTGATTCACATGCCATACTACAGAACAAGAAAAGTGACAAGGCTGGAAGTAAAACAAAGCCGCAGAATATAGCAAAATGCATTCAGTAACCCTCCTCTGGAAAAGTGTTAAAAAGATAGAGTGTCTCATTTGTTTGCTTCTTCTACATATCTTCCTACCAAAAAAAAAACCATATTTCCCCTAAAACCGAATAAATGAAGAACTAATTGATCCTAATTTTGCATGGGGCAGTACATCTAATCCCCAAACTCTCAAGTGAAACTCCCCACTACTAAGGGAGGTAGCAGGAAAAGCAAGAAAGAGTTTGGAGAGGAGAAGGATTCCTTTGTTTTTCCGGAAATTAGAGGGATTATTTTGTTTTTCTTGTCGAAATTGGCGGATGAGAATGCATTCAATATTGGGTGCATTCTTAGCTAGGAAGACACTACGATTTAATTATATTTATATGGGGGACTTGGATCTAAACATGATGAACACATGGGGAATTTATATATATATATATATATATATATATATATGGGGAATTTTAAAATTCGGTGTCGCCAGTGTAGAATATACTAGAACACGTTCGTCTAAGTAAGCAACACATGTAAAATACATGATAGCATTGATATATATATATATATATATATATATATATATATATATATATATATATATATATATATATATATATATATATCACATTCTACGCTGGCAACACACCAATTTATATTTCAATTGAATGAAAAATGTGATTGCATATGAGTATGGGAGTTGTCTACCGATGCAATAGAATAACCGGATGACAGTTTTTTATCGGAATATGGTAATTTTTATTTCTTCAAAAAATCAGGTAGCTGGAGTGTTTGAATTGCATTTTTGATGGTGGAAATGGATTCAGCGCCATAAAAAATCCGAGTGTTTGAAAATCTAGGTTACATTTGTTAAACTTCAGTATTTTGGGTGCCCTAAGGGTTTTTTATGGTGCTAAATCCATTTCCACCATCAAAAGTGCTATTCAAACACTCCAACTACCTGATTTTTTGAAACAAAAATTATGAGATTCCAACAAAAAACTGCCAGGTTATTATGTTGCGTTGGTAGACAACTCCTATGAGTACATTAATTTTCTTGTTATAGATGCATTATTTCGAGGAGGTTACTTTATATTTTTTTATATTTTTTTGGAGGTTGATTTTGTCTTTCTCAATTAAATGGAAAATTAGAAAATGGTTGGTTTTAAGTTATTTTTTTAGTTGTTGTCTAATTATTTTATGTTATTGAAGTTTTTGGTTTAAATGTGTTAAATTTTTTTTTCTAGATTGTGTTTTTTAATTATTTAAAATTTGTAAATATAGAATAATTAAGGTTTATAGGTCAACGAAAATATAGAATAATATAAATTTTATGAAATATTGAGATTTCTCCAACAATCAAGTAGTATGATTTTGACAGAAAAATCCAAAAAAATCATCTCATTAGATTGCCCCCTTATAAATAATGTGATAAAAGAGACATTGCAAAGCACAACAAAGATGTGGGATATATTTTCCATCCAAAACCACTGAACTATGTGAAGGAGATGAGTGTAACAAGATAACAATAATTTCATACATAACAAAAATCCAATGATTTTGAGTTGAAACCAAATGATATGCATTTCACTAATCAAAAGTCATTATTTTTTAAATTGTATGTTTTTTTTTGTAGAGGCTTTTCAAAAGTTGTGCATTCCATGATATAACTATAATTTTCCAACTCATTATTCTTTTTCTTATCTCCTCCAAGCCAATGAGAGTAGTGAAAGGGTTGTAAACTTTAATAGGTTTATTGGGGAATAAAACAATTATCACGATTATCAAAAGTAATAAGTAATAGGTGGGTGTTATTTTAGATGGTCATATACTAAGTCTTTTGATTAAGAATTTAATAATGAGGGAGGAGAATGAGCTTGATGGATCCCCTCCTTGTTGAGTAGGCCTTGAGATCTATTGAAACATTGAACTAAATGGAGCCTTTTGAGGATTATTGTTATATGCTTGTGCACAACTTGGATCCAATATCCTTAATATCATTATTTGTTTGAGTACTTAATTAAGCTTATGGTTCACTAAAGAGGAGGGCTACCATAAAGTCAACTTAATTAAACTTATGGTTAACTAAAAAGAGAGCCACCATAGAGTAAACCTGAACTTTTTTCTCTTTCAAATCCATGAACTTGTTAATGTTGAGGCAAACCCTACTTTAAACTTGTTAATAAAAAACATACAAATTCATGATACATAAATCCATGTATAAGAATCATCTTATACATAAATTCATGTATAAGAATCAACATGAATCATATGTTTTAAAATAACTAAAATTATGTAGAAAATATAAAATTTGGCTAGATGATCGAGCTAAAACCAAAATAATTTTACACATTCATCAACCTCAATTAATCATCAGAAGTATAATGGCAAGTAAATGGGAATTTTCAACACACTTAAAAGGAAAATGGCCTTGAACCAAACATATATGGATATAATGCTACAAATTTTAGAGCCCCTTAACCCAACTCGTAACAACATTTACATAAAGGAACACAAACAACTAAAAATTTAGTAAAAATGTTTTTTCTATGAAGCACTACATATATGGGAAAACGACCTTAAAATATCGTTTATAATTTTACCAAAATAGGAGTTGCCATAATAGATTCAACATGAACAGGTTAGTAGCTTTGGTCGTACATCATCATATCTAGTACTTCTAGAAACATTGATGTGACAACACTCTTGCCACTGGAGCCAGCTCCACAAACTTCAATTCCATAAGATTCCCATTGATTTCAGAATAAAAGAAAGGTCACCTGCAAATACTGACAATGCTTCATGAACCTATTTGAGGCATTGAGAGAATTATGAAGCCATAGCTATGCTGGAAGTATAGTATGCTAAAAATATCATGTTGTCATCAAATTTTCTCCTCAGAAAAGTTTATAGAAAATTAAACGTTTGTGTGGAGATAATAATCACTCATTTTGATTCAGATTGACATGCTATAATTCTTTATAGTTATATTTGTGCAAATAATGATTAGAGGCTCATCATGAATAAAGAGAGAGCATAATTTTTAGACTGTAGTAACTTGCACGAACAATGAAAGGACAAACCTTGCAGACTTGACTATTTTGAAAGATATGAAACATTCCAGGTATTTCATGGCGGCTCCATGTTCTCCAGGAATGTCAGCTGGTGAATATAATTATATTTATAAATTGTGGCAATTTGAAAACTTGCAACCTTGAAAGTAATCACATGGAAATGGTGACAAGTGTGTCATTGGAAGGGGGTGTTCAGCGTTGCATTGGAAATGGGTAGATGTGACACTACAAATCATCACAGGGGATGGAGAGTGCTGCTAACATGGTGTCGATGGGATTTGTAAAAGTGGTTTAGATTGAAAAAAGGAGACAACAGAAAACAAGAGGGAACTAAAAACCAATGGCTGAGAGCACACTTGCCAACAAGTTTTATTGAAGAGAAATATATATGTGTTTAAGACAGTTATAGTGAAACAAACTAACTGTAAAATTGAAAACTAATTTTTAAACTGTGCAACTAACTAATTCCTAACTAAAGATTATTCTTTAACACTTTTCCTTAATCTTGAGGGCTACACTATTTTAATACCTAACTTTTGACATTGAAATTAAAAATTAAATTTTCTTGGTGGTTTGGTGAAGATATCCGCTAACTGATCCTTGGAATCAAAAAATTTGAGAACAATATCACCATTTTTTACGAGTTCACGAATGAAGTGAAAACGAGTGTCGATATGTTTGCTTTTTTGATGAAAGACATTATTCTATGACAAGGAAATAGCGGAAATTTTGTCACAAAAGATTGAAATAGGTTCATTTTAAGTATAACCGAAGTCAGAGAGAAGTCTCTTCAGCCATAATGCTTGACATGATGCTGAATTCACTACAACGTACTCAACCTTTGTTGAAGATAATGCAACAATGGTATGTTTTTTGGATGCCCACGAAATCAAATTTTTTCCAAATAGAAAAGCATATCCAGAAGTGCTTTTCTGATCATCAATACATCCTGCATAATCATTGTATGTATAACCAACAAGCTTAATATATGTAGAGGCTGCATATAATAAACCATAAGTAGACGTACCTGCAATGTATCTTAACACCCTTTTACCAGCTTTCCAATGACAGTCTTTAGGAGATTCGATAAACCTAGAAATACAACTATCTGCAAATGCTATATCAGGTCTAGTAGCAGTTAGATACATAATACTACCAGCGAATTGCTTATACAAAGTCGAATTAACAACAATACCCACATCATCTTTACTTAACTTTGTACCAACTTCAATAGGAGTATCCACCGGTTTACACCTTTCCATCTTAAAATTTAACAAAATGTCAGTAGCATACTTCTGTTGACTCATAAAAATACCATCGTGTGTTTTTTTCACTTCGATACTTAAGAAGTATATCATTAATCCAAGATCTATCATTTCAAATTCATTTTTCATAGCAGCTTTAAATTCATCTAACTGCGTGTTACCTATATAAATTATGTCATCAACATAAAGATACAGTATCAACATATTACCTTAATGATCATTCTTGATATACAAAGTGGATTCATGGTCGCTCCCTCTAAAACCATTATTCAGCATGTAATGGTCTATTCGATTGTACCAAGCTCTTGGAGCTTGCTTCAAGCCATACAATGCTTTCTTCAACCTGTACACCTTATGTTATTTATTTTTTATTTCTAAATTGGTTGGTTGATCAACATACACTTCTTCATTCAAAACACCATTAAAAAAGGAATATATTACATCCATTTGGTAAATTGGCCACTTGTTTTGTGCTACAATAGATAATACAAATCGAATAGCATCAATTCTTGCTACAGATGCAAATTTTTCACCATAATCTATGCCAGGTTGCTATGAAAAACCTTTGGCAACTAATCTTTCTCCGTGCTTATCAACTTCACCTCTCTCATTTAACTTAGTTTTAAAAACCCATTTGACACCTATATAATTTTATCATCAAGTAAATCAACGAAATCCCAAATTTGATTTCTTTTAATAGCAACGATTTCATTATTCATTGCATCTACCCATTCTTTTTCCTTTATAGCCTCTTCAAAACAAGTAGGTTGAAATGAAAGAAATGAAAAATTTACAATATCATCAACATCATCTTCTGCATAAATATCACTTAAGCTTCTCATTTTAGGATTATCAGAATCAAACACTTAAATATTATGAACTGCTACTGTTTGGTGAACTACTACTGGTTTTGTCTTGAACCTGTAATCTTGGAGTGCTAGTTGTAGATGCTTGATGTATGTCTAACTTAATAAAAGGATTAGGACAAGTATTTTTCTCCATTTCATTCCAATATTTGTCTTCCAGAAATTTCATATCTCGACTTACGACAAACTTCTTAGTTATAGGATTAAATAATCTATATGCTTTAGATTGAACACTATACCTAATAAAGATATACTTTTCGCTTCTATCATCAAGTTTATTTCTTAATTTTTCTGGAACATGAGCGAAAGAAATACAACCAAATAATCGAAAGTGTGAAATAGTTACCTTTTGTCCATTCCATGCTTCTTCAGGTACAAGAATTTGAACACTCAAGTGGGTGATCGATTCAAAATATATACCAAACATGCAACTGCCTCATCACATAAATCTTTAGACAAATTTCATGTTTTGAGCAGACTTTGAGCCATATTCATAATTGTTTGATTCTTTATTTCTGATACTTCGTTTTGCTATGGAGTATAACTAGTTGTCATTTGTTTTTTAATACCATGTTGTTTACAAAAATCAATGAATTAGTTAGATTCATACTCACCTCATTTATTAGATTTGATAACTTTAATAAACTTGCCACTCTGTTTTCCAGCCTCGGCTTTGAACTCCTTGAACTTGGAAAATGTTTCGGATTTGTATTTGATGAAATACATCCAAATTTTCCTACTAAAGTCATCAATAAGTGTAAGAAAATAGAGACTATCAGCAACTGATTTTTCTTGCATTGGACCGCACAAATTTGTATGCACTAACTCTAGTTGTTCTTTGGCTCTATAAGAGGTTGAAGCAAAACTATCTCACTTATGTTTACTCATTATACAACTTGTACAGGAAGATATATGGTCAGACAAAGCAGGCAAAACTTTCACCATAGACTGTCTTTGCAAAAAACTCATACTTTTGATAGGTAAATGACCATATCGCAAATGCCACAGTCAGAGTCATTTGCCGTTGAAACATTATGTGCATACAACTTCTCACTTTTCAATTGTAATTGATACAACATGTTCTTTGTCATAAGAATCTTTGCAACAAGAGACTTATGTTGATAAAAAATCGTGCAAGTAGTGTTGTGAAAGCTAACATCATAACCATGTGCATCTAACTAACCAACACTCAACAAATTATGCTTGAAATTGGGTACAAAATAAACATCATAGATATTCTTTACAACATTTTGTTTGGTTAAGACGCGTACAACACCATATCAAAGCAGACAAAAAGAATGACCTTGTTGATGATCCCAGAGCATATAAAAATGCCAAGCCCCAGCAGCAAACATTTAATTTGAGGGGACTTGGGCAGGTGAGCCCAAGTACATGGGGCTTGGAGATACCACATACATTCCATGCAAGGCCAAGTGTTGGGCCTATTTCGAACACCGTGGGTCGTTGATCCTTTGTCCATATGAAAAACACACATGTAAATTATAACATGATCGTAAAAATGAAGTTACATGAGGGGTTTGACGCCATATTCAACATCGTCGTCGTTAAAACACCTACCGGATTTTAGTTGTCATGTTGGCACCCCCATTGGGGACATAGACCATGGCATCTAACTTATTCCGATCTACCAAATGCCTTACCTCTTGGAGACCACTCCTTCATTCCATCTCCATATATGACTCATCAATAGAGACATGTCTCTATAAACTACTCAAGTTCGCCAAGTAATCCGCCATCTTATTCCCTTCCTGCCGCATGTTGATGGGGATTATGTAGTTAGATTTTGATAATATATCACTAATATTGCTAACCGACATCTTTAGATGCTATTTGTGTATAATTTTATCTAAGGGATGGCCAAGTAACAATTTTCTGATACAAAAGATTACTACTTAAGAATATTTGTGGACCTGAAGTAATCTGAAGCCTTCTCTAACAAATATTTGGATCCCTCTTTCAAGTGCCATCAATTTTGCCATAATATTTTGGTTGTCCAACAGGATTAAGAAAAAACATGGATGGGACTAGTGTTCTCAACCCTGAATATTCCTCCAAAACCTACTTTACCTGGATTTACCTTTGAAGCTCCGTCAAAGCTTAGGTTGGTGAAAGATTTTGGGGGTGGGAAAAAGGAGATCAAACTGGAAATTCTACTCAGTTACAACCCGAGAAGAATCGTCGGACCCCACCAATTGGCTTGGAAGTTCAAGTCTTTTAAAATAAACATCCTAGTCTTATCAGGAAGGCAATCCTCAGTGATCGAAGGGGATGCCAACATCGTTTCTCTTATATTCTTGAGGATAATATCTTGTAGGATGAACATAGTCCTCTATTTTCCTTCATAGAACCTAAGATTCCTCTCTTTCCATAGAATCCAAAGTGATAAACCTAGAGCTAGATGCCATGCTTTTGAGACCATGGGGTATTTGATCTTTCGCGCAAACCAATCTTCTAACCAAGTTCTAATTATTGTAGTGTTCGGGATAGGACATCTGAATAATTGTTGAACAAAATCCCAGAGTTTGCGGGTAAAAGGAAATAGAAGTAAAAGGTGTTGCGCTGACTCCTCTTCCTAAGAACAAAGCAAATGAATCGATGGACTTTCAAATCCTTTTGTTCAGAACCGATCCCATGTTAATAAATGCGCCCAAGCTATCAACCATAAGAAGGCCGTTATTTTGGGCCAACCACAATCTGTCCATAGGTGGTTCCATATTTTAAACTCTTCTTGCGATTGAAAGTCAACTATCATAAAGTAGGCTTCTTTTAACATGAAGGTACCCAATGGTTATCTCCCCCACCTGAGTATATCCTAATTTTATGATATTCATATTAGTCTATTTTGTAATGTATATTGATATTCCTCCCATTGGTGATAATCCCTGGATTATTCCCTTTATTTTTCTCAATCACTTTGTGTTTTCCATTTTCTACAACATTGATCGTTCCCTATTTCCTTCCAAAAATCCACTACCATGTGAGCTCCTTCAGCTTATGAGAGAATATTTATTGATTGGAGCTTCTCATTCGCTTGCATCAATGGATATTTTTGCCAGGATTCCATTGTCATCAAATTTTTTCCATGGAAATTTGTTATAAAAGATTAGACATTAGTGTGGATTTAACAATCACACATTTTGTTTCAGATGAGGATTAGGGTTAGATTTACGCAAATAATGATTAGAG
This sequence comes from Pinus albicaulis, assembly GCA_034641835.2. Classification (NCBI taxonomy): domain Eukaryota; kingdom Viridiplantae; phylum Streptophyta; class Pinopsida; order Pinales; family Pinaceae; genus Pinus; species Pinus albicaulis. The sequence goes on along the minus strand of CM076578.1, from coordinate 356,032,798 downwards.
GTTCATCACGAATAAAGATAACATAATTTGCAGACTGTAGTAACTTGCACGAACAATGAAAGGACAAAACTTGCAGACTGGACTATTTTGAAACACATGGAACATTTAAGGTCTTTCATGGCAGCTCCAGGTACTCTAGGAATGTCAGGTGGTAAATATAATAATATTTATAAATTGTTGCAATTTTCAAAATTGCAACATTGAAAGTAATCACAAGACAATGTTGACGAGTGTTGCATTACTAGGTGGCTGTGGTCATCGTTGCATTGGAAATGGGTTGATGTGACATTAAAAATCATCACAAGCGGTGGAGAAGGTTGTTACAGGTGTTCGGTGGAAATGGTTGAGTCAAAGCGAGTTGTCATTAGCGCGAATTTTTGGAATCTTTTCCGGTCTAATTTCTCTAAAATCTAGTAGGAATTCATTGAAATCACAAGCTTGATGGGTAACCCCTGCACAATCGAAGTGCCCTAGGGGTTTTTCACGGTGCTAAATCCATATATATAGTCAAAAAACCAGTTTAAATAAAACAAATCAAGATTTCACCTCAAATTTTTCCACCAAATTTTAGTACCGGAAACTCCAAAAAATCACATTGAAGACAACTCTGAATCAAAGTTCTAACTTTTCTTATAAATGTCGCGACACTCTCTATCCCCTTGGACGATTAAAGTCATTTATAATCAAACCTCAACTTGATATCTCCGTGGAACGTTAATTAAAATAGGCAACCTTGACGTTAAATATTTATATAATTGTTTATAAATATATTTAATAAATATTAATTCATGTGACTTCAGGGTATAAAAGTGATGGGCACTCTTAACCGTAAAGAAATATTTTTATGACAGATTTTTTTTTTTTAATTGTCTTCCACATGTGTTTGATTTGTACTTTTATCTATTATTTAAATATTTAAAATCATGTATTAAGTGATTTTGGTAATTATTTTTGGTTGAATATAAAAATAATTTATGTATTTTTAATTATAACTTACCATAAAATGAGATTCATCCAAGTAGTACAATTGATCAATATGTTTTATCTTATCGGACATATTATATTTTATTATAAAAAGTTATCTTTTTATTATGTATTTGATTTTGTGAATTTTTACAACTATTAAATTTTTATGAATAAATGTGATTTTAAAAATAAATAAATTCAAATTACAAATGAATTATTGTCATTTCAAAGCATATTTTTAGCTTTGCCCAACTATTATAATTTTATGAATAAATGTGACTTTTGAAATAAATAAATTCAAATTAAAACTTCCAAGTACAATTTATAGTGCTCCTCCTCATACCTCTTCTTTCCTTTGGCTAAAACAACTTGGTAGCTTTATGGTCACAAATAACTTGCTTGCATTAAATAAATTTCATTAATATTAATTCAAATCAAAATAAATGAATCTTTGGAAAAATAAAACTGTGTTCAGAAAATCTAAACCACTTGGAAAGATTAAAAATTACATGTTTTGCATTAAGTGAGTTTGTTGTGGTTGTCTCGATTGATATATATATAAATGGATTACATTACTCTTGGATTAGATAATAGATTTCCTCATAACAAATACCATGGAAAAATACCATGGATTTCCTTATAACAAATACCATGGGAAAATACCATGGGTTGTCAAAACCTCGAACCCAAAAATGACTAATGGTAAATTATTAATTTTATTATTTTATTTAAATTCTCCATTGTTAATTATGGAAAAATTCTTATTAAAACTATTTGTAGTTTTATAGAAAAATCAAAATTTTGTGTTAAAATTCATTATTATCTTAAAGATATATTGGCCTATAATGTGGATTAACTTTCCAATTTTAAGAATTAGAACTACTATTTATTTGAAACACAAAGTGGTTATCTATATATATATATATATATATATATATATACTGGTGGAACTGACGAAAACTTTAATTAAATGTGTCAAATTTACCCATTGAGTGAGATTATACTATGTTTATATATCAAATTATAACACATGGTTTATTTAGATATATGTACATATATGCTTATGATATATGTATATAAATACTCTTACATAGATTTCCATAATGAAACTTGTTGGAACCATCAAACCATAAGATAGGGAATGTTTTGACGCCTACACATACACATACACATACCATGCGTAATATATACTATGAACTTGCTTATTTAGCGTGCCTAATATATACCATGAACTCGCTTATTAGTCCTTGCCTTCATCAGGACTACTCGCTTATTAGTCCTTGCTTTCATCAAGAGTATCTTTGGACTATCTTATCGCTCGCTCATTAGTCCCTGCCGTCATCAAGACTATCGTATCGCTCGCTCGATCGTTGACAACCTATATTTTTTATTTATTTATTTATTTTTTCCGAAACCTCTTATTACAGCCTTCTTTTTCACATGGTGCGATGGAAGAAGTTTGAGATAATATCATTTTATCCAAAGTTGTAATTTCCATACATTTGTCTAGGCCCCATGCACGAGGCAATATGACAATATCATATTATCCAAAGTTGTAATTTCCATACTTTTGTCTTCCTTGCCATTTTGCACGCACACCACTTTATCATATTGTAATTTCCATACATTTGTCTTGGCCCGATGCACGAGGCAATATGGAAGTATCATTTTATCCAAAGTTGTGATTTCCATAAGTTTGTCTTTCTCGCCATTTTGCAGGCACACCAATTTATCATATCATTTAGACAATATCATTTTATCCAAAGTTTAATTTGTCTTCCCCAACATTTTGCAGGAACACCACTTTATCATATCATTTAGACAATATCATTTTATCCAAAGTTGTAATTTCCATAGGTTTGTCATGGCTGGATGCAGGAAGATTGGGGCAATATGGCAACATCATTTTATCCAAAGTCGTAATTTCCATACATTTTTCGTGGCTAATGCAGGAAGATTGGGGCAATATGGCAATATCATTTTATCCAAAATTGTGATTTCCATAAGTTTGTCTTCCCCGCCATAATTTTAATTTCCATAAGTTTGTCTTCCCCGCCATTTTGTAGGCACACCACTTTCTTGCACACATGTATTGATATTTCTTGCACACTTGTATTTCTATTGATGTGCATGTGTGACACTTATGAACACCTGCTTCACCAAATTTGCCACTCTCCTTCATTGCCTCTGCACACTCTTCAATATAGTAAACCTTTGTAACAAAAAAATTTACAATTTATGTTCAGACATGTGCATAGTCAGACCTGTGAATAGATAAATTTGCAAAGATTTAAAAAGCACAAAAACATTGAAGTAAACCTGCAAAATATTGATCGAGCTTAGAACTTCCACATAGCAGCCTGCAAAAGATGGATCAAAGCTCTGGATTGTGGTATACCTGGTTCTTATTGATATCGAGCGAGACGGTCCTATCTGAGGAGAGATCTAAACAAGAGAAATAAACATATTGAAAAAAATTATTAGTAACATGCATCAAATTATATATATATATATATAACTTGGATGTAGAGGTAGTCCCTGTTGGGAATGTTTGATAAATAAGTTCCTAATTTGTTTTACTACAATGAACACATTCACACACCGTTGGAAATAACTAGGTTTTAACTCCATGAGAAATTATTGTCTTTCTTTCACGATGGGAAAAGGTTTTAAAATGCCTCTCAAGAGCCCTACACTATCAACAAATGATGTTAATCATATAAAATTGATTTTGAAATATGAGAAAAGTTCCAAAAGACAGGAAATAGAATACAAAAATTGAAACATGAGAAAGGAATTGAATAAAACTATCTCCATAATAGGAACGCCTGGAATGAAAAATATGAATTGTCTCCACAGTAGGATCTCCTGGAATGCACCAAATATGAAGCAAATTCAAGAGAAAACCAAAATGCATATTTTTATTGTGGGAATTGATAAATTAAATCATATTAAGCATTACATGATCAAATAAAATAAATTTATGCCATTAGGTATAACCAACTTGGAAAATAAGATAACAAAGGAACATTAGTAAATGCATAAATGTAGTTGTCTGCATAATAGAGGATTTATTTTACTGCACTAGTGTATCTAATAAAATTTATAACATTTTATTTTGCTCCTGAGAATTGACAAATTGAATCATATTAAGTATTGCATGATTAAATAAAATAAATTTATACCATTCATAAGTAGGTATTACCAACCTGGAATATAAGAGAACAAAGTAACATTAGTGAATGCATAAATTTCTACACTAGTGCATCTAATAAAATTTATGTGTGCCTTTTGTATCTAAACCTTTCAATTTACAAGAATGGTAAACTAATGAAAACTTTAGATACGATGCACAAGTAATTCAAATATTTTCAGCAGATATGCAAATGTTTCCTCGATATAGTATGTAACCAAGGACCTTCACCTATAATATTCACCCTTTTTCCTTTCAACAAAATCAGGTCCCACGACCTTGCATGCTTCTACCATGTCGGCCTTTAGTTGTCCAATCCACTAAAAAATGGAAATTATCTTCCAACTTTATTTCATGACCTCCTATGAGAAGTTATGGGAAAGACCTTGATATGTCAAAATACTTCAAAATTCCATGATAATATGAAATCAGCTGCCAAATAATTGTATAAAATTTTATATATCCTTGTACATTTTGCAAAATTCATAATGAAGTTGTGTACATGGTTCAGGATACACTGCCTCTAAGAATCCTGCACTGAAGGGAGCTTTTTCTCTTTCTTCTCCACGAACACTTTTGGCACAATTTGTAGAGAATCGTCTATATCCTGCACTTCCCCATCCAGGAAGAAGAAGATAGAAACCTGTATGTGCAAGGAAAGAGAAAAGGTCGGGCAAGCCCAAGTCCTAAAATGACCTCTCACTTGCTAATAACAGACTTGAAATGACTCTGCTTCTATATATTTTAACCAGAGAAGACGGAAATGGTCTTTTTGCAGTGATAATAATGAGTATCTGCACTAGTATGGGCAATCGACTGTCACGAGACGACCATAAATATTTCTGAGATAAACAAAGTTAAACGCCCCATCTCCATTAAAGAAATTAGTCATCTCTTCAAACTCTTTAGAACAACAAAAGGACACATGGAGTATAGCCGGAGCATATTATAGTGAAGCAATGGACTCCTTGCAGTCCAAAAGTTCATTTTTTATTTTTTATTTCAATTATTTTGTGGTTTTTTATTTAACTAAAACTTTATTCCGAACCGACATTGCATGTGGGGCATGTGTCTACGTCAAGGGGCAAGTGTTTATGTCAAGGTGAAAGTCTGTTCATAGTAAGTGTTATGTATAATGAGATTTGAAGTTCAAATATCTCGAACTTACATGTAGCCACTTGTTAAGGATGATATGGTTTAGTTGAGAGTTATAGAATCGACTCTATATGACATGAATATGATTTACTAATTCTTCTAGTGAAAAAAAAGGAAACATAGTCATGATAGTTGAGTCAAACATCACGAAAATTCAAATCATTAACTATTTTGTTTGTGGGGAAACTGTTGATCCGGATTTATGTAGGAATGCAATAGAATACACATATAACCATAAATACAAATATTTAGCAGAAATAACACTTAATTTCATTACTATCAAAGAATTTAAATTTGCTTACAGATAGAATGGAAATAAACTAGCTAGGCCGCTGGTAGCTTATCTCTGAGAAGAGATGTGGTGGCTACAGGCCTCTGAACTATGTTACAATGAGGCTCGAGGGCCTATTTATTATTGATAATCAATGAAAAACCCTAAACATCCAAAAACCTAACCCTAGGAGATGAAGCGCCAAAACTATGGGCCTTGTTTGGGTAAATTGGTACATCAACTTCCTGGGGACGTAACTTTGGAATACAATCTTTGTTTGACATGCATCATACCTCACTAGAAATATCTATCCGAGAACTACAACTTTTGCTGTGAGAAACATCAAAGTAAATTCCATGTTGCTCCTGGTTTTCCCAAAAAACATCGTTTAGGGGCCTCAAAACGGCTCTGGAAGTTCAGTGATCTAAAAAATGGAACTATTTGTAATGTTATGCAAAGTATCCATTTCCATTTAATTTAGTGTGCAAAGTGTTCTCCATGTATTGCAAGTTAAACAAAGTATTTTGGGTAATTGTTTCTGAGTTTTTGTCTGAGGAAATGTTAATTAAGTTTATTGTTTAACATATTATATCAGAAATACATAGCAAGAGAAATTAACCATAGCATAACACAACAAAATAATGAGGTAGTTCACCCCTCCTGGGCTACATCTTCCGGGTCCAAGGCTCCCAATGGGCATGTCCTTGCTCTATTAAGTCTCTAAAAATGGTTATATAGTGAAATATATGCCTAAACAGGAAAAATAAGTTGTGAATTTGACTTTAGAAGATAGAAATAAGCTAAAAGTGGCTTTTGTTTCACCTCAAATAGTGAAGTACAACCCAATACAGCTTCATCTTCCTAATGGCCCTAGTGGCCCTTTCCTCTTTCCTGAAGAAAAAATAGTTGAAGAACACCTTTTTTTCGCTCGACAACTTGTCCCAAACACTCCATAATGCTCAAGAAACCCAAAATTGACTAAAATTTCATCCAATTTGGCTCAATATTGAGGAAGTTATGACCTCCCAAAGAAAACTGCCCAATGTCACTTGAAAACCCCACTAAATGTGGGCTAACTCCAGTTAGGAGCACTAAACTGGTGGACAAGACCGAAAATGGTGGAACCGCGCTATATTTGGGGGCAAAAATAAATGTAATTGTTAGTTTTCTGGCGCATTCACATGCTAAAAAGGCAGACAGTTAACTTCGCTGGCGGTTAATGTTTTAGCCCCTGCTCATGGTCACAGGTCAGAGGTCCTATGGTGAGAGGCTAACCCCATAGGGGCTTAACCCATTTAATCCACCAGTTATGAAATGGTTTAGGCCACGTTTCTCCATAGGTGGTCGTATGGCGATGGTGCTGACCCTAAAGGGATAGCCCCCCAATCCTTCCACTCGTTTAACAAATACACGACCCGACGGAACGTTCAACGAAACACGACGACTCGACTCGCCCTCCAAACTCTGCTTCCGTTCATTTTTGAATGAGCCAACTTGCCCGTTGTGCATTCAGCCTTCGCCCAATGTTTAAACGACCTGCCTGTAGTGTTGTGGTTGGGTCGACCCTGCCCGAAGTGTCGAGTCGAGGGTTCGACCCACCTTGCCATCAACATTTCAACATGACTTTTGAACCATTAGCCTGGGGCCACGTGGCAGCCTCCGGGAAGGCCACATGGCACCCTATGATAGGCCTATAAAAAATTTAATTAAAAATGAAATTTTCCACATAAAATTTCTGAAAATGACAGTTTTTATTTTTTTGGTTCAAAAGTCCTATTTTGGAGGTCATTTGGCGATTTCAAACTTCAGTAACTTTCACATACGACATCAGATTTGAGTCTCGTTCACGGCACCAGAATCGCAACAATGAGGCCTTTCCATTCGTTGAGATTGCAACCAATTCTGAGCAGTTCCATTTTTGAGCATTTTTTCAACTTGGACATGATCACCTAATCACTCCTCCCAAATGGGAAGCTTTTGGACCCCAAAAGCTCTTTGAATTACATAAATTGAAGATGAGGAGACTGAGTCTCCACTTTTCCAACCTTGAACCACTGAAATCTTCCTGACTTCATCAAATTGAGCTTCTCATAAAAGATAAATTCTTCCTTGAATCCGCTGACTGACTGTTGCTAACTTTGTCTGAGTCATGATGCAAATTTTTGAAATTTTCAGAAATCATATTGTTCCTACAATGGTCTAACTTCAAAGGAAACTAAAAATAAGGTTCACCTTGCCAACTATCCTTATGGCGAATTTTTGCCGTATGAGGCATGTACTTGTGTCGATTCTCGACCAAGTTTTCTCACCATACCAACTTACCATTCTGAAACCAGCAATGACCCATGCTGAACTTTGTGCCCTCTTTGCTTGCATGCTTTACCCTCTCTTGGATTTTTGCACCACCTTGCACCGACACTTTGTTCTCTGCAGCAATGGACACCAAAGACACTTTCTGCAACATCTTGTCATCTTCTTCCAAAGATGACCTGCTTTCAGATTGAAACATTTCATCATTTACATCAGCAATAACATGAAAGGATTATGTACAAAATATTTTTTCTTAATCATCAACAAAGTCAAATTTTCACTTGCATTGACAAGCCTTTTCAATTTCACTGTATTCACTAAAGAATATTCTAGCTTCTTCCGATGTGGTCTCACAATAAACTCCTTGCCATCCTTGAATAGATGATACATGTTCTCATGGTGATGGAAGATCATTTTTCTATCATATAAGTACAGAATACCCAACACCACACCTGTAATGTCAAGCAGTACTACTTCTAGTTCAACCAAATCAACATAATGAGCTGTTATGGCGAAGCGCAACATGCACTTCCTTGAGACTTGTAAATTAGAATCCTTGCAAATCCATCCAAGTGGATATGGATTTGGATGTGGAATGGTCTCAAGTTTCAGCTTCTTGACTAAGTCTTATAAGATGAGATTCGCTTGTGACCCACTGTCAAATAGTGTGTTTGTGTGTTTGGAAATTATCCTCACATGAAACAACTCTATCCTCCTCTCTTCATTTGGAGCTTCTATGTGACAGTTTAAAGTGCTAGAACTGGGATTTGTTTCCTTTACAATATCCTTCCCCTTCATGTTCTTTAGTACCATGGCTATGCTTTTAGTTTCATCACCTGATTCAGACCCTAAGTCTTGTTCAGCAGTTGTAACCATTTTCCCCTATTCTTTGGCCTTATCTTTGGTTTTAAATTTTCCTGGTTTTAGCTTTGGATGAAGTTTCCAGCGATGGTCTTCATCGTGGCTTGTTTTGGAACAGTTTTTACAAAAGAATTTCCCTTTTTCTTTCCTAGAGTTTTCATTTCTTTTTCTACCTTTGCCTTTAAATTCACTACCCTCATTCCCATCAAAATATTGTTTACCTCTAGCCTCTAAATGCGTGGCTTGTACACAAACCTCGTCTAGACTAGTAGGATTTAACATAAGGATAGTATGTATAAGATAATTGTGTAAACCACCTATATATTTCAGCAAAGTCTTTTGGCTATGCAATCAATTCCAAGTAATAAATCCCTTCTTCTAAACTCTTGAGTGTAATCTTGAACACTTTGTCCCTTAAGTTGTCTAAAACTTTGCCAATTCATGATAGCCTTTTGTAAATGAGCTAATGGATAAAATTGTTGCTTAATTTTGGAAATAAATTCAGCCCATGATAAAGTGATCTTACCATGTTTTTTAATTTCATCCTTGGTCTTGGCTTCCCACCATACCAATGCTGCTCCTTCCATTCTGAAAGAGGCTAACTGAATCTTGGTGTCGTCTTCATGAAGGTTTTGTATCCTCAAATAAAATTTCAACTGTCTTATCCAATTGTCAAGTTTCTCTGCATTGACCTCACCATTAAAAATAGGCAACTCAAATTTAACATCAAGCTTTAAAAATGGACTTTTACCAGTGTTTTTAGACTTGTGAGATTGATTCACCGAGGTAGAGGATGACAATGTAGAGGAAGAGGATGAAGATGGGGATGGTGGACCAACATTACCTCCGTGTCCTTTCTTTGAGTTGTCATCAATTTTCTTTCCTCCTGAAGAACCCTCTCCTTCTTTCTGGTGTCTAGACCCTTCTCCAACAAGCCTATCATTCCTTTCTTAATATAGTATCCTTACCATCTCTGTCATATCTAGGAAAGCCTTTCAGAACACCCGTTCCTCTTCTTTGGGATTAATGTCTTCAGGAGCTTCTCCTTCTCTTGAAGACACGCTTGAGGCTTCTTCAATGGCTCTTGGAGGTAGCTCTCTAGCCCTTCTTGGTTGTGGATTACTTTGTGCTCTAACCAAGTGTCCTTCACCTCTCTTGAGTTTAAGCCTAGTAAGCATCAAAACTTGCAAACAATCAACTATATCTTTGCACAAGAACAAATGCAGAGTAAAATTTTAGCTCCTAAGCTCAAATCCTGAGCTCTGATACCATCTGATCTAAAATTGGAACTATTTGTAATGCTATGCAAAGTATCCATTTCCATTTAATTTAGTGTGCAAAGTGTTCTCTGTTGGGGTTCCCGTGTTTTGGCCAGATTGGCAAGACCAAAAGACGAGACAACATCAGAACCGCTTTCAGACCTTAGGATCTAGCCCTCCTAGGTCTAGAGAGGGATCTCTCTATGATTGTCAAAGGTGTTTGTCTTTGAAGCTCACAATAAGGTATTAGGCTTGTTCTATGCGCAGGGTTTGTTTGTTTAATTGAGAGTTTGGTTGCTAGGAATCAGGAAGGAAGAGTTCATCATGAGACAGGACTGGGCAAGGAAGAATTTAGGCAAAGGAGAGATAATGCAGAGAAAACCAAGTCCATTGGGTAATGGAGTCAAGAAAGGATTTACTTGCTATTAATATGCAAGCTTTCAGTTGGGCTAGTCATCTAAAGCCTTGGATCCTAAAGTGATAGGGTGGTATGGGACATTAAGGACCGAGAGTGAAGGGGGGAGAACCAACTAATCCCATCTATAGATCAGGTTAGAGGTCATTTAACTCCAGACCTACTTGGACAAAATAAAAGGCAGCACAAGGGAACTTGGAAAGGCTTAATCAGAACGGAAAGATCCTAGTGAAGTAGATACAGGGTTCTAGACCTCCCAGTGTTCTCAACACATTCCATTAAATCCTAACAAGAACATCTAAAACAGATTCCGTTAATTCATACATCAGCTAGTAGGCAACAACATCCACTACATTGGTTAAATCAATTGAAATCAATCTTTAGATAAACACATGAAGCAGAAAACATAAAGGGCTGGGAGAGCAGCAACATAAGGCACCTAACAAGGGTGAATCTTATGCCAAATTTCTGATACGAGCCAGATGAAATGAAATGAAATGGAAATAAACACAGAGGTAGAAAAACATCACCGCAGCTTTAGATAAGGATCCAATGAAATGTGTTTATTATATTAAACATCAACACCAATCAGGTACAACATAGCCAATAGCTGGGTCATTCAGTCTAAATACATCTTCCTCAGCCTATCTTACAACTATACACATAGAACTTATCTCAAGAGAAACTGCTTGCACCTCTCTGCTATCTCATCAACAACCTTTACAACAATTTTCTCATAGTTTTTATAGCTGAAAAAGAGCAGAGGAAGTAGGTAGAACACTAAATATAACATTAAACTCAGAAAAGAAGGGGAGGGCCGAAGCCCATTCTGTTTTAAACTCTGAGCATTAATTTTTGGCACTCTTTGGAGAAAAGAATGACCTTTGTCAGGCTTCATTGATTCCAGATATGTCTCCGATGCATTCTGGTTCGCTGTACTTTGTGGTACCCTTGGTGAATAAACAAAATGGAAATGAAAAACAGAATGGTCTGCCATACTTGAGCAACAAATGCTCTGATATCCTTGGACTGTGTTTCGAGCGGGGATCTCCTCTGGAGCACGACATATAATCAAACAGTATGGGAAATCCGTCCTTCTTCGAAAGAAGACATTCTGCTGGCGTGGAAACCCGCCCTTCATTAAATTCCTTGCCTCTGTCAGTGGAAAAATTACTGCTGCATCCATACTGTGTAGTTATGGCAGCGTTTCAAGTCTTGTACTCTGCAAAAACTCACAACTGTGTGTAAACAATCAATGCAATGGAAGACTGGTGGAGCGAAGGGCGAAAAATATGATAGCGCGGCGGCAGAAAGGTGGCTTTCACTAAAAAATGGTGACAAAATGTAATGAACTGGTGAAGACTCACGAATAATAGGGTTTGATGGAAGAATGCAATGCATACCGTTAGATCACGGCCTGAGAGCGAAGATCAACGACGAGGGTCGAGCAGTGGAATGATATATGAAAGTGGGCGGAAAAACTGTGAAACATAAGACTTTAGACTTCGAGCAAAATACAAAGAAATGTGAAGGGAATGCAGGGAAATGCGATGAGGTGGGACCCAGCCAGGGGCGGATGGCGATCAGATCTCAACCGTTAGATCTTAGACCCAATGGACGGTCAAGGCTTAGTTGGAGAATCGCAATCGCAATAGATGAGAGGGACGCACACTTATAGCTTTTGATTGCGATCGAGGAAGGGGAAGCGATTGGGAAGTGCGAGGCGACTGGCGGGGTGCGATGAAGCGCCAACCATCCGATTTGGAGGTTGACCGACAGTGGAGGAGAAATCGGGAGATGCGAAGGGTCGTGCATCTGGAAAATGAGATTATGTGATTGGGCGGATCGGATGGTGTGATGAAACGGTGGCGCGATTAATCGCATCGCAAATATTTGCGATGGATGATTGGAATGCTAAAACAAACATGCAATGGGAGCGATGTGCGATATTGCGATTAGCACCTTTAAGGGGTAGCGTTCGGTCATAGCGCTCGGCTACATGGGGAAATAGCTAAAGGGGCTGGCGAAAAGGGGCTAAGCCCTATTACAAAGTGGAGAATGGGTTTTGGCCCATTTTAATGCATTTTAAGGCCAAGGAGGAGTAACGATAGAGGGAATAAGGGGGAATTTGGCTAAGCAAAGGGTAGAGGAAGGATATAAAGGGGATTAGGGAGGATTGAGAGGGTACAAAAGGGAAGTAGAAGGGGGGACAAAGGGGAATGAAATAAGAAGGGGAGGAGGCCCTTTGGGCATTTCTTCACAAACAGAGAGGCTTGCAACGGGAATTAGCAGAGGGAAATTTATCAAAGGACACCAGGCACAAAGAGGCTTCAAGGATGATGTGTTTTCAGAGGAAATGCATTCCTTGAAGGCTCAAAAACATTTTAGCCCCCTATTTGCTTGTCAAAAAATTTATGGGGGGCTAACATTCTCCATGTCTTGCAAGTTAAACAAAGTATTTTGGGTAATTGTTTCTGAGTTTTTGTGTGAGGAAATGTTAATTAAGTTTACTGTTTAACATATTATATCAGAAATACATAGCAAGAGAAATTCACCATAGCATAACACAACAAACTGATGAGGCAGTTCACCCCTCCTGGGCTACATCTGTTGGGTCTAAGGCTCCCAATGGGCATGTCCTTGCTTTATTAAGTTGCTCAAAATGGTTATACAGTGAAATATATTCCCTAAAAAGGAAAAACAAGCTGTGAATTTGACTTCAGAAGACAGAAATAAGCTAAAAATGGCTTTTGTTTCACCTCAAATAATGAAATACAACCCAATACAGCTCCATCTTCCTGATGGCCCTAGTGGCCCTTTCCTCTTTCCTGAAGCCAAAATAGCTAAAGAACACATCCGTTCGCTCTATAAACTGTCCCAAACACTCCATAATTCTCAAGAAACTCAAAATTGACTAAAATTTCATCCAATTTGGCTCAATATTGAGGAAGTTATGACCTCCCAAAGAAAACTGCCCAATGTCACTTGAAAACCCCACTAAATGTGGGCTAACTCCAGTTAGGAGCGCTAAACTGGTGGACAGTGTTAGCCCCCTATGAATTTTTTGACAAGAAAACAGGGGGCTAAAATGTTTTTTGAGCCTTCAAGGAATGCATATCCTCCGAAAACACATCATCCTTGAAGCCTCCTGTACCTTTGCCCTTTGATAAATCCTCACTGCTGTTCCCGGTTTAAAAGCCTCTTTGTTGCGAAGAAAATGCCCAAAGGCCTTAATTTTTCCTTTTATTTCAGCCCTATGAAACCTCTGTTTTCATCACGTTTTCCCCCCTTCTGATTCCCTTTAAACCCTTCAAATATCCTTTATTTGGTTTGATATCCCCTTATTCTATCTACCGATTCCCTCTTTAGCCTTAAATCCTCTTTTTTGGCTAAAAACCCATATTTTACCATATGACAGGCCCAACCCTTTTCAGCCAGCCCCTAACCACTTCCCTTCCATAAGCTCGAGCACTAAGACCAAGCACTAGTCCACAAGGCACCAATCGCATCGGAGAATCGAAGCGCGACATCCTTTCCATTGTAAAGCCCAAAGTTCCGATGCGATGGTGTTATAATCTGTCAGCTTTTGAGTTGATGTCCGCCGTTGATTGAAATAGATCCAACGGTCATCGCAAGTCCCATCACGCCCGCATCTCCTTTTCGTCACCCCTCTGATTGCATGCCCACCGTCGATTCACTTTTAATCCGATGGCCCTCACATCCTCGCTCCGATCGCAATCGCAAATTTTATACTGTGCCATCCTCCGTCCCTCCCGATTGGGCTCCTCCGATCCAATCACAGTCGTCAATCTCTCATAGATCAGATGATCCAAAACTAATCACTCCATCACCCATCGGATTTAGGTCTCCCCATCGCTCCCCTCCTATTAGATCTCAGTCGTCCATCTCAGCCAGATCAACGGTCCACATGCATTTCTCCGCAAAACCCCCATTTCACTGCATTTTCTACTGTTTTCCCTACAGCCACTGTATCCACAGTTGCGCCACTATTCCTCCAGGCCTCCACAGCATCTCTTCTGCCACCCCTAAATTTTATAATTGGTTTATTTTACTGTGCAGGGTATACAGAGTGATGAATTCACTCTATTTTCCATAATCGCAGTCACTGTGATTTGGAACGCAGAGAGGCCATTTCAGCAGTGGCTCAATGAAATAGCAGAGACGGATTAAAAGGATTAAAGTCAGTTAATTGAATTTTCAACACGTAATCCCGTGATCAAAGGTTTAAGGCACAGTCCGAAGATTGAAAAGAGCACATGAAACGAGCCATATCTGCTCTCAGCATCAGTAGTACATTTTCTTAGAATAGTATGCCCTCCGACCGAAGTCTCCATGCCTCCCCGAGCTCCCAAAGGCCATCTCACTGACAGAAAGCTTCCAAAGACTGTCAGGAAAACATTAATGGAGGTATGGAAGCCCAAAATACCTTCAGTCACCTTACTTGCTTCAGAAGGCAAAAAAGAGAGCCTTACAGCCAGAAAGAACTTCGAAGAAACATCAGAGGTCAAATCTGACCTGACAAAGACTGCAAACCAGACCACCAAGTATAGCGTGGGGCTATTAAGCAGAGTGGGCATGAAACACCTCCTCCACTCTGTCTTAATGGATCAAGTTAATATGTATCACCTACTACTGCTATCCATTTTCCTATAATGAATCCCATAGAACACTTTGTAAAGGGTTGGATTGCGTTATTGCTGTTGTAGTTGTAGGGATTCATTTCTGGACTGTTAGAAATAGTCTTGGGAGATAGTAGTAGAGTAGTTTGTAATGTAGTAGGCTGGGAGGGAAAATTTAGGACTGTAATCAGCCATTGAGCTCAGTGTATGTGACTGGTTTTGCATCAATTAATCAAGCAAATTTCACGGGATCCTGGTCTATTACAACGGGTCGCATGGTACCCTATGATTCTGCTCTCCCTACCTTTAATGTTTTTTGCTGATAGTGGAATCTAAGAGCAAATTCATGTGGTTTAACCAGTGTAGCAGCTGTTATTCACTGCTAGCTGATGTGTGAACTCGAAGTCTGCTGCTTGGTTGTTCTTGTTTGGGTTAAATCTAGAGGATTTGGGATACCGGGGATTTAGTGTAAGCCCTGTCCACTGTGGTCCTTGTTCGACAGATTGACCTTTCCAAGATCTCGTGAACTGGTGTCGAAGCATTGAAGGTTGAAAGTCCTTCTATGATCTTTAGGCTTGGTTCTATGTTTAAATCTTATTGTTTCTCCTTCGAGAGTATGCCGAAGCAGATCTGGAGTTAGATGACCTTTGGTATGATCTCAGGCTGGCATTTGTGTTTCACCTTCCTCTCCTTAATGTTCCATCCATCATCTATCTCAAAGATCCTTTAGTATAGATGACTTGCCCTGTGAAAACCTTGGCTGGTTGTTTGCAAATAATCTCCTTTCATGACTCCATAGCCCAATGGATGGCACAGCCTTAACCCATCCTCTTTTGCTGAAACGTCCTACTGCTTTTCTCCTTTCTTCCCATTACCTTCTCAGTCTATGATCCTACGACCAACCTGATAACCAATCCAATCATTTTAAACCCCCCTCTATGCTTCATACCTAGCCTAACATCTCACTTTGAGCTCCAAGATATATCATTCTTTGTTTTATTGGAGAGATCCCTCTCCGGGTCCAGGAGGGCTAGATCCTAGGGCCCCAAAGTGGTTATGATGTTGTCTCATCTTTTGGTCTTGCTAATCTGGCCAAAACATGGGAAACCCAACAGACAGGACCGAAAATGGCGGAACCGCGCTATATTTTGGGGCAGAAATAAATGTAACTGTTAGTTTGCTGGCGTGTTCACATGCTAAAAAGGTGGATAATTAACTTCACTAGCGGTTAATGTTTTAGCCCCCGCCCATGGTCACGGGTCGGAGGTCCTGTGGTGAGAGGCTAACCCCATAGGGGCTTAACCCATTTAATCTGCCAGTTATGAAATGGTTTAGGCCACGTTTCTCCACAGGTGGTCGTATGGCGATGGGGCTGACCCTGAAGGGATAGCCCCCCAATCCTTCCGCCCGTTTAACAAATACACGACCTGACGGAATGTTCAACGAAACACGACGACCTGACTCGCCCTCCAAACTCTGCTTCCATTCAGTTTTGAACAAGTCGACTCACCCGTTGTGCATTCAACCTCCGCCCAACATTTAAACGACTTGCCTGTGGTGTCGTGGTCGAGTCGACCCTACCCGAAGTGTCGGGTCGAGGGTTCGACCCACCTTGCCATCAACATTTCAACACGACTTTTGAACCATTGGCCTGGGGCCACATGGAAGCCTCCAAGCAGGCCACGTGGCACCCTATGATAGGCCTATAAAAACTTTAATTAAAAATCAAATTTGCCACATAAAATTTCTGAAAATGACAATTTTTTTTTTTTTTCAAAAGTCTTGTTTTGGAGGTCATTAGGCGATTTCAAACTTTAGTAACTTTCACATACGACATCAGATTTGAGTCCCATTCATGGTGCCATAATCACAGTGATGAGACCTTTTCGGTCATTCATATTGCAACCAATTCTGAGCAGTTCCATTTTTGAGCATTTTTTCAACTTGGACATGATCACCCGATCATTCAGGACCAAAAAATTGCTAAAAATAGTAAACTGTGATACAATTAAGGAAATTAAACAATTGAAAGAAAAAAATGGTGGGGCCCTAAGTGGAATAGGTAGGTGGCCACCAATATCCACCTGGATCATTCCTCCCCCCTTAGGAAGCAATGGTCCCCATTGCACTGAGTCCCTCTGTTGGGACTCAGAAATGTCATATTTTCATCCACCTTTCCCTTCACTATTCCTTACATTTCATCATCCCATTAACCTTTCATCATATCATTTTCATAAATACATTTGGGTTTCACCTTCTTATTTTCCACTTTATTCATTTTTGTATTATAAGTGAATTTATGATTAAATATTAGAAAATATACATGTTTTTATATATATCTCAAGAATATGTGAGCTTTGTAATGTGTAGGAAATATGTGAAGGATTAATTCCAAGAGACTTCTTAAATATCTCCTCCACCATATTAAGGAGATAATTATGCAAGCCTATTTCTAAGGAGAAGATCATGGAGGATTTGGTTGGCATATCTTATCCAAGATATGTGAGAGATGTGTGGAGGATTCAAAGGGATAATATCTTGTAATAATGGGAAAGTAGTTAAGAGTGCTTAAGAGAATAGTGGATATGTCATTATGAGATGGTTATCTTCTTCATGTATATAAGAGAGTGCTCTCTCTTCATTTTTATATAGTTTTGAGTTTGGAGACATAGTATTGTAATTAGGAGAAGGGGATTCTTAGCTTTGATTCATATTATTTCATTGTTATGCTTTCATGATTTGTCATTTGATTCTTGTAATATAATTTGAGATATCTTTATTGTTGTGAGCTCACATATGTTGTTTGTCATTCAACTCTTCACATGTTGTATTGTTTTTTTCCTTATGCAATTTCCTGCTTTCCTAGTTAGTGTTTCAATGCTTTTCTAGAT
This sequence comes from Pinus albicaulis, assembly GCA_034641835.2. NCBI lineage: Eukaryota > Viridiplantae > Streptophyta > Pinopsida > Pinales > Pinaceae > Pinus > Pinus albicaulis. The sequence goes on along the minus strand of CM076578.1, from coordinate 356,014,837 downwards.
TAATTTAATTTCAGTAATTTAGATTAGATTAGTTCCACTTCGGTCCTACATATATAGTGCATGTGCCTTGTAAGCCTACGAACCTCGGATTGAAAAATTAAATAGTTGGGCAAGTAATACAACAGAATTAAACGATAATATTTTCACCCAACACCCTCCATGAGATGAGGAAATTTTTGTTGAACTTGGTCCCTGGTGAACCACTTGCCTTAGTGCAGGAGTTGGTCAGCTTTGACAACCCGATATAGTTGGATCTTATGTTGGCGAGTGTTATTTATTTGCATGTCTATGATACAATCCGTGGTGGTTTGTTCCATGTAGTCTGGGTTTAACTCTGTTGGTGTGAGTTGTTCTGCAATGTCGGAGGTGTCGAATAGAGGTGGGAAGTATGGTTGAAGGTAGTCCACAGTGAATACTGGGTGTAGACCAAGGAATGGTGGAATACTAAGCTTGAATTCATTGGTCCCTAAAGCCTTGGTGATGGTGTACAAGGGCCATATCGGAGCAGGCGAAGCTTGCGGTGGGGTCCAGTGAGGCACTCCTTCTACAAATGTAGCCACACTTTTTTGCCCACCTAGAAGTTGTGTGGCACCCGATGTTGATCATATCATTGCTTGTACTTAGCATTGGCTCTATCCAATATGCCATGAAACTGTTGGCGGATGTGCTGAATGTGCTCAATGAAGTTTTTCGCTTTGTCAGCTTTAGACTAGACATGAGCTGAATCGGGTTGAGCAGCTGCAAATAGCATGGCTACATCAATGGGACATAGTGGTTGGAATCCCAACCCCACTTGAAAGGGGCTGTGGCTAGTTGAGACGTGGAGAGCCTAGTTATAAATGTGGTGTACATAGGGAAGGATATTATCACATGTGTGTGGATGCCTTGAATTTTACATGTGCAGATTGTGTACAATAATCCTGTTGACGACCTCTATTTGGCCATCAGTTTGGGGATGGAAAGCTGTGGACTTGGTGAGCTTGGTGTCCAGCATTGACCAGAGGTTGGACCAAAATGTGTTGAGGAACCTATTGTCTCGATCTGAGATGATAGACTGTGGGATCCCAAAGTGCACCCACACTCATTCAAAGAATAGTTTAGTAGTGGCTTCTGCTGTGATATTCTTCTTGCAGACCGCCATAATGGCCATCTTCGAGAATCTGTCAACGACCACCAAAACATAGTCGTTTCCATGCTTAGTAGAAGGAAGGCCCGACATGTAATCCATGGATATGGATTCCCAAGGTCGATTAGGGGTAGGTAGTGGAGTATAGAGGCCTTGCTTCTTGATGGTTGGTTTGGAAATGGTGCAAGAAATGCAAGATCTGATGTACTTCCTGACATCTCGTCGAAGGTTCGGCCAATAGAAATACTTCTATAGTACTGCCACAGTTTTCTTGACCCTGAAATGCCCAACGACTCGAATGTAGTGCACTTCCAAAATCATCTTGGTGCGCTCGCTTGAAGGAAAACAAATGTGTCCCAAGTGACATAGCAGTGCATCCTAGAGGTGAAATTTTGGAACTTGCTTAGCCTCCAAGAGTGTCTAGTATGTGTGGACAAATTCCGGATCACTTTCGTAGGGAAGCAGCCAATCAAAATTCTCGTGCCCACAAGAGTTTAGAATGGTGGTTAGCGCCACGATCGGTGGTCGGTTGAGGCAGTATGCAACATTATTGGTGTTTCCCTTCATGTACTTGATGTTCAAATGAAACTGTTGTAGATATGTGGACCACTTCTGATGGTGATAGTTCTGCAACTTCTCTTGTGTCTGTATGAACCGTGGGGGTTGGTGCTCTGTGTGGATAACCGTTTCCTTCCCCAAAATGTAATGCTTCCATTGTCGACAAGCCTGCACAATGGAATACATTTATTTTTCATAAGTGGTATACTTGTGGACTGTGTCGGACAATGTATCACTGTGATATGCCATGGGATTCCCTTGTTTAGTAAGAAATACCCTAATAGCATAGCTAGAGGCATTTGTCTTGATCTCAAATGGTTGTTGCAAGTCTGGTAATGTGAGCGCTGGGGTAGAGCAGAGGCAATGTTTCAATTCTACGAACTCATTCTGTTGAGATTTTGACCAAAATAATTTTGCTTTAGCTCCTCCCTTGGTGACTTGACTCAAGGACCAAGTGATATGAGAGAATCATAACATGAACCTATGGTAGAAATTAGCAAGACCCAAAAAGTTGCGAAGCTCTATTAGAGTGGTTGGGGCTGGAAAATCCCGAATGACTTGGATCTTGGTTGGATCCACATGAACCCCTCGTTCATCAATAATTTATCACAGATACTGAACCTGTGTCATGCCAAAAGTGCACTTATCCAAATTGGAACACAACTTGTGTTGTCGCAGTGTTTGGAGGACTTGTCGGATATGGTGGAGGTGCTCTTTCCAAATCTCATTGAAGATCAGGATGTCATCCAAGTACACTACTACAAATGAGTTGGTGAATGGCCGCAAGATGTTTTCCATCAACCTCATAAAGGTTGCGGGAACATTCGTCAACCCGAAAGGAATGACCAGTCATTCAAAAAGGCTCTCCTTGGCTTTGAAGGCAGTCTTCCACACATCAAAGATGGGTACCTGGTGATACTCTGACTTCAAGTCGATCTCGCTGAAATATTTCGCCCCTTTGAGTTGGTCCAGAAGGTCATCAATCCGTGGGATCGGGTACCTATTTTAGACAGTTATCTTGTTCAACGCCCGATAGTCAATACAAAGTCTCCAAGTCCCATCCTTCTTCTACACCAACACTATCGGTCTCCCACAAGGCGATGAACTCGGCCGGATTTTACCTTTCTGCAACAGCTCCTGAATCTGCCTCTTGATTTCATCGTTCTCCATAACAGAGCGTCGATAGATTAGTCCATTGGGCAGCGGCGCACCTGGTGTTAGATTGATGGGGTGCTTGACCTGACAGTGCATAGGCACCCCTGTGGGTGAGGTGAAGATGTCCTTGTACTCCTCCATGACCTTATCCATTTTTTGTTATCGTGCAGAGGAGCCCTGTTTGGAGGTCATGGCCATAATCTTCTTCTTTCCCTGGGGGCAGATCATCAAGGAAACAAATTTTTGGTTTTGGAAATGAGCTTACTGCATTGTTTTTCAGTAACCAAAGAGATAGTGGTAGGCGGTGGTACCCCTGGTATCATGTACAACTTATTTCCCAAAGTAACAATAACAACGCGAGGCCAGGACTCATACACAACATGTCGCTTCCAGAAGTATGGTTAGCCTAATAATACATCACAAACATCAAGAGGAGCAATGCCACATAATACCTCATCTGTGAAGGGATTGATGTTGTAGGGAAGGCGACATTGTTGGTTGACACAGAGATCTCGTCCTTGGTGAAGCCACCTAATTGTGTACGACTATGGGTGTGTTGTGGTCGGAAAGCCCAACAACTTCACGACCTCTGCTGAAATGAGGTTCTTTTGGCTCCCACTGTCGAAAATGAACTATAGTGGGGAACCCTTTACCCACATAAAGGATTGGAAGAGATGCTCCTCCTCCTCTGGATCTTTCAGTTCCTCCTTCTGGATCTTCGTAGTGTCAACAATGGTGTTTGACTCTGCATCAATAATCTGCTTCCCTTTTTCATTCCCCTTTTCAGGCTCTAATTCAGAATCAGAGCATGCATCTGATTCAGAAGCCCTCATCCTGGCCACCAGTGACTGCTTGGCCTGACACTCACTTGTCTTGTGAGTGGAGCTCTTATGGAACTCACGCCACTTTCCTGTGTCCTTCTTTGGCTTCACGATGTTGTTCTTTGCTTGCATCTTTGTTAGGTTTTCTTGGGCCATTATGCCTTGCCTTTGTCCTTTGTTCTGCGGTTTGGGGGCACCTTTCCCTTGCTTTTGATTCGCAGATCCAAAGTCTTGCTTCTTTTGTTTGAATTTCTGCTCAATCTTAGCAACATACTGTTATGCGTATTAATCCCTCTTGCAGACAAGAGCGATCTCCCTAGTATTCTACAAATAGCTAGAAACAAACATCCATTTGGAAACCTTTTTCTCTATACTAATTGCAATTCATAATTATTATAAACAAAAAAAGAGGACATGCCCCTACCTTCAAATCCAACGTTCGATGTAGTCCTTTATCCAGTCGCTCCAAAGAGGCTTCTCCAGCAAGTAGAACCTGCAATCAAAGACAAAACAAAAGAATTAAAAGCATCTACAACATATAATAATCAAGAAAAGCTAATCCAACTTAGTGATCAAGGAGTCTAAGTATTGATTTTATTCAATAAGCACAAGAACAACTCCATGAGGAAAAGAGATCCATATGTATTGTCTTGAATGAAAGAGTAACTTTACAACCTGACGCCTTGATGTCGTACAAGTTTCTCCTAGGGTCCTGAACAATCGTTCCTCCTTCAGTTTGACAAGCCTTCCTCTCAATAACAGCATGGAGTTATGGACATAAGGGTGTGATCATTCTCATGCCAACAACAACTAGTGTAGAGAGTATGCTCTCTTGTGAATTTCTTCAGCAACTACCATGTCTACAATCTACCGTTAAGACTGAAACTTGAGATCAATTTATAGGGAAATGGAGGTAGTTTCAGTTCCACGAAGAGAGGGATGGATTCCTCTCATGAAGGGATTTGAGCTCCATAGACCAAGGGATAATCTCCATGAGTGGAGGGATAGAGCTCCATGAGTGGAGGGACAAAGCTCGAATTGATCTCGTCTCTATAAGCTTCCAGTTGGGAGAATATTCGACCAACTATGCTTCTAGAACTTACTTTTTCCTTTATTTGAATTTTTACAAGGGTTTGCAGTTTTTAGTAGCAGAACATGCAGAAGCTACTGTAGTTTATAGACCAAGTATTAGTGAACTTGCAGGAAAATGCTAGAAAATGTGCGGAGGTAGACTTTTAAGGGTTTTAATGAGCTTTTCTCCAATTCCAAGGCTTGGTTTAGGAACATTAGGGTTTTTGACTTCTAAGGGAGCACAATATAGGTAGTGATAGACCTATATGGATAGTCAAATGTCATGGTGACAAGATAACCTGTAACACATATCAGTATGTCGTACCAAGCGAGGAGATGTCGAGGAACTCCATTTCCTCCTGAATGTATCTATGCAGACAACTGTGGTACTTTAGCACCAAATGTTTCTCTGAATCTTTGATACCCAACTTTGTGCGCAGGGTATAGAAAAAATTCATCATCTCATGCACATATTGATCCCTTTGTTGTGGCAGCATAGTCCATTATTTGTACTTGTCCTCATAGCTCCCCACGAGATAATATTGTTCCTTGATGGCATCTTGGAAATAATTTCAAGTGGGTACGACCAAGAACAGAGAGGATTCCCCCTCATCCTTTTTCTCACAGTAGGTTTCCCACCAGTCCTTGACATGGGGGGTAGCTTTGAGGAGTGAAAAAAATAATCTTCTTCTAGTTGAAAAACTCATGAACTGAGCAATATCCTTCTAATAGATTCAACCACCTATCTACAATGTCTTCATCTATTTGGCCCTCAAATATGGGAATGTCAAAGTTTACTTGTACCTTAAAAGGAGTTGTGCCTCCAAAGTGGCTGTTGGATGCAGATGCGCTGTTGGTGGGCAGTCGTTGAAGGATTTGGGCAAATTATCCATCATTGTGTTCCTTTGTTTTTCGAGGGCCTCCTCGAGAAATATTTCTATAGGATCTCTTGCTCCCTTATCTTTATTTTTGTCCCCCATGGGTGGCCATCGGGGTTTGTGAAGCTGATCTTGCAAAGGTTTAACCAGATTGAGCTCTAACTCCTTATACCCTGACCTCGTTGGGGACATGCAAAGAAGAATCGAGAAAGAGAAAACTGCTCTGATACCACAGATCCATATTTATGCAGGACATAACAGAATACACATATAATGATAAATATAAAGATGCAACATAAATAACACTTCATTAAATTAATATTGAAGAACTAAAATTTGTTTATAGGTAGAATGGAAATAAACTAGTTAGGGCATTGATAGCCTATCTCTGAGAAGATATTTGGTGGCTACATGCCTCTAAATTGTGTTACAATGAGGCTCAAGGGCCTATTTATAATTGTGAAACAATGGAAAACCCTAAACATCCAAAAACCTAACCCTAGGAGATGAAGTGCCAAAACTATGGGCCCCGTTTGGGTAAATTGGTACATCAACTTCCCGAGGACGTAACTTTGGCATACAATCTTTGTTTGACGTGCACCATACCTCATTAGACATATCTATTCGTTACTACAACTTTTGATGTGAGCAACATCAAAGGAATCTCCACGTTGCTCCTGGTTTTCCGAAAAATGGTCGTTTAGGGCCTCAAAACGGCTCCAGAAGTTCACGACTCGAAAAACTGCTACAAATAGTAAACTGTGCTACAATTGAGGAAACTGAAAAACTTGTTGGACACCTAATCCTATACGGGTAGGTGTGGAAGGTGAACAGTCAAAGAGGAGTCCAAGTGACCTTGGAATGTGGAATCCAGGAGTCACGCTAATGTAATATAAATACACATCTATGGTTAATAAAATGATATCTCACGCTTATATTATTTCCTTGTGTGTGTTTACCATGCATTGTTTAACATGGTATCAGAGCATATGACAGGCTTGGTAATTTTCAAATTTTGTGAGCTATGCAGAAATGCTTGCACTATATTTCATATGCATGCACTAGTAGTTGTTGCCAGTTGTGTTTCCTCTTGAACAATTTTATGACAATAAACTGCGTCACTGATACGGTGATATAGAAATCTCCAGTTGTTCCTAAATTCTGGCGATCATGAAGCACCAAATTGGATAGTTCCTCTTCACGAGATTCAATCTCCCCTAGTAGCCTTTGCAGAAAATCATCCATGAAGTACTCAACAAGGGAAACCTCCTTCCTAGTAAATGCACCCACAATTGAAGGTGAGTGAGCCACCTCTCTCGCACCTACTACCATGGCTTCCTCTGTCCATCCCAAATTTGGCACCTGTTCAAGCGTTTCTTGCAGAACTCGAGTCTGATTTATTTGATGTCATGGGTCATATTTTTCTCCTTGTTGGTTTGCATGGGTTGGGGCTTCACATCTTCATGGATCGAAGAAGAAGATGCATTGTCAGAAAGTGCCCTTAAATTCTAGGGTAGTGGCATATTATTATTCATAAAGGAGACTGATAAGGATGAAGCCGATTGAATCAGGAATAGGGAAGGTGGTTTAGGTAGTGGAATCTGTAGTGAGAGTAGATTGAACGTTAAAGTAACCAAAGCGACTTTATGGTTAGGGTTTACCATAAGAAACAAATTTGGAATAAATTTTGCCGGACGGAGTAGAACAAGAACATTCATGTAACCTGAAGGTAGATCGAGTTTATAGAAACCATTGGTAAGGAAATTTATGCCGAATTTAATAGGGAATTTTGTAGATGAAGACACCAGTATTCAGATGCATCGAGATGGCATATGCTTTGTTAGAAACATACCCCTCCAATTGTAGAACATGAATCTCCAGTAAAATTGGTTTTAGCAACAACTATCTATTAAGAGGGATTATACAACACATTGGTTTCCATTTTTCTCTTACAATCTCTGGTGCCTGAAGGAGATAAGGGGATTTGAGAACGCCACCCACAACAACTTCCAAGGCCATGTTTTGAGTTAAAGAATTGTGTTGTGCAACTTCAAATTTATTTGAGGGTTGTTTCCCACGGAGGTATATTCTTTTGTTGAATTACGACATGTGTGAACCAACGTCTCTTGAAGGCGAAGATGGAACTCATCGAGCCTCTTCATTGATAGGTCCCTTTCATTAACAATAGGGCTTTTCCTAGTGCTATGGTAGCAAGTTGATCCCTTAATGTGCTCGTTTGCCTGTCCACTATGTTAAAAAATGACCATTCTCAAATAGTAGAAGCAACATTTGCCTGTTCGGCATCATTTTGTGCAAGTTGCAAGTGAAGCCAACCTTTGAGCTTGCTAGCTTCATCCACTTTCCATTAAAGGCTGAGTTAGTTTTGAATTAGGTGGAGTGAGATTGCAATGAATCTCATCTAGCTGATTATTCAAATACAGAATTTCCTTTTGCTGTGCGTGTTACCCATGCTTCCAAGTGGCCACTGCAGTAAGAAATTTGAACACATAATTGCACTGACATTGTGAGTGGGTATTGCTTATTAATTCATAGTTGCAGTCAGTGTTTGAATTGTAAATTTGAGTTGTTGAGAAAAATGGCTAAAATAAATGATGCATTAGAGTTGTTGAATAACCTCATTCATTCCACTGTTCATGATATGGTAAAAATGAGCAAGAACACTCTCTCTAATATTCAAACTTGTTTGCAAGATGCACAAGACAAAATTGATTTCTTGCAGCTTGAGTCACAGTTACAACAAGAGGAGCTACAAAAACTTAGTCATCATTTTGAACCTATTAATGGTCAGAACATTGAAACAAACTCCCATAAGCACCGAGTTGATTTAGATCTAGTGCCCAATGAAGCAATAGAGTTACATGTAGATGAAAAATTTCAGTTTGTACTTCCCAAGCCCATCATCAAACCTTGGGAAGAGCTTGTCCACAACAAGCACAAAATTGGTCTTGTCTATAACAAGGATGTGTGTTTTCATATTTTGAACTACTCCAAGCCCATCAAATTTCAGAGTGTCGTATTTCTTCATGACAGTTCACCTTCAGTTGTTCTAGATTCTGCTCCTCTTCCATAGCAACAACAACAAATTATAAAATGCCAACACTATGATCGAGTAGGCCATATGAAAGATCACTGTTTCGATCTTCACCCATGCAAGCACTGTGGTTGGCACACCCATTCTTCACATAGATGCTTTAGAAACAAGCCTTTTGCAAGAACAAAGATTCATCTTGGATGGATTGATTCTTGGTAATGGGCATCAAAAACTAAGAATATGTTTAAGTCATATGTCAGAACTTGTTCTAGAGTATTGAACAATCTTGCAGTTGATTTTTCACCATCATCTCACCTTGTATCTGACAGAGGGGGAAATGATGGTCATCTAAAAGCTTTGAAGCCACATCAAGCGAGCCTGAGCCACAATCTCTCATTCCAGATTCAGAGTTGTTTCTAGAGACACAATAGTTCAAGTGAGCCTGAGCCATAATTTGTCATTCCAGAGTCAGAGACAGGGAAAATTTTAAGGGCTAATATTCGTACGTGGGCTAATTTTCCATGCTTTTTCCAAAAAACAGATTTGCCAATTTCCATTTTTTTGAAAATTGATTCGCCCAATTTTAAAGTATAAAATTATCTTACCCTAAAAATTTCCAAAATTGTATATATACTAATATAAAATAATTAGAAACCTAAATATTTAAAAAAATATATCATAATTTTTTTTATGATTTACATATTGGGGACTAGTAAGATTCGCCAAGTTTTTAAACTTTAATATAAACTTCCATCCTTAAAATTTTCCCTGGTCAGAGATATAGCCAGAGACACAACAGTTCAAGCAAGTCTGAGCCACAATTTGTCATTCCAGATTCAGAGTTGTAGCCAGAGACACATATGCCCATGAGCATGCCTTTGGTTGGTGGTCAGCCTTAAACCATCTATGCAAGGTTGAGTTTCTCCCTCTTCAAAGAATTCTGGACACTTCCTCTAGCAAAATACTTCAACTTCTTGCTAGTTTTGGTAGAGTTCCAGGAAATGCATCAAGCATTCTAGAGTTGGTGGTCATCCTTTAACCATTGCAGGTTGTAGACCTCCCTTCTTCTAGGTTGAAGGTATCCCTCTTCAAAATATGAGAAGCACTTCCTCTAACATAAGACCTCAACTTCTTTCCAGATTTGGAAGAGTTCTGGGAACTGCACTAAGCATTCTAGTGTTGGCGGTCATCCTTAAACCACCTCTTTATGCCAACATTTTAGAGAGCTCATTCATCCTAAGTGCTACCATGCATACTTTGTGAATTTGTTTACAGCTCTCTTCTTGGACTCACACATACTCCTTCGGATTAAGGGGGGGAATGTTGGACACCTAATTCTCTATGGGTAGGTGTGGAAGGCGAACAATCAAAGAGAATTCCAAGTGACCTTGGAATGTGGAATATAAGAGTCACGCCAATGTAATATAAATACACATCTATGGTTAATAAAATGATATCTCATGCTTATCTTATTTCCTTGTGTGTGTTTACCATGCATTGTTTAACAAAACTCAAAGAAACAATGGTGGGGGCCCAAGTGGAATAGGCAGGTGGCCACAAATTTTTACCTGGATCAACTTTTTTTTTCTGAAATCAAATCAAGAATGACATTATAGTCTATTATTTTATGTACTATGTCCTGCAATTATAGTTAATTATTAAAAATAAAACAGAGCTCGACAGTGCCTCTACCCAGTCACTCACCTTTTTACAACCTTCATGTTGTTGCTTAAGAGCTGAGTGTTGGCTGTTTGATAATTAGTGTTGTGATTTGGCACTCTACAAAATCCAACTCCTGCTCTGCTTTGGTCTTTATGTGAGAGCCTCTCTTCTTTATTTTTCCTGTAACACTTCTTGTCGTTGTCTGTAACTTGTCTCCTATAAAATGGGGCCTAGTGAGGAGCTTGTTTAAGGGAAAATTATTTCATTAAACAACTTATCAATAATTATAGAGACACACAACTTGCAATTTGATGATTATGTTGTTGCTTCTGAAGTTGATGGATCAGTGAAAAGATTCAGAATTTGATCCAACCTTTAAGGTCAAAACATAGAGCCTCACACATAATGGAGTGGTTTAGAGGCAAAGGACCTCTTCTTTCTCTTGCTTGCATGGCGATTCTCTCTTCTATCAAGCAAGATGTGGTATAAATAAATAAGGAAAGAAAATTTTAAACACGTGGGCTTATAGTCTCACGAGATTCTTGGATTTGGTTGGAGAATTCAACACTTGGAGCACACCCAAGCATACTCTACAATGGGTTGGTTTCACAATTTTGGACTGGTTTCAAAAGTTTACTATTTCAGTTTGGTTTGCTTGCCATTCCATTGCCTCAATGCATTATTACATTATTACTATCTCCCCAGATTCTCTTTTGACTTGCCAGGCAGGAACTGGCACTTGTTTGAACTTGTGATGTGGTTAGAAAACTTGTTTTATATATGTATGCTATGATTCTCAATATAAACTCGCTTATTTTAACTTATGACATGGTTACAAATTGTTTATATATGTTATAATTCTCTAGTTTGTGCAATGCATTGGAAAAAAAAAAAACCTTCATCAAACTAAGTAGAGTTATGAAAGTTGGAAACTGCAATAACATCTTCCACAACTTGTAATAATTCTAATAATTCAAAGGAGCTAAATGTGTTTTCCCTTGAAGCATAACATCTTCCACAATTTGTAATAATTATAATAATTCAAAGGAGCTAAATGCATTTTCCCTTGAAGCATAACATGTGTGGGTATACAAGATTAAAATATCATTCATAACTTTCTTGAAAGAGGGGTTTTTTTTTTTTTTTTTCTCCCGAAGATTCCAAAATAGGAGTTACCATGAATAGATGATGTGAATTTGGTCGTACCATCAACATATATCTAGAAACCTTGATGTGACAACACTCTGACCACTCGAGCCAGTTGCACCAACTTCAATTCAACATATTCCCATTGATTTCAGAAAAAACAAGGGCGGCCGAAAAATACTAACAATGCTTTATGAAGCTATTTGAGGCTGTGAGCTTTATTTTTTGAGCTATTCTCCATTTAATGCTGTGTGGCATATACTGTCCACAATTATAGATTTAAACGAATTTAAATTTAACAATAAACAGTATATGTCAAACCGCATTAAATGGCGAATAGTCCAAAAATAAACTTTGCCGTTTGAAACAGTGAGAGAATTATGCTATGATGAAAAAATAGTGGGTATGCTAAAAATATCATATTGTCATCAAAGTTTCTCCTTGAAAATGTTTATAGAAAATTAAATGTTAGTGTGGACTTAACAATCACCCATTTTGATTTAAATGAGGCATGACTAATGATCAGAGGTTCATCACGAATATAGAGAGTAGACTCTAGTAAATTGCACGATATATTAAAGGACAGAACTTGCAGGCTTGACTATTGTGAAAGACATGCAACATTCAAGGTCTTTCATGGCGGTTCTAGGTTCTCCTCGAATGTCAGGTGGTGAATGTTACAGCAGTGGCGACGAGTGTTGCGTTGGAAGGGGGTGGTCCGCGTTGCATTGGAAATGGATAGAGGTGACACTAAAAATTATCAAAGACGGTGGAGAGTGTTACACTTGAAGGGTGGTTAAAAGTGTTATATTGGAAATGGCTGAATCAGCGTTGGAAATACTGATATGGTTGCCAGCAGAGTCTTTGTGTAGATTTTTTAGTGTGTCCAAGAAATGTAATCCTCTGCTAACATCGACCGAATTCATAATAAGAAAATGGGCGGAGAAGCCTCCAAACAAGAAGCCTTGGTTGGCTTGTGCAAGAAACTGGAGACTCATTCTTTGATAACATGGTGTGGATAGGGTTTGGAAAAGTGGTTTAGATTAAGCCATTGGCCTTCAGGGATTCAGTTTTTAACAAATATGTTACCAAACAATTCAATGTTTGTTTTGAAAGAGCTAATCATGTCATTTCAACATCACTGGGTTCAATAACAATTTAGTGGAATATGTCATGTTTAATTTGTTAATGTTCATCCTTAATAACTTAAAGCGATGCTTGGAGTTTGGAGTTTTTAACTGGACCCAGAAATTTTGATGAAGTGCAATGATTCTTTTAGGTTGATGCAAATTGTTTATGATCGCCAAGCTAACAACTCTGTTTTTTGTCTAAGCTTTCCGCGAAAAATCTGCAATAGAGTAATTTGTGGTTGAATTACACAAACTTGTAATGGAATCTATTAGACTTCAATCAAATACCTTCAAACGGATTCACAGGCCATAACATAATAGGAAAAATGAAAAAGCTAGAAGTAAAACAAAGTAGCAGAATATAGAAAATTGCATTCAGTAACCCTCCTCTAGAAAAGTATTAAAAAAACTGAGTATCCCATTTGTCTGCTTCTTCTACATATTGTTGGAGTTCCCATGTTTTGGCCAGATTGGCAAGACCAAAAGATGAGACAACATCAAAACCACTTTTGGATCCTAGGATCTAGCCCTCCTAGATCCGGAGAGGGATCTCTCCTTAGAATAAAGAATGTATATCTTTGAAGCTCAAATTGAGATATTAGGCTAGGTATGAAGCGAAAAGGAGGTTTAAAATAATTTGGTTGGTGGTTTGGTGGGTTGAGTCATGAGATCATAGACTAAGAAAGTAATGGGAGAAAAGAACAAAGCAGCAGGATGTTTCAGCAAAGGGGAATAGGTCGAGAAAGTGCCTTCCATTGGGCTATGGAGTCATGAAAGGAAATTACATGCAAAAACTAGCCAAGGCTTTCAGAGGGCAAGTAATCTATACTAAAGGAGCTTTTAGATAGATGATGGGATGGAACATTAAGGAAGAAGATGAAAGAAGGAAAAACAACCCAATTTCTGTCTACAGATCAGGTCAGAGGTCATTTAACTCTAGACCTGCTTGGACATACTCAAAGGCAGCTCTCAAAGAGGGACAAAGGGGCTGCTTATAGATTGGACCAGAGGTCATTTAAATCCAGGTCTGCTTTAGCAACTCCAAGGGAAAACAGAGATAAGATTAACAGAAGGGATCTTGGAAAGGTCAGCTGGTTGCACAAGGGTCCTAGTGGACAGGGCTAACTCTAATCCCCAGCGTTCCCAAATCTTCCAGCTTAAACCCAACAAGAACATCTAAGAACTGATTCATTTAATTCATACATCAGAGAATAGGCAATACCATCCACTACACTGGTTAAATCAACTGAAGACAATTCTCAGATAGCACATAAAGTAGAAAACATTAAAGGTAGGGAGAGCAGGAAACATAGGGCACCTAACAAGGGTGAATCCTATGTTATACTTCTGTTGCCTACCAGAAGAACATGAAACAGTATGAAAACTTAATAAACAGAGTTAGGAAAAACATCAACAATAGTAATAGACCAGGATCCTGTGAAACGTTCTTTGATTAATTGATGCAAAACCAGTCATGTACAATAAGCCCAATGGTTGATACAGTCTGAACTTTCTCCTCCCAGCCTACTACATACAAACTACTCTGTAACCCCCCCCCCCCAAGACTGTTCTAACAGTCAAACTGAATCCCTCTAACAGCAACAGCCGAACAACTGAACAACAACCACAACAGCCCTTTACAATTATTTCTCAGGGATTTTTATAGGAGAAGAATGAAAATGAAGTAGACACAAATTAAATGAGCCTCATTAAGACAGCAAGGCGGAAGTGTTCACGCCCATACCACTTAATGGCAATCAACATTCGCTATGTGTACTCTAAGACTGTTTGGAAGCCCCTATCAGGTAAAGATCGACCTCTGATACGTTCTTTTAGTCTTTACGACGGTCTAGGACTCTGCGCGGCCTTCTAGATCTGGTTAACTGGTTTAAAGTCTACGGGCCTCTCCATAACTCCATTACTATTGTTCAGAGACTTCTTAAAGAAGCCTCTGTCCGTAACCTTCGTTTAATGGCTTGAGGAGGCATGGAGAGCGCTGTGAGAATGGTGTACGTTTGGATAAAACGTTATGCTGACATTAAACATGGATAAGACTGTTGCGTGTGCTTAAGTCTTCAAACTGCGCCCTGCCTCTGAATTGCGGGGTTAACATTAATTATATCAATAGAAATCATTAACCCCCTTTGAATCTCTCTGCTAGTCCACTGGCTCATGCTGAAGCGGCCTCTTTGTGCTATCTGCTTAATGGAATAAACCTGTTACAAGTCCAGACAGTGGTGGCACATAAATGTTGTGGGGGCCCAGAGGAGTGGTGGCGGAGCGGTGGAGAACGGTGGAAATAATGAAGAAGGGCGAAAGGAATGGTTATTAGTGTAAAACCCGAAGTTTAAACGTTTGGGGGGAAATACAAAGGGAAGCGAATGAAATGTAAAGAAATGGATGGGAAAGATTGTACGAGGTGGGACCGGGAACGAATCGCAATCGAAAATCGGGAGTGGAAGGCAATCGCAATCGGAGAGGGCAAGGGGTGACATACGACAAAACTTCCGATTGCGATTGGGAATGGAGGAGCGATGACCGTCGGATCGAGGGGAGGATGGACGGTCGGGATGAAATCAGGCAATCACAATTGGAGAGGGCCAGGGGTGACATACGACAAAACTTCCGATTGCGATTGGGAATGGAGGAGCGATGACCGTCAGATCAAGGGGAGGATGGAAGGTCGGGATGAAATCGGGCAATCGCAATCGGAGGGGGACAGAGGTGACATACATTGAAACTTCCGATTGCGATTAGCGGGGAAAAGCGATAGCCGTTGGATCATGGATCAGATGGACAGATGGGATTAACTCGGGAGACGGTGGGGAAGGCTGGCGATTGCGATCGGAGGTCGGGACGCAATTGAGCGTTGACGGTTGGATCAGCGGGGGAGATGGACGGATCGGGATATTACGATCAGGGCAGCACCACTGGGAGTTGTGATTGCGATCGGATGGGGGTTGCGATTAGCACTCCACCGTTAGATCTGAACAGCAGATCGACGGTGTATTACATATCGCGGGACTTAATGTAATAAACCGATCGCATCGGACTTTTTCAACGTAACAAAGGAATTCGTCCCTCTGATGACCTCCTATTGCGATTGGCGTTTAGGACTTAAGCGCTTGGTCCTAGCACAAGGGCATGTGTGGGAAGTGGTTAAGGGGTTTGCGGTAAGGGGCTAAGCCTTATAATAAGGTCGAAAGTGGGTTTTTGACCCATTTCAATGAAGTTTGAAGGTCAAGGAAGGGAACGATAGAGAGGGAAAGGGGAAAATGGCTACAAAAAGGGTAAGGGTAGAATTTTAAGGGGATTTTAGGAGGATTAAGAGGGTAGAAAGGGAAATAGAAGGGGAGACAAGGGGGAATAAAAAGAGGCTAAGTGAGGGTGAAATAAGGGGGAAAAGGAGGCCTTTGGGAATTTCTTCACAAACAGAGAGGCTTTATCATGGAAATCAGCAGAGGGAAATTTATCAAAGGGCACCAAGCACAAAGAGGCTTCAAGGATGATGTGTTTCCAGAGGAAATGCATTCCTTGAAGGCTCAAAAACATTTTAGCCCCCTTTTTGCTTGCCAAAAATTTATAGGGGGGGGGCTAACAGTGGCTCCACATGGGGATGGCTTCTTCTTGAAGGAGTCAAGAATTCAGAGAATAATCTTTGGTGTAGGCCAGATGCCTGCTATTTGGCACATCCCTTTATTTCTTTAGATCAGCTGCCACAAATCCTGAAGACATCATATCAGCAGAAAATTCTCCCAAACAACTACCTACCCACACTATAGTCCTAACATTTTCTCTTCTGGGTGCATTTGGACTTGCAGCCCCTTTACATCATTAATTTTTACAAACAGGAAATAAACCTATTCTAAATCTACCCTTATTGCTCCATGAGACCAGATTAGACTGTTGGTCTCATAGTTTCTCTACCTAAACTAACATTTGCTAGGATTAAACTGTCTAGCAGACTTCTTCTTTACATTCTAAGACAGAAATTGAAAACAATCAAGCTAGGATTATACTGTATGACTTGCTGGACTCTGCAGAAAATAAAAAACAACTAACTACATGCTCACACACTGAGCTTTATTTCAGACTTCCTACCTACCCTACTCTAACTGGAATATTTACAGTCTAGCTTACAAACATTGTCTTCCAATGTAACCAGTCCATCAGGTGATCCCATGGCTGGTCCTTCTTTCTCAACTCTTTGAGCAGGCTGGATAGGCAGGGCAGCTCCCACTCTTCTTGTTCAATAACAGCAGCTTTGAAAAATTTTCTTTCTATCTGCAACATGCTACTCAAAAAGACCGTTGATCCTTCTTCAAGGATATGCAGGAAATGTGCATAAGGATCATGAAAAGATACCTGGCTATGAATATTTGACAGGCTGGCTTCGACCAGGATCTCTTCTTCTTCCACTGGATCAAGAACGAGACTTTCTTGAGAAAGAGAATCTCCTTCATCTTCTTCATTTTCTGAACTGGAGGACTCATCATATATGGCAGTGCTGTCCTCTTGGAGCTCTGATACATTCTGCTCTGATGTGCTGAGCTCAGTGAAGAGATCAATGTATTCTTGAGCAGGGGTGTATTCCTTTTCTTCCTCTTTTTCAAGAGAAGGCTCTTTGCTCTCATTCTGCTCAAGAATCTCTTCTTTGCTTTCCTCTTCATCTTTTGAAAAGAAGAACTGCTGGCTTCCAATCTCACTGATGATCTGTGGTAGAGCAGAATGAAGATTCATAGAATCTTCATCTGCTATTATACTGTCATATCTCTCCCCATCAGTATCATAGATAGGCTAACTAGTTTCATTACTTCTCCAGAGTGGTTGGTCCTGATCTTCCTCCCACGGATCTAAGGATGATGGTCCTACAAGCTCAGCTTCTCTTTGAAAGAAATCATCATCAAACAGATCATACATAGGAAAATCATAACTGTAAGTAATGTCACCCACCGAACCTTTTGGATTTCCAGTAGGTCTTTCTTCATCCTGATCTACAGAGGAGTCTTCCAGATTTGTATCATCAAACTCATAAGATGATTGGGAAAGAGTGTGTGTTCTATAAAAGGTTTTTGAGGTGGACTGCTGATTTAATATCTGATCAATCCCTTCTTCTGTCAAAAGAGGGGTTTCCCTCTCATCGTGGACAGAAGAGCAGCAATCCTCTTTCTCTTGTGTTTGCTGACTGGGAGGCGAGATGTTCTCTTGAGCCTCATCTTCCATATCAGATTCTGCCTCCTCTATGTGGTCTCTTATTTCCTCAAGGAAACTTTCCCTATTAGCCTTTGCTAATAGGTCCTGATATTCTTCGGTCAGCGTAACACAAGGCATAGGTAAGCAATCAGGCAGTCCCTGATCACTTCCCTCTTCATCTTCTACAGATTCTTGAGCATCATACATGTCTTGCTCATATTGTGGGTCCTGAGTCTATTCTTGTTCCAGGAGATGTATGGGCTGTTCGAAATAATCATCATTTGTATTCAGGTTAGCCACGTACATTTCCAGCACTTTACAAAACATTTATGTTAATTCACATAATTGATCATACAAAGCATCATACTTTGTATCCCTGTCCATGTTTGGATTCATGCTTTAAGCAAAGAAGGCTACTGCTTCTTCTCAACCAGTTCGGAGTCTTCTACTAGTGGAGTCATTTGGTCTTTTAGGAGTTATGGAGTGTGGAGTCGCCAGGTGGATGAATTTGACTGTTTGGAGTAGGCTGCTGTCCACCATCAGCAATGGAAAGCCAATCTAAAGGCAAAGTGGTCTCTTCCCCAGTGGAGTCTCCATTATGTTGGAGTTCCCATGTTTTGGCCAGATTGGCAAGACGAAAAGATGAGACAACATCAGAACCACTTTTGGATCCTAGGATCTAGCCCTCCTGGATCCGGAGAGGGATCTCTCCTTAGAACAAAGAATGTATATCTTTGAAGCTCAAATTGAGATATTAGGCTAGGTATGAAGTGCAAAGGAGGTTTAAAATAATTTGGTTGGTGGGTTGGTGGGTTGAGTCATGAGATCATAAACAGAGAAAGTAATGGGAGAAAAGAACAAAGCAGCATGATGTTTCAGCAAAGGGGAATAGGTCGAAAAAGTGCCTTCCATTGGGATATGGAGTCATGAAAGGAAATTAAATGCAACAACTAGCCAAGGCTTTCAGAGGGAAATTCATCTATACTAAAGGATCTTTTAGATAGATGATGGGATGGAACATTAAGGAAGCATCTGAAAGAAGGAAAAACAACCCAATTTATGTCTACAGATCAGGTCAGAGGTCATTTAACTCTAGACCTGATTGGACATACTCAAAGGCAGCTCTCAAAGAGAGACAAAGGGGCTGCTTATAGATCGGACCAGAGGTCATTTAACTCCAGGTCTGCTTTAGCAACTCCAAGGGAAAACAAAGATAAGATTAACAGAAGGGATCTTGGAAAGGTCAGCTGGTTGCACAAGGGTCCTAGTGGACATGGCTAACTCTAATCCCCAGCGTTCCCAAATATTCCAGCTTAAACCCAACAAGAACATCTAAGAACTAATTCATTTAATTCATACATCAGAGAGTAGGCAATATCATCCACTACACTGGTTAAATCAACTGAAGACAATTCTCAGATAGCACATAAAGCAGAAAACATTAAAGGTAGGGAGAGCAGGAAACATAGGGCACCTAACAAGGGTGAATCCTATGTTATACTTCTGTTGCCTACCAGAAGAACATGAAATAGTATGAAAATGTAATAAATAGAGGTAGAAAAAACATCACCAATAGTAATAGACCAGGATCCTGTGAAACGTGCTTTGATTAATTGATGAAAAACCAGTCATGTACAATAAGCCCAATGGCTGATACAGTCTAGAATTTCTCCTCCCAGCCTACTACATACAAACTAATATGTAACCCTCTCCCCCCCCCAAAGACTGTTCTAACAGCTAAACTGAATCCCTCTAACAGCAGCAGCCGAACAACTGAACAACAACCACAACAACCCTTTACAATTATTTCTCAGGGATTTTTATAGGAGAAGAATAAAACTGAAGTAGACAAAAATTAAATGAGCCTCATTAAGACATCAAGGCGGAAGTGTTCACGCCCATACCACTTAATGGTAATCAGCATTCGCTATGTGTACTCTAAGACTGTTTGGAAGCCCTTGTCAGGTCAAGATCGACCTCTGATACGTTCTTTTAGTCTTTATGGCGGTCTGGGAATCTGCACGGCCTTCTGGATCTGGTTAACTGGTTTAAAGTCTGCGGGCCTCTCCATACCTCCATTATTGCTGTTCAGAGACTTAAAGAAGCCTCATTCCGTAACCTTTGTTTAATGGCTTGAGGAGGCATGGAGAGCGCTGTGAGAATGGTGTATGTTTGGATAAAACATTCTGCTGACATTAAACACGGATAAGACTGTTGCATGTGCTTAAGTCTTCAAACTGGGCCCTGCCTCTGAATTGCGGGGCTAACATTAATTATATCAATAGAAATCATTAACCCCCTTTGAATCTCTTTGCTGGTCCGCTGGCTCATGCTGTAGCGGCCTCTCTGTGCTATCTGCTTAATGGAATAAACCTGTTACAAGTCCAGATAGTGGTGGCAGAGAAATGCTATGGGGGCCCAGAGGAGTGGTGGCGGAGCGGTGGAGAATGGTGGAAATAATGAAGAAGGGCGGAAGGAATGGTTATTAGTGTAAAACCCAAAGGTTAAACATTTGGGGGGAAATACAAAGGGAAGCGAATGAAATGGACGGGAAAGATTGTACGAGGTGGGACCGGGAACGAATCGCAATCGCAAATCAGGAGCGGAAGGCAATCGCAATAGAAGAGGGCCAGGGGTGACATATGACAAAACTTCCGATTGCGATTGGGAATGGAGGGGCAATGACCGTCGGATCGAGGGGAGGATGGACGGTCGGGATGAAATCGGGCAATCGCAATCGGAGAGGGCCAGGGGTGACATACGACAAAACTTCTGATTGCGATTGGGAGTGGAGGAGCGATGACCGTCGGATCGAGGGGAGGATGGACGGTCGGGATGAAATCGGGCAATCACAATCGGAGGGGGACAGAGGTGACATACATTGAAACTTTTGATTTCGATTAGCGGGGACAAGCGATAGCCGTTGGATCGTGGATCAGACGGATGGATGGGATTAACTCGGGAGACGGTGGGGAAGGCTGGCGATTGCGATCGGAGGTCGGGATGCGATTGAGCGCTGACCGTTGGATCAGCGGGGGAGATTGACGTCTAGGATTTAATCGAGAGATTGCGATCGGGGCGACACCACTAGGAGTTTCGATTGCGATCAGACGGGTGTTGTGATTAGCGTTCCACCGTCAGATCTGAACAATAGATCGACGGTGTATTACATATCGCGGGACTTAATGTAATAAACTGATCGCATCAGACTTTTTCAACGTAACAAAGGAATTCGCCCCTTCGAAGACCTCCGATTGCGATTGGCGCTTAGGACCTAAGCACTTGGTCCTAATGCAAGGGCATGTGTGGGAAGTGGTTAAGGGGTTTGCGGTAAGGGGCTAAGCCTTATAATAAGGTCATAAGTGGGTTTTTGACCCATTTTAATGAAGTTTGAAGGTCAAGGAAGGAAACGATAGAGAGGGAAAGGGGAAAATGGCTACACAAAGGGTAAGGGTAGAATTTTAAGGGGATTTTGGGAGGATTAAGAGGGTAGAAAGGGAAATAGAAGGGGAGACAAGGGGGAATAAAAAGAGGCTAAGTGAGGGTGAAATAAGGGGGAAAAGGAGGCCTTTGGGCATTTCTTCACAAACAGAGAGGCTTTATCATGGAAATTAGCAGAGGGAAATTTATCAAAGGGCACCAGGCACAAAGAGGCTTCAAGGATGATGTGTTTCTAGAGGAAATGCATTCCTTGAAGGCTCAAAAACATTTTAGCCCCCTTTTTTCTTGCCAAAAATTTATAGGGGGGGGGGCTAACACATATCTTCCTACTAAAAAAATAACCATATTTCCCCTAAAACCGAATAAATGAAGAACTAACTAATCCTTATTTTGTTGGATTAATAGCATGGGGCGGTACATCTAATCCCCAAACTTTTAACTAAAACTCCCCACTATTAAGGGAGGTGGCACGAGAAGCGAGAAAGAGTTTGGAGAGGAGAGGGATTTTTTGTTTTTACTGCGAATGCATTCAATATTGGGTGCATTCTTAGCTGGGAAAACAGTAGGATTTCATTGTATTGATATTGGGGACTTGGATTTAAACATGATGAACACATGGGCTGTATGCTATCATGTATTTTACATGCGTCGCACACTTAGATTATTTTTTTATAATTTTTTTTGGGTTGATTTTGTTTTTCTCAATTGAATGGAAAATTGGAAAATTGTTGGTTTTAAGTTATTTAATTTTTTTAGGTGTCAGTTTAATTATTTTATGTTTTTGAATTTTTGGGTTTAAATTTATTAAAAAAGAAATTTAGATTATGTTGTTGTTGTTGTTTTTTTTTTTTAATTTAAATTTTTTTTTGAATGAATAAGTGGATTCAGTATTTAAAAAAAAATTGGGACACTCAAATTTATTTTTTACTTCGAAATTTCTCCAATAATCAAGTGGTCTGATATTGATAAAAAAGTCAAAAAAATGATCTCATTAGATTGCTCCTTTATAAAGAAAATGATAAAAGAGACATTGCAAAGCACAACAAAGATGTGGGATATATTTTCCATCCAACACCACCGAACTATGTAGAGGGAGATGAGTGTAACAAGACTGCCTTTCACATTAGTGTGATCACAATACAAGAATTAAAAACTCCTATGAATAACAAATAAGTTCATACATAACAAAAATCTAATGATTTTGAGTTGTAACCACGTGATATGCATTTCATCAATCAAAAGTCATTATTTTTTAAATTATATGTTCTTTTTATATAGGCGTTTCAAAAGTTGTGTTTTCCATGAGATAACTTTCATTGGCAAACTCATTATGTTTTTTCTTATCTCCTCCAAGCCAATGAAAATAGTGGAAGGGTTGTAAACTTTAATAGGTTTATTGGGGAATAAAACTGTTAGGAATCTGTAATCAGCAATATTGGCAAAGTCCGATCACAGAAACAACATTATTTCAACCACTTTGGGATTCTAGGATCTAGCCCTCCTGAATCTGGAGAGGGATCTCTCCAATAAGTGCAAAGAAGGATTTGTCTTTGAAGTCTTGAGTAATGATATTAGGATAGTTATGAAGGCCGAGGGTTTTTTTTTTTTTGGATGGTTGAGCATGATTACTGTTTGAGGTGGAAAATTCCAATTGTAAATAGTTTCAAAGGTGTGAAGTTGCAAGCAAACAGAACAAGCTTTGGCCAGGAAGATAAATAATTGCAGGTTTTAGTCCATTGGGCTATGGAGTCATAATAGGATTTAACTGAAACAATCAGGTTCAAGAGTGGTCTATGGGGCAAGTCATCTATGTCTCAAGATCTCTTTAAAGTTTGATTTATGGAATGAGATGATACAAAAAGAAAGGGAATTAAACAAATGAAGAACAAAGAGCAGTCCCAAATCAGGTAAGTACTTTTAAACTAGCCTGCTTTTGACATACACTTAAGATAGACATAAAAGTAATCTAAGATCAGGTAAGTACTTCTAAACTAGCCTTATTTTGATGTACTTTCAATAGAATACATCCTAAAACAAAGGGAAACTTGAAAGCAACTGTTAGAGTAGAAACTAGCGGGCTGGGCTCACCACAAATCCTCTCCTAGCTCTGCTTTAGTTGGTAACTTTCAATACAAACACAAAGATAACAAAGAATGACCTAAGATCTAGTAAGTACTTTTAAACTAACCATGTTTTAACATATTCCAAGGGAAACATTCATACAGTCTTTGGGGATAAAACTAGGACCAGGGCACACAACTAGCTCAGATAGTAGGACGAGGGAACGCCAACATTCCTATGCTTGAACTAAATTAAATCATTCCTAAATAACACAAATTGGAGGAAAACATTCAGATAAATATTTTCAATCAGAGAAGGGTACTGATATATAGTAGGTCCTAACTCTATGCATGCTGCTCTTTATAAGAGAAGATGAACACAGTGAAAACAAAAATAAAATAATGATTCACAATAAGAAATAACATCACCGTCGACATAGACCAGGATCCCATAAATCAGCTTGTATTGATGCTCCAAACCAGTTACAGCTTCAAGTCCAATGCTTTAGTTTAGAAATCATCTACACTTCCCAGACTAACTTATCTATCACAAGCAGAGCTCCAAGAGCCAGTGAACACTATGTACAATCAGAAGTTTACAGCTCGATTACATTTCAAAGTTCAACGACCTACTCAACCAAAAATTTCTCATATTCTAAAGAAGTATTTATAGAAGAATGAGGAGGTGAGATCTGATAAAAGATCTCCCAAGGCAATTAATACAGACTAATGACTTCTCGGCCTTTGAGGGGCTCGATGGAGAAGGATACAGATGTTCTGTCTATATTAATTGATTTAAATTTATGAATTAAGCTTGGTGGGAGCCTTTGTTGAATTTTAAGCTTTGTTTCAGAATGTAATAACTCTGCTGATATTTTTACATTAAATTCTTTTGGCAGAATTAATTCTTTGGCTGCTTTGAGGAAAATATCTTCGTTTGATCAATAACTTCGGCCTCTGTTTGAATGCTTTAAGGCACAGGTGGCTTTGTGGTAGCTAGGAAGAATCAATTTGCCTTAGATGTGGAGGCCTTCTGTCTGATAAATACTTTATGATTTTCTTTAACTGTGTTTTAATTTGGAGGATTAGGCTTTTGATAATCAATCTTAGCCGTAATCCCCAAATTTATCTTCAATCTTCTGCTCTGGTATGTTTTGTCTTCGACACTGATACTCTTTTAATTTTTTAACTCTGTGTCTTGTTGATGTGCAGGCCGCGCAGGGCTCATATGGCATCAATGCCTCATGCAACATTGACGAAACGTGGAATTCGAACCCGGCGAATGGTTTCCTTTGATGAATCAAAGGCATGGGAAACGTCTTTCCTGGCCTTTGGACTTTCTTTAATTATAATGGATAAACCATTAATCCTGCAAAACACACAAAATATTGAGAAATCCTGTGTTATGGGTTTAACTGCTTCAGAGGGTGTAGGGAGAGAGCGTGGCCGTTGGATGGCATCATCCAACGGTGTAGATTTGTTCATGGAGGTTGAAAGGAGAGTAGAGGGAGAGAAAATATCAGATCTGTCGATCACGCAAAGATCGACGGTCGGGAGCAATCCAGGATGTATAATGGATAAATGGCGAAAATACAAAGGAAGTAAGGTAAAAAACCTTAGGCGGAAGAAGAAACGAATGAGAAATCAAAATGGGTTTTGGGATGATCGTGGGCCGTCGATTGAGATCGGCCCACAAGATCAACGGTGGAGAATAAATCGGGAATCGACGATCGGAGGGAGGCAAAGTAATGTAATCAGATGCACCCGATGGAAAAATTCGATGCAATAATATGTGGGTCGTCGATCTGTAGATCAGATCGATGGTGGGATATGTGTCAAGAGATCGCAATCAGTGGTTGGAGGTGGGGTGATGCGATTGCGCAATCGGGCCATCGCAATCGAAAGTTTTTAAAGGAGCGCAATCAGAAGAGATTTTGCAGAAGTTTCTGATGCGATGGGTGAAAAATAGGAAAGCGCGCTGACCATTGGATTGGCTCAATGATCAATGAAGGAAATGGGTTCGACCAATGAACGGGCGGGGCCATGGATATATGAAATTTAATATGCCCGGGGCTTATAAATGAAAAGGGCCTATCGCATCAGAACTCTTTGGCACGGCACCAAGACTTGTGCACTTTGAACTTTTGCGATGTGATAAGCACCAAAATGGTTAGTTCTTGGTTCCAGCACCAAGGCATGTGGAGGGGAAGTGGTTTTTAAGACTTAGCCCAAAAGGGCTTAAGTTCGTAATACACAAAATGGGTTTTTTATAGATTTTCAATGGTTTTCAAAGGATTTTGAGGGTTTCGATATAGTTTAAAAATGAGTTTTAAACTATGTAAAGATGATTTTCATGAATGGAAGAAGGGAACTCATGAAAAATAAAGGAATTACATGAGAATGAAAAGGGTAGAAAATGAGGTTAGTTTTGAAATGGAAGGAGGGGAAAATGGTGATTTGCAACAGTCTTTTCATGGAAAACAGAAAAATTTCTAGAGCGTAAAATGAGCACAGTAGGGAAGATTTTGGAGAGAGGTATGAGGCCTTCAAGAGTCTTCAAGAGCCAACACTTTTTGCAATAAAATTTGTTCCTTGAAGGCTCCAAAAAATGATTTAGCCACCTTTTGGTATAAAAAATTTCATAGGTGGCTAACAGTGGCTCCACTTGGGGATGGTGCCTTCTTGAAGGCATCAAGAACTTCAGACTTGCATTCTCTGAGAGGCTGACCTATGCCTCATCCATTGGGCTGCCCTTCCTTTTCCGGGATGATCTTGCTCTGAAAACATATTAGTAGCCATAAAAACAATGGATCTTTCATCTACAAGCTTTCTACCTACCCAATCCTACTGATCTAACATTTTTTCTTCATCAGAGTGCACTTGGATTGACAAACTCTTTTACAGCATTTTATTATTTTGAAAGCAGGAAATCTAATCTATTTCTACTCCTTTTTTCTCCATGGACTCGGATTAAACAGTTGAGCCCATATGATTATCTACCTAATCTACTATCTGTTGGGTTTAAATTGTCCAACAGATTTTTATTCTCTACATTCTACAACAGAAATTTAAACGCATACATGTCAGGATTGAATAGTCCAACTTGATGCTGACCTATGGCATAAAAGACAAGCTGTTCATAGACATTTATTTTACAGAAAATTAAATCAAAATGGAAGGCATAAGATCTGAAAATCCAAAGCACTTCCTTCATCTTTTTTACAGCTCTGTTTTGACTTTTGCTTGAGCTGTTTTCCTTGTTTCTTTGGTTCAGATTTTGAGCTGATTGGAACCAGATCTACATCTTTTTTGACTCAGGATTTGAAACAGATTTGAGTCATTCTCTCTTGAAAACTTTGGTTCATATTTTGAACATGTTTGAACCTTTAATTTCTATCCTAATCTATCTACTGATAAGCCAAGATTAAACAGTTTGGAAAATCGAATTCATTAATCCTATCAGCAGTAAATTTAAAACTAATTAGTCAAGATTAGGTTGTTTTACTAACTAGAAGAGTGTTTTCAAGAGTGGCATTTAAGCTTGCACACTTTCAGATTTGTCTCTCTTTTTGTTGGTATGGGGCCATACCTTTCTTGTTTTTACAATCTGTGCTCTTTTCTTTCTTTCATTGTTTTTGTATTTTTGATTTTTATAACTTTGAATTCAATGGTGAATGAGATATTTATAATGAAAAAAGATAAAAAGGCTTTCAGAACATAAAATGTATCAAGAGAAGTAATGCTTAAGCATCCTGCCATTGACAGGACCCCCAAACAATTATGCTCCATTCAACTTTTGCAAGAAATAGGCATTATTACCAGCAGCTGAATGGATAGAGTAAGGTCCAAGCCATAAGTTGTCAAGTTTTCCATGCTTGCCCTTGTCTTCCCTCCTTGAGTCCCACTTCAAAACTTTGTCCCCAATATTGAAATTGCTGGCCTTTTTTCTTCTATCAAAAAGCTTTTTAATGCTGTCCTGTTTTTGCAATGCTTTGTTATAAACCTCCTCTCTGGTTTGTTGAAGATGAATGGTCTGGTTTATTCTTCTGATCATGTCATTATCTTCAGTTTGCAACTCTTGAATCGACTTCATGACTGGTACACCAAGGCTGGTTGGAAAAATTGCATCAGTACCATACACAAGCTAGAAAGGTGACATGCCAATAGATTTATTCAAAGTCAATCTGTTAGCCCAAAGTGCATGAACTAGCTTTGTGTGCCAAGACTTTTTGTTTTCCTCCAACAATTTCTTGATTATGTTCACTAAACTCTTGTTTGAGGATTCTGCAAGTCCATTACCTTGAGGGTAATAAGCTGTGGAATTCCCCAATGTTATCTGATATCTGTGACAGAATTCAACCATCTTCTTTGATCCAAATGTTGCTTCATTTTCAGTAATGATCTTGTTAGGACAACCAAATCTGGAGAGAATGTTAGTCTCCATGAATTTTATAATAACAGAATCATTGGCCTGCCTACAAGGTATGGCTTCTATCCACTTAGTGAAATAGTCTGTGGCAGTGAGAATCCATCTATGCTGGGCAGAAGATGGTGGATGTATTTCTCCTATGAAGTCAAGTCCCCACTGTTGAAAAGGAGCTTCAACAGTGATTGGATGCAGACGTAGGGGTAGCAGTTTTCTTTTGCCTTCAAAAAGTTGACATTTATGATAGGCAACGATCATCTTGTGTATATCAGGAAAGAGAGTAGGCCAATAGAAACCATCCCTCAAAATTTTGTTGGTTGTTATCTTCCAGTACAAATGACCTCCAAACTCTCCTTCATGGAACTCATGCTTAACCTTCTCTGCATCAAACTCAAGCAAACATTTAAGCAATACACCACTTGCATTTTTCCAATAAAGACATCTATCTATAATGCAATAGTTTACAACTTTTAACTTTAGGAACCTTGCCTTTGTTTTTGTCAAACCAGGAGGTGTATTTAAATTAAGCAAAACATAAATAATATCAGCATACCAAGAGGAATTCATAAAATTATCTTCAACAATGGGAGTTGAGATTTCCTCTTGATCATCCAAAGCATTAATCATATTTATATCAAGAACTTCAAAATTCGATTCAGCCATTAATATAGCTAGACCTTGACCTTTGATAAGCTTAGTGGGTTTTATCTCTAAATCATATTCAAGGATAACAACAATCCACTTACCTCTCTTCATCTGGGTCCTGTGTTAGAATGTCTTTCACAACTAAATTTGGGACAAAGGTAATGATATGTGAGTGAAGGATGTATACTCTGAAGTCTTTCAAAGCTTTAACCAAAGCAAAAGCTTGCTTCTCCATAATGTTATACTTTAGAGGGGCATCCCTCAATGCCTTGCTAAAGAATGCAATAGGCTGCTCTTGTCCTTGTGGATTTTTCTGTAAAAGGATAACAGTTATGGTATGTTCTGATGCAAAGGAAAAAATATAAAAATCCTTTGAAAAATCATGACTTATTAGAACTGGTGTTTTGGTTAACGCTTGTTTCACCAACTCAAAGGACTTCTTTGCTTCCAAGGTCCATTTTACTCCATGCTCCTTCTTCAACATGTTTGTGATATTCCTAGGAAGCTCAACCAAGTTGGGGATGAACCTTCTCAAAAAGTTTAATCTTTCCAATGAAAGATTGTAACTCCTTGATGTTTCTAGGATGAGAGATCTGCAATATGGCCTCAATCCTCTTTGGATCTATCTTAATACCCTCTTTTGAAATAATATGCCCAAGAATTTTACCTTCTTGGAGCCCAAATAGTGTTTTCTTAGGGTTCAAAGATATTCCAAACTTTCTGCATTTCTCGAAAACGTTTCTTAAGTGTTCTAAGTGCTCTTCATCTGTTTTTGAAAACATAGTGATATCATCAAGGTATATAATGATGAAGTAGCCCAGTTCTTCCGAGAATGCTATGTCCGTGGCTCTTTGAAAAGTTGCTCCAGCATTCATTAGACCAAAAGGCATTTTCACATACATGAAAGTGCCCCATGGTGTAGTAAAGGTTGTCTTTAGTTGATCAACAGGGTAAACTAAAATATGATTGTACCTTGAGTAGCCATCAAGCAAAGAAATTCTTCTAGACCCTACCACCCTTTGTAAAATATGATCCATCTTAGGCAAAGGGTATTTGTCTTTCAATGAAGCTTTGTTTAAGTCTCTAAAGTCTATACAAAGCCTGATCTCTCCAGTTTTCTTCCTAACCGACACCAGATTAGACACCCACTCAGAATATCTAATAGAGACAATAATACCAGCTTCATACATTTTCATGATCTCCTTCTGAACCAAAGGCAACTGAACAGGGTTTATTCTTTATTCTGCGCAGTTTCTGTTTGAATGGTTTTTGGTTTTCTTTGAGGGGAATTTTGTGTTGTACTATTTCAGTGTCATAGGATTTAAGATCTTCGTAACTCCACACAAAAACATCAGAAAATTATTTAAACAGCTCTATGTATTTGAGTTTAATATGAGCTGGTAAAGTTTTAGACAATTTAATCATTTTTGGTTTTTTCTCACTGTCTATATTGCACTCCTCTACTTCAGTCTCTACAGGTTCCAGTTTTGGCTTCTTGGCCACATCGTTAAAATCAAACAACTCTTCTAAAGGTGCCAGACCCTTAGGCAAACTCTCATCTTTAGAGTGCAGAGTTTCTAACTCCTCTATTTCAAACCTGCATTCAATTCAGTTTTGTTTTTAAGTTTGCTAGTCAGAAGATTAATATTGACAAGCTCAAGAGACAACTCTTCTTCACCAAGAAAATTTTCTTCACTGCAGTCTGTATCATAATCTGAGTCCAAACTGTTTAGTTCGAATTCATTTCTGAATTGCGTGAAGTCTTCTATTTTTTTGTCTCCGTAAAACACCTGCCAATACTTTTCATTATCTGGCACGGCTGGTCTAAATTTTATCTGAGTCGTGCAGTCTTTGGTTTCATATGGTGTTAAGCATGTTCTAGCTGCAAAGGCTAAATTGTGTGTGGCAATATTGCTTTTTCTTGGGACAAAAATCAGTTTGGACTCCTCGAATTTTTGTAAAAGATCCATGACATCGTTTCGGTAGGCCCTAAGTCTGGGATGATTCACGTTATACTCCCCATTGACTTGCCTAATGACTAATTCTAAATCCCCATACGCTTTGATTCTTTTGGCTCCTAACTTTTTCAACAAACTTAAGCTTAAGAGAAGGGATTCATATTCCGCTATGTTGTTAGAGCACTGAAAGTTTAATTTGCAAGAAATGCTTTCTGTGTGGTTGCTTTTAGTGTTACAGATCTAGACACCTGCACCAGCATTGTTCTTAGTGCAGAACCCATCGAAGTGCATACTCCATAGAGGACTAGTCTCTAGTTTATCATTTGGGTTACCATGCTCTTCAACTAAAATGCTTTCAGATGTTTCTTGAATATCAGCACTTAGTTGAATTCGTTTCATTTCCTCGGGTTCTTCATTGGGTTGAGGACTGCTTTCTTGACTTTCAATGTTTAAAAGAAAAGGACACGTGATTTGTATCTCAAGACCTGTGTTTTGTTTTCCAGAGTTTACAGGTTCAGCAAACTGTTCTGACACTCCTACGTTATCTTCTTCCTCCTCTCTATCTATCAATAAATCAGACAAGGTCACTTGTTCACTGAAATTTTCATCATTGAAAAGGATAAATG
Organism: Pinus albicaulis; assembly: GCA_034641835.2. Classification (NCBI taxonomy): domain Eukaryota; kingdom Viridiplantae; phylum Streptophyta; class Pinopsida; order Pinales; family Pinaceae; genus Pinus; species Pinus albicaulis. The sequence continues at coordinate 355,983,889 of CM076578.1, read as the reverse complement.
AATCCAGGCCTATGTTTACGGAATACAGAGGAGAAGTTTGGGGTCTGTCTTGACTTGTAACTGTGTACTGCATATGAGACTCCCTGTAAAGTCTTCTAGTCTGATTGAAAACAGGGATAGTCGCATAGGTCATGTCCATTTGCATAGTCCCTTGTAACTTAGCCCCCCAAGACCTAGATAATAACATTCCATACTTTGGGGGCACATCAGCCACAACAATATCCATGACTAAGCATTTGGCTGGAATTTGGGCTAAGTTAACACAAAGGTCTTTGATTAATCCTAAACATTTTACTCTGCTGGAGTCAAAGGAGTACAGGTATTTATAAGGTCTGGTGATTTCTAGACCAAGGTTCTCCATTACAGATTTAGGCATTAAATAATGAGAAGCCCCAGAATCATGCATAGCATTGTGCAAAATTTTGTGATGAACGGTTAAACTCACATAAAAGGGAGGAACAGGTCCCCCTTGATATCTACCTTCAATCTTAGGACCAAAAATCAGCTCTGGTTGGTCATCGTTAAGATTAACAATGTCCTCATTTTCTTCTATATTTAAAGCCTTCAAAATTTGCGTCCTATATACATGCTGGGCAGCTAACTCAGTCAGGGGAACAGAGATTTTGATTTTGGAAAGTTCCTGCTCCAGGCTGAAAGGAATTTGATTCTTTGAAGTACTTGTCTTAGCCTTATTAGCTGTCACTCTATCAACAACATCATCTTGTTGATTTGTTCTATTTACATTTGACAAAATGGTTTTAACAGGAGTACTAGCTGAAATGTTAGTCCTGCTAAGGTCTGCACTCTGTTTTGCATTGTTTTGAGTGTCTTTCTCTTTACCTTTATCAGAATTAATAGCCACTGTTTTCTCTTTTGGTTTCGAAATTTTGGGCTGACTTATAGTGTTGTTTTGTGAATATTTTTCAGAAGTTTTGTTGTTGGGATTTCGTTGACTGGTTTTACTTTTAAGGTCATATTTTCTTTGAGACTCTATGATGAAATTTTCCATGTCTTGATAATAACTTTCATCATCATCTCTTTTGTCATCATAAGATGTATATAGACCTTGTTTTCTATCATAATGAATCTCAAAGTCATCATTATCTACCCCCAGCATGTTAACATCATCTTCCTCTGTTATTTCATCTATTTCCTCAACCTCACTTACATAGTTTTGATGAAAGGGAGGAGTGATCTGTTGATCATCTTCCCTAAGTCTGTTTGGAGGTTGGTTCCTTCTAAAATTCTGATTCTGGTTCTGATTTCTATCTTGAGGAGCGTTTTGGTTTTGACTGGTTTGTGCTCTCTCAAGGATGCTCATTTTCTTCATCATCTCCTCCATCATTCTCTCCATATTTGAGTTGGAAGTAGAGGGTGTATTCTCTTCTCTAAAGGACACTCTCTTCTCGTTTTTCATTCTTGCTCTCTTCTCCATCAAGTTGACTTCCACAGCAAGAGCACCTTTCTGCATATCTTCAAGAGTTGTAGGATCTCTCTCTCTCAGCTGATAGGCCATCTCAGGGTCAAACCCTTCAGGAAACTTGTTTAAAGCTGAGCCTTGTGGAGGTTTTAGATCTGGGGAAAGTGCATTATATACACTGTTAAATATGGTACAATAAGCTTGTACACTTTCCCCCATGTTTCTATGGAGGTTCTTATAATAAAAAAGGACTTGGAGAGGATTCTTCTTTACTTCCCATTTGTTTAAAAATGTCTGATGGAAGGCTTGGAGATCATTGATACTATGGGGGGTTAAGCCTTTAAACCATTTTCTTACTTCTCCCCCCAGACTTTGAGCAAATAGTCTAAGCTTGACAGAATCATCATCAATTTCATTTCTTTCAAAGTAGTCATTCATCTTATCCACATGTTTTGATGCAGTTGTAGCATTGCTAGCATCATAAAATGGAATTTTGGACTGATAATCCTGTGGAAGATTGACTAATGGTACAGGAAGGACTAAGGGAGCATACCATGCTTCCATGATATGTGGTGGGGTTGGATTTACAAGAGGTGAATTAACAAGAGGGAAAGTGGGCTGAAGTGGAGTGGTTTGGACAGTGGAGGTTTGGTGAACGAATGTGGATGAATCAGGAGTAGATTGCTGAGCTGATCTTGGATGAGAGACACCTAATTTGTGAAGGAAAAATAAATCAGGTGGTGTTGTTTCTCTACTACCAGGATGTTCACTTGTTTCAGGAGATGAAAGTGAAGACTCAGAATCTAGCTGAATTATATCATCAAATGACCTAGTTCTAAAGGGGTTTACTTAGTCAACTTGTGATTGTTGTAGAGCTGAAAGTTTTTCAGGAACTGAAGTAGCTCTCACGAGTGATCTGAAAACAGTTGATAATTTAATCCTAGGAGACTTCCTAAGGATACTTTCTGGGTATCAGGGTCAGGAAAGGATCTAGTATGAATCTTTCTAGGAGCCACAATGCTGTGTTTTTAGACCCAACTTAAACAAGAGAAGTTCATCTAGATATGACAATATTTAAGAGGTCAACTAATCTGTTTACACAAATTTTAATCCTACAGTCCTCTAACTAAGTTTGAATGATATTGTAATGATAAGGGTTCTTCCCAGTGGAGTCTTAAGGTCTGTTCAGGATTGTGGAGTTGCCAAGTGGAATTTTTAGCTCCTAAGGAGGTAACAGGTTTTATGGTCCACCACCATGTTTATTGAATACCAATCTAAAATATTTTGGTGTTTTCTGAGTTATTTTTCAGTCATGTTGGTTGTTAATAGTGTCCTAAATCTGTTTCAAAACTTAGCTATGGTTATGAGACAAAGAAATTCTACTCTTATGGCTAAGCCAGCTGATCTTTCAAGGTTAGATGAAGCCTTATGAGAATCCTAGGGTTTGCCTAGTTTGTCACTGATTCAAACATGCTTCATCATGATTACCATTTCTTGGTAGTGCTTGAAAAGGCTGCTTCTTACTCACTAAACAATGTTCGTATGAAATTTTAAGGGGAACCAGAGGTTCTGGGTTCGGTCCCAAGCGGAGTCGCCAGAAATGTTAGGAATCTGTAATAAAAAAGATTGGCAAAGTCCGATCACATAAACAACATTATTTCAACCACTTTGGGATTCTAGGATCTAGCCCTCCTAAATCTAGAGAGAGATCTCTCCAATAAGTGCAAAGATGGATTTGTCTTTGAAGTCTTGAGTAATGATATTAGGCTAGTTATGAAGGTCGAGGGTTTGTTTTTTTTTTTGGATGGTTGAGCATGATTACTGTTTGAGGTGGAAAGTTCCAATTGTAAAGAGTTTCAAAGGTGTGAAGTTGCAAGAAAAAAGAACAAGCTTTGGCCAGGAAGATATATAATTGCAGGTTTTATTCCATTGGGCTATGGAGTCATAATAGGATTTAATTGAAACAATCAGGTTCAAGAGTGGTCTATGGGGCAAGTCATCTATGTCTCAATATCTCTTTAAAGTTTGATTTATGGAATGAGATGATACAACAAGAAAGGGAATTAAACAAATGAAGAACAAAGAGCAGTCCCAGATCAGGTAAGTACTTTTAAACTAGCCTGCTTTTGACATACACTTAAGAGAGACATAAAAGTAATCTAAGATCAGGTAAGTACTTCTAAACTAGCCTGCTTTTGAGGTACTTTCAATAGAAAACATCCTAAAACAAAGGGAAACTTGAAAGCAACTCTTAGAGTAGAAACTAGCGGGTCAGGCTCACCACAAATCCTTTCCTAGCTCTGCTTTAGTTGGTAACTTTCAAGACAAAAACAAAGATAACAAAGAATGGCCTAAGATCTAGTAAGTACTTTTAAACTAACTAGCTTTTAACACATTCCAAGGGAAACATTCAGACACTCTTTGGGAAAAAACTAGGACCAGGGCACACCATATCTTCCTTAGTTCATCTCTACTTAACATATACTAAAAATAACATTTAAGAATAACAACTAGCTCAGACAGTAGGATGAGGGAACGCTAGCATTCCTATGCTTGAACTGAATTAAATCATTCCTAAATAACACAAATTGGAGGAAAACATTCAGATAAATATTTTCAGTCAGAGAAGGGTACTGATATAAAGTAGGTCCTAACTCTATGCATGTTGTTCCTTATAAGAGAAGATGAACACAGTGAAAACAGAAATAAAATAACGATTCACAATAAGAAATAACATCACCGTCGACATAGACCTGGATCCCATAAATCAGCTTGTATTAATGCTCCAAACAAGTTATAGCTTTAAGTCCAATGCTTTAGTTTAGCAATTATCTACACTTCCCAGACTAACTTATCTATCACAAGCAGAGCTCCAAGAGCCAGTGAACACTATGTACAATCAAAATTTTACAGCTTAATTACATTTCAAAGTTTAGCGACCTACTCAACCAACAATTTCTCATCTTCTACAGAAGTATTTATAGAAGAATGAGGAGGTGAGATCTGATAAAAGATCTCCCAAGGCAATTAATACAGACTAATGACTTCTCGGCCTTTGAGGGGCTCGATGGAGAAGGATACAGATGTTCTGTCTGTATTAATTGATTTACATTTATGAATTAAGCTCGGTGGGAGCCTTTTTTGAATTTTAAGCTCTGTTTCAGAATGTAATAACTCTGCTAATATTTGTACATTAAATTCTTTGGCTGCATTGAGTTAAATATATTCCTTTGATCAATAACTTCGGCCTCTGTTTGAATGCTTTAAGGCACAGGTGGCTTTGTGGTAGCTGGGAAGAATCAATTTGCCTCAGAAGTGGCGGTGGAGGCCTTTTGTCTGATAAATAATTTATGATTTTTTTTAATTGTGTTTAAATTTGGAGGATTAGGCTTTTGATAATCAATCTTAGCCATAATCCCCAAATTTATCTTCAATATTTTGCTCTGGTATGTTTTGTCTTCGACATTGATATTCTTTTAATTTTTTAACTCTGTGTCTTGTTGATGTGCAGGCCGCACAGGGCTCATATGGCATCAATGCCTCATGCAACATTGACGAAATGTGGAATTCGAACCCCGCGAATGGTTTCCTTTGATGAATCAAAGGCATGAGAAACGTATTTCCCAGCCTTTGGCCTTTCTTTAATTATAATGGATAAACCATTAATCCTGCAAAACACACAAAATATTGAGAAATCCTACGTTATGGGTTTAATTGCTTCAGAGGGTGTAGGGAAAGAGCGTGGCTGTTCGATGGCATCATCCAATGGTGTAGATCTGTTTGTGGAGGTTGAAAGGAGAGTAGAGGGAGAGAAAATATCAGATCCGTTGATCGCGCAAAGATCGACGGTTGGGAGCGATCCGGGATGTATAATAGAGAAATGGCGAAAATACAAAGGAAGTAAGGTAAAAAACCTTAGGCGGAAGAAGAAATGAATGAGAAATCAAAGTGGGCTTCGGGATGATCATGGGCCGTCGGATAAGATCGGCCCGTAAGATCAACGGTGGAGAATAAATCGAGAATCTACGATCGGAGGGAGGCAAAGTAATGTAATTAGATGCACCCGATGGAAAAATTCGATGCGATAATATGTGGGCCGTCGATCTGTAGATCAGATCGATGGTGGGAGATGCGTCCGAAGATCGCAATCGGAGGTCAGAGGTGGGGTGATTCGATTGCGCGATCGGGCCATCGTTATTGGAAGTTTTTAAAGGAGCGCAATCGGAAGAGCTTTTGCAGAAGTTTCCGATGCGATGGGTAAAAAATAGGAAAGCGCACTGACCATTGGATTGGCCCAATGATCAACGACGGAAATGGGTTCGGCCAATGAACAGGCGGAGCCATGGATATATGAAATTTAATATGCCCAGGGATTATAAATGAAAAGGGCCTATCGCATCGGAACTCTTTGGCACAACACCAAGACTTGTGCGCTTTGAACTTTTGCGATGCGATAAGTGCCGAAATGGTTAGTTCTTGGTTCCAGCACCAAGGCGTGTGGAGGGGAAGTGGTTTTTAAGACTTAGCCCAAAAGGGCTTAAGTCCATAATACACAAAATGGTTTTTTTATAGATTTTCAATGGTTTTCAAAGGATTTTGAGGGTTTTGATATAGTTTAAAAATGAGTTTTAAACTATGTAAAGATGATTTTCATGAATGGAAGAAGGGAACTCATGAAAAATAGAGGAATTACATGAGAATGAAAAGGGTAGAAAATGAGGTTAGTTTTGAAGTGGAAGGAGGGGAAAATAGTGATTTTGCAGCAGTCTTTTCATGGAAAACAATAGAATTTCTAGAGCGTAAAATGAGCACAGTAGGGAAGATTTTGGAGAGAGGTATGAGGCCTTCAAGAGTCTTCAAGAGCCAACACTTTTTGCAATAAAATTTGTTCCTTGAAGGCTCCAAAAAATGATTTAGCCACCTTTTGGTATAACAAATCTAAAATACGTGTTAAAGTTAATGACGATTTCTATAACTCTAATGGCCGTTGTATCGTTTTAACAAAGAGTATTAACGGGAAGCGAATTTTTTTTGGCGCTGTATTTGACTGCAAATCACCCGATGAGTTGGCAATTTGCCCATCAAAATCCACCCCTTCTATCGGGTGCTTGGATCGAAACGTTCAAGTAATAAAATAATAAGACATATTGATAGGTCTGATGTGTCTAGAATTGACAGGTCGATTCATGAACACGCAGGTCATATGGCTCTGACATGTGCTGAAGTGTACTATAGATGTGTCGAAAAATTAAACTCCACTTGTTCCAGCAGGTTCCACACTCGCAATCAGGTATGGAATTTGATGGCAAATTGCTTGTCGCAAGGTGAATTTTCAGTCAAATATAGTTAAAAAATTTACAAAACCATCAAGTTTTTTTTTGTTAAAGTTGTGAAAATGGGTTCGGAAGGTGTGAAAATCATCAAATTTAATTGGGTAGTTTATTTTGAACTGGAAACACCAAAATTTAAAAAAAATAAAAAAATCTGTAATGCATTGGAAACACCAAATTTTCTTTAAAAATAAGAAAAAAAATTGCCTCAATATGTTTTCGTTGAATAAAAAATGTGCTTATGAGCTCATCAACTTTCTAAAAAGGCTTCTTTTAAGGGTAAATGTTTTGGTTAATTTTGTCACAAGTGCGAGACTAAATTAGAGATGGAAAATAACAAGTTTTTATTTGTTTTGGGTGTTTAGAGGGAACCTCTACCACTGTCACCATATCTATAGGTGAACTTAATGTGCACTAAGTGTAGTTCACAAGGCTTTTAGGCGGGTTTTTACTAATTGAGTTGTCTTTGGATGGTTAAATTTTAAATTATTTAGTAATTTTTTTTTTGATAAATTGTATGGTTGCATGAGAGTTTTAAGGTATTGAATCCATTTATATGTTAAAAAATTTAATTTAAATAAATTAAATATTGAAATCTCATAAAGAATCAAGTCATCAAATTTCAACATGAAATGTCAAAAAATCATCTCACTAGGTTGCACCCTCATTAGATTGTTCTCTTATAAATAGGATGATAAAATAAAAATTGCAAAGAAAGACAAAGATATGGGATATATTTTCCATAAGGATATGGATATGAGAATGTAAGGGGATGGGATATAATTCATAACTTAAGGGTGGGAGTTGGAGGAAATAATGGATGAAATATAATATAATGGTCAAAGAAGCTTAACCATGTCCAAACATGGTCAAACAAGCTCAATTGTGATCAAACATTGTTAACAAGCTCAACCATGGCCAACTTTGTTAAGCTATGTTAACCATATTCATCCATGGTCAACCACAATCCACCATAGTCAACCATTAATAACATGAATAATCACCATTGACCATAGCTAAACATGTTCAACCATGGTCAAACTCTGGACAGGTCATCACTACATCTTGGATATTGGTGTAATCACATTGTCCCCAATAGATAACCATCATAACTACTTGCAACATACTTGCATACGCTACTATGGTAGGGTGTTATTGAACAAAGTACCTCACCATGTGGGAAACTCATCATAATTGTGCCAGAGAAGGATGAGACATGGAAAATATGCATTGATTACAATACATTAAACAAAATTATACTCAAGAAAAGGAACCCCCTTCCCAGGATAGATGATTTCTTAGACCAGTCGCAATAGGAAAAATACATTACGAATATGGACTTAAAATCAAGGTATCACTAGGTTCAAGTTAGAGAAGAAGATACTAGGAAAAATTCCTTTAAAAACATACAAGGTTTGTACCAATGCTTAGTCATGCCATTTGGTTTATGCAATGTACCAACTACATTCATGAGATTAATGAATGATATATTGTTGCCATATTTATATTCATTTTTTATTGCATATTTGGATGATATATTGGTTTATAGTGTTACCTGGGAGGAGCACATCTCATGTTTGATGTATGTGCAATAGACATTGAAGAAGCACCAAATTTGGAAAATCTCAAGATGTGTGAGTTTGTGTTGTAGTCTTTGGTGTATCTAGGATAAGGAATTGGTGGATGAGAGTTGAAGATAGATCCTGACAATATGGAGGTCATTATTACTTGGTCAATGCCTACTAGTGTCTCTGAGTTCAGGAGTTTCGTTGGGGTAGCACAATACTTGAGGAAATTCATAACTTCATTTTCAGTAGTAGCAACACCACTGCATGCCATAAGAACAAGTGGAAAGAATTTATAGTGGGGAAAGGGTCAGCAAAAGGCCTTCAAGGAGTTAAAGAAGAAAATTAGTCAAGCTTTCATTACCGAACTTGTAGTAGCCTTTTGAAGTGGAGACAAGTGCAAGTGGGTATGCTATGGGAGTGGTGTTGATGTAGGGAGGAATGCCTATATGCTATCATTCTAAATTGTTTTGTGGGAAGGCTCTTAACTACCTTAACTACAATAAGGAGCTATATGCTATTAAAAGTGGAAACACTATCTGATGAGAAAGGAGACATTCATCCACATGGATAACCATCCACGACAATACCTATAGGCCCAGAGTAAGTTACAACAAACTAGTAATTACTAGTGGTTGGGGTTTTTACAACATTTTCATTCAGTGATAAAGTACAAGAAGGGAAGCAGAAACAATTTGGTTGACATGCTTTCAAGCCCACCTACTTCAAAGATCACAACTTTCAGAACTCCGACGCACTTGGAACCTTTCACCCATGATGCATACAAAGAGGCACATACAAAGGATGAGGACTTTAAGGAGGTGTTTCAGCAGTGGAAAAAATAGAGTCATGTAGACAATGGAGATATCATAGTTGACTATCTTCTCTAGGATGGGTTACTTTACAGGCTAGACATGTTATGTGTTCCTAAAGGCGGACAGTTGCAGTGAGTGAGAGAGGCTCACACCTCCAAGGTTGCAGAAAATTTTGGTGTAGGAAATATAGTGGCCAACTTACAATGGTATGTGTACTGGCCTAGGATGCAAGAACTAGAGGTAGCTAGGTTCATAAGAGGATGTAGCATTTGTTGTACCAACTGTTGGGTGTGTGTTATACTATTTCCACAACTAGTTGCATGTGCGAAGTGGGTGTTAAGAGGTGGGGGGGGGGGGGGACGCAGCCCCCCTTCACGGGGAAACAAGGATGAGTGAGGAAGGATCTCACAGGGGATGCTTTAAGGGAAGATCATTTTTCTTAGAAGATTAGGAAAATTCATTTGTAACTACAAGAGACACTGAATAAGTCATAGGAAACGTACAAGGCTAGGCATGATCGACACAAAACATAGAAGTTATTCAATGTGGGAGACATAGTATGTTTAAAATTGAACAAGGAGAGACTATAGGGCCCTGGTAAGAAAATCAAGGATTTGCAATATGGTCCCTTTGAGATATTGGAAAAGGTGGGATATAATTCCTATAAACTTAATATAAACCCATACATGTGCATTGACTTAGTGGAAGATGTGAAATTTTTTTCATTGATCCAAGTGGATATTGGTAGCCACTCGCCTATTCCACTTGGGGCCCCACCATTGTTTCTTTCAGTTTTTCAGTTTCCTTAATTATAGAACAATTTACTATTTTTAGTAGTTTTTCAGGTCCTGAACTTCCGGAGCAGTTTTGAGGACCTAAACGATGTTTTTCGGGAAAAAAACGAGCACAAAATGGGTCATAAATCAATGATGGTCTCTCAAAAGTTGTATTCCTTGGATATATATTTTAAACGAGGTATTGAGCACCTCAAACGAAGATCGTATGCCAAAGTTATGTCCTCGGGAAGTTGATGTACCAATTTACCCAAATGGGGCTCATGGTTTTGGCGCTTCATCTCCTAGGGTTATGTTTTTGGATGTTTAGGGTTTTCCATTGTTTCTCAATAATAAATAGGCCATCAAGCCTCATTGTAACACAATTCAGAGGCATGTAGCCACCACATATTTTCTCATAGATAAGCTACCAGCGCCCTAGCTAGTTTATTTCCATTATGTCTGTAAACAAATTTCAAAGCTTTGATATTAATGAAATGAAGTGATATTCCGTTGCATTTTTGTATTTATGGTTATATGTGTATTCTATTGCATTCCTACATAAATATGGACCAGTAACTCTATGAACCTTCTATGCTAGATTAGGAAGAGGAGGAGGTCCTACCTTTTATAGTGATTTAGCACCAAATGTTTAGGTAGAGTTGAAAAGGGATATACTTTTATAGAAGAGGTGCAAAACTACAAGACATGGGTAGTGACAACCTTTGGCAGGTTGGGTTGAAAAGACAACTTTGAGGCAAGGCTAAATGGTACTCCATTGAGAAGGTAAAGGAAAAATTTCATTAACTCATTTAGTAAAGGGTTTTGGGGACCAAAAGCCTCCCAAGATGGAGATGTATGATTTGGTTTGGATCACCATAATATTTTCCATCCATCTTTATGCTTTCAATGTGGAAAAAATACAAAAATAATCTTATGGGAGTATTTTTAGCAGCAGGATCTGGTTTGGAGAATTAGGGTTAAAAACCTTCCAAGGCCAGTTTGAGGCCTTAAATGGCATTTTATCGGAGGTAAAACTTTTTGGCTTAAGTATTACACACTCGTATCTTTCCAACAGTTCAAGAATCACGTCAATAAGAGTTTGGACCCAAAATTTATGCCTCCCATAAGTTGACTTTTGACCACCATAATTCAAGAGGATGACACATCAACACCTATTACTCATTGAAAATGGACTATCCATGTGGGGATGATGAAGAAGACTATATAAGGGTAAATTTGCAACTCATGTTGAGGGTTGAATGGGTTAAATTTAACCCCTAGTTTGTTATCGAGTTATGCTATAACCATGCCACTAGGAAGAAAAGGATTTTGATTCAAGTTCATTTTGTTCCATGGTAGGGAAGAGTAGCAAATATTCGATAGAGAGAGGGTTTGTATTTCGTAGCAACCCATGAGGCACATGTCTCGCTCCTTTATATTTTCTTCATTTCCATTCAAATAAATAGAGGAAAAATCAATCTCACTTTCCAGTTTAGTTTTCTCCCAAAATGGTTTCCAAGGTCATATCTTGGTGTTATTGTGTTACGTCACCCAACCCCTCAAATATTGTTAGAAGAATGGGGTAAAACATATTTTTTTTTTTTTCCTCCTAACTCTTCTTGGCTTTCCAACTTGTCATAAGGGCCTCACAACTTATATATATATATATATATATATATATATATTTATATATATATATATATATTATAGCTTCAATACTGCTCATGTAATGTTCTAAAACATAAGACTCAAATCTACTTTACTAATCTACGGAAATCAATCCACGATTAAGAGCATATATAAAAAAAATGCGACATGAATCAATACACATACATTAGGATATATATAGGGGAAAGAAACTGCTCAAAATCCCTTCCTATCTATATTACATTAGTCATAAAATAGAGAAGAAATACAATGCTTGCTCAATCCTGAGCAACCTATGCACAAGTATAATTTATCTCACTGTCTCACAGAGTGACTCTAGCTAAAACTTAGCCAATTTTCCTACCTTCCAAACTCTTATTTCCTTGTGTTTTTCTCAAGGAATTAACCCCCTATTAATTAGGGAAATCCCCATCTTGAACTATGCAATCCCTACAAGCCCTTCTCTCACTGCATGCACCACCTGTACATCTTGGATAATTATACAATTGATAGTAAGTTGCCCTTGAATTCCAATCTCAACTAGGTAACTCAAATTCCATGCATGTATGAGTTAATTTAGGTTGATTGATCAGTTAACTGGTTAAACACTAAAGTCACACCCCACTACTAGACCTCCCACTAGTTCCTCCAACAGTTGGAACTAGTTTAACTGACCTTAACTCAATTTAACTGAATTAAATTGTTACAACTGAAACTCAACCTAGGCTCATAAAATTTAGGAATCACTATACAAAACTAAATTTAAGCCCACAACTCAAAGTAACTAAACTAACTGAGAGATAACAACTTAGTTAACTCATTCAAGTTGTCTTGTGATGTGGAATTTCCATTTTCTCCTAATTTAATTCAAGGGAAATTAAATCAGGATTTTATTGCTGTTTTTTTTTAACACTCCCTCTCAACAAGAAAGGGGTTATCAGATACCCCAATACTGCCTCTATGGAAGTCAAATTTTCCTCTTGATAGATCCTTTGTCCAAACATCTGCATCATGTTCCTCTGTAGGAATGTAGTCCAAAAACATGATCTGCCTCTGCACACAATCTCGTAGATGGTGATATAGGATGTCGATATGCTTGGATCAATCATGAAAAATTGGATTCTCATAGAGTTTGATACAACTTGTATTGTCACATTAAATCACAGTGGGATCCATCAACTGACCAAATAACCCAACAAGAATATTCCTCATCCATATAGCTTCACAAGCTTTTTGACTAGTAGCCATATACTCTGCTTCTGCTAAACTTTATGCAATTTATCTATGCTTCCCATTGTACCAAGAAACTGTTGCTGACCCAATAATTAAAATTCCTCCTAGAGTGATCTTCCGATATGATTAACTTCCCAACCAATTCGCATCTGTGAAGCCTTACAACTTCACTCCCTTTGTTCGTATGTACAGAAGACCATACTGAGTAGTGCCTATGAGGTATCTCAACACATGTTTGGATTCCTTCCAATATATTTTGGTTGGCTTAACCATTGCTTGACTAAATTGGTTAACTGCATAAAATATGTTTGGCCGTGTGTTCAACAAATACATAAGTGAACCCACAATTTTCCTGTAAATAGTGGCCTCCACTTCCTCACTTCACTAGAGAATTTGGCGGAAATTCCGACGGCCAAATCGTCGCTATTCTGACACATTGTCGTCGCAAGAGCGACAGTTAGAGGGCGGTCAAACTATGGTTTACCATACCGTCACAGTTCTGACACAACTAAAAAGTGTCGCAGTATCGACACTTTTTCCGTCGCTTCCAAACAAGCGTCACTCTTTCGACGTTTCCCAATCCGTCGCACTTCCGACCTCTATAAACTGTTGCACTTCCGACGAAATGTGGTCCGACGTTTATAACGTCGCTCTTCCGACGTCTCGAAACTGTCACAATTATGATGAAATGTGGTCCGACGTTTTGAATGTCGCTCTTCCGACATCTGTAAACTGTCACAATTACGACGAAATGTGGTCCGACGTTTTGAACGTCGCTCTTCCGACGTTTCTAATATGGCGCAATTTCGACGCTTACAAGACGTCAGAATTGCGATGGAAGGTTCAATTTAAAAAAAAAAATGAGACTTTAAAAGAGGAAAAACGTTGTTTTGAATATATTATATGAAGTAAAACAGTACATGAAGTCATTACATTTTCACATCTGAATATTTGAACCCAAATATCCATCCAGAAAAGTGGAAGTCCCACCCCATACAATGATAGAAAAATACCCCATGTCACATACAGTGACATGATATAAAACCCAGTAACGGTCCACATGGAGATTATCGAAAATCTGAGAAAGCATCCAAATATGCCCAAGGCATCTATAAGAAAGTGAAATAGCAGTATGTAGAATAGTAAAACAACAGATAGAGTACCGACGTCCATTGTTCCAAATACAAATTAAAGTACCAAAAATCCTTGAACAGAGAAAAACGCTAATCATGTGAGGAGTGTGATATGTCCCAAATATAAAAAGACCATGAGACCATATCAATAAACCAGCAACATAGACCAGCATCGCTAGTTTTGAAGGCAGAGTGATAAACATTAATCATTTTTTTTTCACGAGAAAAAATGTTGTTTTGAATATATTATATGAAGTAAAACAGTCCATGAAGTCATTACATTTTCACATTTGAAGATTGGAACCCAAATATCCATCCAGAAATGTGGAAGTCCCACCCCAGACAGTGATAGAAAAATACCCCATGTCACATACAGGGACTTGATATTAAACCCAGTAACGGTCCACATGGAGATTATCGACAATCTAATACTCTTTAACTGCTACTATTTGACCTCTTTAACTGATACTCTTTAACTGCTCTGATACTCTTTGACCTTTGTTCATCCTTTTATCCTTTTATCATGATATACTATGGTAAATAGGCAAAAATTTATGTAAGGATAATTTTTTACAAAAGTTCCATCATTTCTTCCCACCATTGAACTTTTGGCACTCTGGTCCTTTGCAACTTTCTTAGTGTTTCATCAGCCTCAGTATATCTGAAGAAATTAGGCTGATTTGGGAACAAATGATTTACTTCATGCTCAAGATAAAATAAATTCTCCAATCTGTCATGAAGGTTTTTCCCTGTAGGCAATGCTGTTGTTGATGAACTAGTTGAAGAACTAGCTTGATTATCAGCATATTTGTCCAATTTTTCAACATAACTATCAAGGTACATTAGCTTATCTTCTGCAACTATAGGACTGGGAAATCCTCTATTTAACAAAATATTCAATCTTTCTCTGAAGGCAATGATTTCTTCTTGCATATCTGAGCACCTTCGTTCTAAATTCTGTACCAGAGTTCTTTTAGTAAAAACTTTCTTTATTTCCAGAATTGTTCCGGTCCTGTCCTGAATACCAATTTCTACAAGTTGATTCTTAGTCTGAGTATTCAAAAAATGTATAAGTCTATTGGCCTCTTCTGGCATATTTCCCAACTTTTGTCTTGATCTCTCAATCTCATCTAGAGCCAATTTAACTAAGTTATTCTGTTCATCCATTATCTGAATTGAGGACCAAACATCCTTTATTGATTGAATGATATTATCCCAAAGAATTTCATTTATTTCTTTTAAATGTTTCTCCAATGTGAGATCCTTTTCCAATGCTTTGACTATTTTTTCTAATTTGTTCACTTCTCTTGTTTGATCAGCAACACTCATTTTTGAAAGATCATATTTATGTTCTAGAGTAGCCAATTGTTCCTTTGTTTTGTGAATCTCTATGGCCTGAATGTTCATATCTTCCATTGACTTTGTTAATTCATCAGTGTTCAAATTTGCAGTGTTGCTCTCTGACAATTCTGCTGGCTGACCTGTTGTTGTTGTACCTGTCACTACTCCTGCTGTAGATACTAGAATATTTGCCTGCTTATCTTTTAATGCATTCTCAAGATATTTTTCAGTTGCCGTAAGTTGCTCATTCAATTTTAAGAGCAAATCCATTAGTTCTTCCTCAGAATTTTGTTTGATGATTTCTGCAGTCTGTGGATGTCTTGAGGTCGGTAACTTTAATTGTTTTCTCAGAGCTGCAATATCATCATCTTTTCTCTTGATCAAAGCTTCAATACCTTTCACATCTTTAGGATTATGACCCAAACCAATGATTATTTCCTCTAAAGTTTTGATTCTATTATCCTTAGCATGGGAGGAGGCTTTTTCAAGCTGCAACTGTGTATTAGTATTATCCAAAGAATCCTGCAACTTATGGGTCATCATTGATTTATCCATCAGAGTAGAATAAATCATCTCACCTGTTTGCTTGTGTAGCTCAATTTTATCTAAAGGATGGATATCCTTTACTAAGACTTCAAAATTAGTCCTAACGTAATCTGCAGCTGTCTGAGGCTGCCGCACCTTGGGCTTCAAATGGCTCATTAACATCTTACCCTGTTGGATGTCATAAGCTGACATCAATCTTTCTTTATTTTTCGGAGCCATCTTCAAATATTGGTTGTACACTTGAATTCTAAGTGGATCGTTCCTGGCCTTTATATTGGTGAATGTTCTTTTGATGTCCCAGGCAGTTTTTACTGGAGGTTTGAAAGAAGATATTTCTGCACTTTGTTGCCTCTGTATTCCCTGTTTTTGAAAATTAGTGGATGTCCCACTACCTGTATCTGTTTGCTGATTGTCTTCTCTTCCTTGGCTGTCAGGGATTTCCTGAAATGATTCATCTTCTGGAAGGGGAGTTAATTTCTGCCTTTTAACATATTGCTGTTCAGAAGAGCCACCAATAGGAGTAGTTTTTTCAGCCTCTCTCTTTTTTCCCTTTTCTATATTCAGAGGAGTTTGTAAAATAGAAATTTCTGGCTCACTGATCTGAGTAGGAGGAATTTGTCCTTGACCTTGTTCTTTAGAAGTCTCTGGTTGCACTGTCATTATGAATTTTTCAATTATTTGTATATCGGGCTCCTTTTCTTTTCCTTTAGATTCTACTGCTACTGTACTAATCTCCTGCAAATTTTGTTGTAAAGTCCTGGCTGAAGAAGATCCCTACACCTGTCCAAAAGATTCTAGGTCAAGTATCTTTTTCAAGATCTTTCATTACATTTTCAACATTGACCTGCTCACTATCATTTTCAACCAATGTCCCTTCTGTCCATTCATCCATATTAGCATATTGTTCTATTTCTGGGATTCTTTGATGGATGTATGGTGATTGTTTATTTTTCATTCTTTTATCACAGATAAAGTTTTTTGGATCATAAGGCACCCAATAGAAACTCTTTTGTAGTCTGAGATAGTCTTCTAAAATCTTTTCGGCTTCCTTTCCAGCTTCCCTAGAGTTACAAATGAAGGGACCTAATTGGCTCTTGATCCTGAGTTGAGCCTTTTTCTTTGCATTGCAAAAATGAATTATATCTGAATTATTCATCTTCCTGAAATATTCTAATGCAAAGAGTCTCATTGGGACATACTTGGGCAGTTTGAATGGGCATAATTCACATCGATATATCCTGATCTCTGTGTAGTTTTGATATAGGTACCAGTCACCTATCTTGTAATGCTTTGAGAGTTGAAGGATTTTCTTGATTTCATTGTTAATTCTAGGAGGAGAGACTCCTGTCAACAAGGTAGTTACAGGATGAAAAAAAAGGTCGACAAACTCATTATAGGAATAAGGAGAATCAGAGGAGTTGTGAGTAATGGCAGACCAAAAGATGACTGACCTAGGATTCCCTTTGGCATCAAGTTTCTTAACATAAAAAGGGAAATTTTCTAACTGAAAGTAAATCATGAGATGATATATGACAGAAGAATACTTAAATACTCTCTCATTCTCAAATCTCATGAACTGATAATGGATTTTGTCAGCAATATAAGATGCAAAATCGTACTTGACAGCAGGAGGCTGTCCAGGGGTAAAAATGGATAACAATACTAGGGTTAAGTGATCAACATACTCACTAGTATTGAAGCCCATTATGGAATATATCATGTTTAAAATAACTCTACCCTCATCAGTAAAGAAAGCATAACCATAAGGGGGAGGGTTTTTAGGCTGATGCTCTGGTAACATGAAGGTTTGGCATAGGCGGTTTAACTCTTCATGGGATAACTTAGTAGATTTCTCAAGTAATTCAACCATGGACAAGGGAGTGAGAGCTTGACCAGGTTGGAATTGTAGCATTTCATTTATGGACTGAGCAGTTATTGGGAAAAGGAAATTTTGACTTGGGGATAAAACTGCTCGTTGGTTGGGATCATAATTTGCATAGCAATAATGGATTAACTCAGGAAAAATATGGACTGAGGGGAGAAGGTACATAGGAAGATTTGATTCCAAAAGTCCAAAGATGTCAGAACCATTCAAATAATTGTCTCTGCAGCGGCAAAATATTCGAAGAGGATTCTCACTGAGACGCAAGTCCTTAATTTGAAAATCCATATCGGCTAAAGGCAAATAATCCAAGTCCTTGTGAGGGGCATTGATGGGCATGAAATTCAAAGTTACAGGAACTTCCATTTCTGGTTCTTGTGGATTCAGAAATGGAATTTCAGAGTTTTTGTGGAAAAGGGGCACAATTACCAGTTTTGGGAATATAATTGCAGTTCTGGGAACGAAAAATACCAAACTGAACTTCTTTTCAGACCTTAGTGCAGAATTAAAACTAAAACCAGGATTTTTTTACAGATTTTAGCGGGAAATTGGAATAAATACCTGTTTACGGGAAATGAAACGTGTTTAAACAGGCGCTGGTTATGACAGAAGAACCCTGAAATACTCAGCTTCAATTCTCTTCAGCAAGGTAACGGTTAGCAAGCGTTAACAGTTGGTTTTTGAATTTTGTTGCATGGAAGGCTAGCTAGCGCACGGAACAATGAAAATGACGCAGACGCAATTTTTTTTATTTACAAAGTCAAAAGGGTGGCGGGGAACAATGAAAATGACCCGAAAAATATTAGGGCGAATTTGATAAGAAATTCGCGTCACAACTCTCCCTCCGTATGCCAGCCAACTTCAGACCCGAAAAAGATTAGGGCAGAATTCATTTGGTTTTCGCGTCACAAAATTGGCCGACGTCAGCAGGCTATTTTGGAACGCGAATTTGGTTTGAATTATGGTTTATCGCTGTTTGAAGTTCGGCGGGCTCGACTTAAGAGAACCGGGGTCGTGAACACTGTTCAAATATAAAAATCCTGCTTAATAAAGAGACAAGATTGTTGTGCTTTCGAAACCTGACCCGAGGATTGGACATGAGTTAACAAACAAAAGGATAGCAGAACCAGACTTGCACTCGTGGTCAAGCCTTGTACCAAAACCACGAGTGGAATCACAAAAGCGGGTTGCCCATATCGCACCGCTTTTGCGGAGTAGGCTGTATTTCCTATTCGCGAGCGATTCCATAGGGAAAGCAACATGTGGTGAAGTGACCCCTGGAAAACCACCATTTAACCCGCGCCATCGCACGTTAAAGCCCGACGTTGGAAGCCGAGCGAAATTGCCAAGAGTCGTTGATTTGGAGAAGGGCCATCGGACGGTGGTCGCGCGTTGAACTTGCCCGGAGGTTAACTAAGGTGTGCGGAGGATAGCCAGGTATGATACGAGTGTTTGATTGGTTATTGATATATATAGGTGGGGCCGGAGTATAATGAAATTATTTAATTAAACGATTGGCGGATAATTAGCATAAGTCTGGAGCGTGATTGTTGTAAGGCTGGGTGGTGAAATATAGAGCCGAAAGTTCATTACAAGTTATTTATTTAAAAAGAAACATGGAGTGTAAATACAAAGTGTTGAAAGTTAAACATTGGTTATAAGGCTTGGAGATAATATAAAGTCGGGAATATAAATTAAAGTCCAACCATTGTGGATGGTATTTATTTATCAAATTCTACGAATTTGATAAATAAACTCAAAGAAAGAAGAAGTCAATGAAGACCCAGGCTGGAGGAAAAGAACGGGGTAAACCAGGGGAAAATGTTGACAGAGCGATTGTAGACACACCAGCTCTCCTTAGGGGTCCAATTTCAGTTTTGTTGCGTCACACGATGATCTCTCTTCTATGGCATTTACTTGTATTGAAGATCACTATTCTAGGAATAAGGAGTTATTTTCTCCAAAAATAACCCTAGCCAAACATTGACAATGCATCAGGGATATCTTTCTATGCTTCATAAGCACATTTGTTCTACTTCTAAATCATGTCTTGGAAGTGGTTGTTGTGCTGGAAATTATTCACCAGTTGGTTTCATACCAAAGTATTTTTCACATTTTCGGCATCCAATACATGAAAAAGATAATGGTTTAAAACAACATAAATATTTGAAATTTTGCAAGAATTGTCTGGCACACTTTGAATATGAATTTTGAAGTCAAGTGCATGATGCTATATAGGATCAAGTGTCATTTTGAATACCAAATGTTTCACAAGAAACTTCTACCCTGCAGTAAGGATTAAATGGCAATATTGCATCAACTATTTCCATAATAAAAGTGCACCTCGGCCATAAGACTAAACAACTACAAATGTTGTAGATCTAACAAGACCACACAATCAAATGTATTACGCAAGGCCAATACTGTATGAAAAATGAAAAGGAGTTTGCAACCAAAAATACCTTAGGCAACTAATTCAATTAGATACACCAAACCATCAGCAAAAAGGAAAACCAACCTACTTGGCCCCAATATTTTCAACTGGGTCCTCTAATTCAACCAATAAAAAGGCCAAAACCATATCATTGAGATAAATTTCATTACACTGTCAATAACAATAAAATTTGACTCAGCCATAACCCTTTCCTTTTAGACCACTGGGTAACAAATATGTTTCCTTTCACCTTTGAGTTTTCAAATTATGCCTACCAAATCTAAGACATTTAAGAGGGGGAACTAATACAACGTTAAAAAGAAAACTAGAGCACACATATAAAATAACAACCCTCCATGAAAAATTAAAATAACACATTAAAATCGAATATAAGTGGACAAGGAAAGATCCACCGCAGTGAAGTTTCACGTGCAGGGGACCTTCCTTTAAACATAATTTTTTCTCTGACCTGCAATTTTTTTGTCACTGAGCCATCCTTGTTGAAGTACAAATTCTTTTCCATAGCTCTTGTATTAACTACCTTCTCTCTGTCGCGTAATCTCAGATTCCCTCTTCTGCTTGAGCGATTAAAGGAAATGGGTGAAAAAACTGAAAGAGAAGACAATTGTCTGCCATAATTATCAAACATTGCACCCAACTTCTTCCCCTTTCCATTTTTATCCAATGAGGTAGATGTGGAAATTGTTGTCATACTGCCCAAAGCAGAGGCCATCTTCTCTTATCTTGAATATAGAATTACAAGATCTTCATATTAGTATGAACCTTAAAAAACATGACTCCCATTGCTAAAAACCACTTTTAAGTTGTAACGGGCAAACTAAACAACTATCGCAACTTTTGGCAACTTCTGGAGCATTAAGAGAGAAACAACCAAAGAGAAATACAACCAAAATCCTCATTTTAATGAGAACGGACTATATATTTGCATTAAGATAATAGAAAGAAATCACGACTATATTAAGGCCACCACAAAACAATCTTTAACCAGTGTCTCTCGCAGCCTTCAGGTTGCCATGCTAGAGGTTGCATATTTTTAATTTAAATTATAGACCTCTCGTGCCCATCTATGAATGCATCCAATGGGATATCTACATCAAATGCTCCTTTATATCCCCAAAAACAAATTCCCTACTACAAGAGCACCGGTATTGATGGATCACCCCACACCATCCCACCCACTAGAAACGGTGAAAAAGGAAACCCGAGAAAACTTCTGAAATATATCAAGATGACTATATGGGTGGTTCTTATGAATCAACCAACCATTCAGAATATGCTCATCAATCCAAACCATGAGTATTATGTGACAATATTCAAGCAGGCACTGAATCGGATTTCTGAAGCTATGTTAGAGAAACCCTAAACTCTCATTGAAAATAGGTGAAATGTGGCACCACTCAGAGATTGACATGTGCCAATTGGTACAAGTGGTAGAAAATTGGCATGCTCAAACAACGAGGTGATGCGGGAATGACATGAGGGAGAAAATATCAGAAAAGCCCCAAATCTAGAGAACTAAAGCTCATCACCAACCTGAGATTGACAACTTTACATGATGTAACCTATGAAATCGTAAATGGAGAAATCATAGTAACAATAAAGTAACCTATGTAACAATAAAGTCGGATTCATCCTGGGATTGGTAATGGGAGAAATCATAGTGAACAACAGGAAACATGCAGAGTTGCTTACAATCAAATAGATGAAAAAACACATACAAAAAACCTAGATAATAATCATGAACAAGCTTAATATTGAATTATGAACTATAAAGGAACTTACAAAATGTGACATTACAAACCTGGTCAAGCGCACAAGAAAAATATCCTGGACATGACCCTGGTTGACAAGTTGTATTGCTCATGATGCAAGAGGATTTGTACCTGCACTGCCAAGTCAATCAAAATCCATCATTATCTATACAATAAATACAAGTAATTGATGTAGTATTTTTTACTCTAAGACGCATTCTTATGATAATGTTAGAACATATGTTGAAAATGTCAAAACATACCTGAATAAGCTCCTCTTCGTTTCAAGAACAATTTATTGGAGTCGCATGAACTTGGAACAAGCCTCCCACGATCTGAAAGAGTAGCAACTAAGTCAACAGTGACTTTTTTGTTGCTACACTGGATCGAGGGCAGTTTGCTCCAATATTAAATAGCTCCAATAAATTATTCTCTACTAAATAGGGCCAACCACGTGAAGGTGGAAGCTCTTATGGCCCCTCCCCCCCCCCCTCACATCACTCTCAATTCCCCAATACTCAATCTATATTTCATTTTTTACTTTCATGAGCATAAAAAAAAAAATATTCAATAACTAATAAAAAAACAATTCAACAAAAAGTACGCAAGGAAACATTGCAATTAATGCTTGACATAAAAATAGTATGATAAATGAGGTTTTTATATAACGCAAAAAACGTTCCAAGTATGGTAACGTTTGTCTTATAATAATAAAATATTTTACATTGTCAAATTTTCTTTTTCTTCTTCCTATTTTTAAAGCTCCTAATTACATCATCAATATCATCGTGCTCTGCTCCTGTTTCGTGCCTTTCAACCCACACTGCTGACCTAGTTGCGTATTCACGATGTCTGGGCTCATCCAGTGACGGGGCATTGCCTACAAAAACAGATAATATTAAATTTTAATTGTCAGTTTTTAAATATCATTGAACTAGTTCGGTAATATTAATTAAAAAAATTGCAATGAGATTATTTACCTGGTGCACCAGTTGTCGCCGCTGACCTAGTTGCGTTGTCACGATGTCTGGTCTCATCCAGTGACGAGGCATCGCCTACAAAAACAGATAATATTAAATTTTAATTGTCAGTTTTTAAATATCATTGAACTAGTTTGGTAATATTAATAAAAAAAATTGCAATGAGATTATTTACCCGGTGCACCAGTTGTCGCCGCTGACCTAGTTGCGTAGTCACGATGTCTGGTCTCA
Source organism: Pinus albicaulis (assembly GCA_034641835.2). Lineage (NCBI taxonomy): Eukaryota > Viridiplantae > Streptophyta > Pinopsida > Pinales > Pinaceae > Pinus > Pinus albicaulis. The sequence continues at coordinate 355,960,784 of CM076578.1, read as the reverse complement.
TCCAGTGACGGGGCATCGCCTACAAAAATAGATAATATTAAATTTTAATTGTCAGTTTTTAAATATCATTGAACTAGTTCGGTAATATTAATAAAAAAAATCGCAATGAGATTATTTACCTGGTGCACCAGTTGTCGCCGCTGACCTAGTTGCGTAGTCACGATGTCTGGTCTCATCCAGTGACGGGGCATCGCCTACAAAAACAGATAATATTAAATTTTAATTGTCAGTTTTTAAATATCATTGAACTAGTTCGGTAATATTAATAAAAAAAATTGCAATGAGATTATTTACCTGTTGCACCAGTTGTCGGCGCTGACCTAGTTGCGTAGTCACGATGTCTGGTCTCATCCAGTGACGGGGCATCGCCTACAAAAACAGATAATATTAAATTTTAATTGTCAGTTTTTAAATATCATTGAACTAGTTCGGTAATATTAATAAAAATAATTGCAATGAGATTATTTACCTGGTGCACCAGTTGTCGCCGTTGGGACTGTTGCCTTGTCTTCCTCTCTGGTGGTAAGATCCTCAAGGGAAACATTCTCTGTCATTTAAACAAAAAACATTATAAGGACAACCATCAAGGTATAATTAGAAAAAAATATAAGTGGAAATTAATTACCGTCACGGCCCTCACTGATAGTAGCATTGTCGGCCTGGTCCCTACTACAATGATCAGGTTGCACGTGAGGATCATCTACATTTGGCTCTAAAACTGGGTTATTTGCGTCGTCGGTAGTGTTGCTCCCTTGATTTAAACAAAATTTTTAGACATTAAATTTATGTATGAAAACAAACATATTGAAAGGTTAATGTTTTACCTTATCAGGCATTCTGGATCTTGGGACCTGCCCCAAGCTTATGCGACGTTCAACTACGGCTTGATAGCCGAAATGGAAAGCGATATTTTTATCTTCCTCTATTGTTTCTGTTCCAAAGTCATCACCCTACATTACATATGTCTGTGTATTTTTAATCATATTTGATAGGATTACAAAAATGTTGGAAAGCGATACAATTAATTATAAGATGTTTAGCTACTTAATTACAATTCTTGCGGCCAATTTCAAGTAGCCGCCCTGGCCTAGCTTGTGATGGCCCTTTTTTCAATCCTAGCTTTGGTTGCCTTTGAGGTGTCAGGAAACCTAGCATCAAAAGATTAAAGTCAGATATGACGTGGCACACTTTTATTTTAGACATGAGAAAATTAAAGCTATTGAATTAAAGTTGTAATACCTTGCGGGTCCAGTTGGTATTTTTCCTTCTTTCTTTGCCCTTTTCTCTTTTCCGTCATGGATGAGTGCTCTCCACTCACTCTCTGGAACTGTGAGAGGACGCTCATATCTAGGGTTAAATTGCAATTGCGTCCTATAGGTGTCCCTGGTATATTTCAAATATTTGCCGACTACCCGAGCCACCACTGTTCTGTCAAATATGCCGACCCCAAAAAGGGTTTCTAGATAATCTAGAAGTTCTTTTTTCAGGTTGGAACTCTGGGAATTCCACCCTGTGCGTATGGTTGGGCCAAAAATTACCAACGCATGGCTCTCCAGATACCTGTAGAACTCATTGTTTCCTACACAGAAAAAATAAGAAGATATTATCATTAATTTAAAAATAAAAATCGTGATAAATATGTTTTAGATAAAGTACATGAAATAGTTAAAATATTAAAATTTACCCGGGAGTTGTACATGCTTTATAGGGACACCTTCATCGTTCACCAACAACGTGCCATTAATGGTCCCTGTGGAGCTGACACGTGTAGCTCCAGGAAACGCAATAATGTAGTTGGCCATATCAACCTCATCATTGCCAACATGTTCAGCGGTTGGCTGGGTGTCTGCTTGGGCAAGGTGTGTTTCTTGGCTGGCACCTAAAGGAGTAGAAGGTGTACGAGAGGGTTGTTGGGAAATCTCTTGCCTTTGTGTCCCACTACCACCAACACCGGGTTCAGCAAGTGCCAGAAAACGCTACATACAAAAGAAATTTTTGTTAGTTTAGTCAATGTAAAAATTAAAAATCAAACTATCACAATTCATCTCATGTAGAACAAAAAAAATATCCTTTTGAATTTTTATTATTACCTGATATCTTTCTAGCTAGCTCATAAGTTGTTTTATCTTCTCTTCTGTTTCAGGTGTTTGAGGCGCATCTATCAAAGTATTAAATTCTGACCTTGCATTTTGTGCCTTTTTTCGCAAAAGAACACTGGAGATAGGGATGAAGAAAGCTCTTCCTCAAAGAGGGAATCATCAAGCGTACCATGGCTAGGTGTCTGCATATTTAAACAAAATTAATATTATTTCAATTATGTAAATAACTAAAATACCTGAAGATAGAGCAATGGTGGCACTTTACATGTTCTTCCGCTGGCCTCTTTCCGCGATCATCCCGTCTCTGGGTTGTTCCTGCACTGCTCTCATCAGTCTGCCACATTGCAATAAAATTATAAATGTAAAAACTTGAATTGAATATATTGTTGGAGCAACTTCTAGTAAACTTGTTGTGAAGACCTTGAGGACATTTTTGGAGCAACATTGTTGAAGCTGATGGTATAGCATTGTTGGAGACGATCTTGAAGGGCCTTGAAGTGAAGCTTTTGGAGTAACTATTGAAAAATCCTTAGAGCATTTAAGTAAGGCACTTTCTATCTTCCATCACCTTTTTCCTTTCAATATCCTTTAAACGATTTTGTTGATATTTAATGTTTGAAATCAAGTTATAATTCCTTGATTATATGTGTTTGGGGACTAGAATAATTTCACACTAAACCATGCAAACTTAAAAGTAACTTAACAGATCCATAAAGTAATAATAATAATAATTCCTAATTTCCTATTGTACGATATGATGCAAATTATTCAAACATGAAGCAATGAAGACATGCAATGTTTGAATTTCAAGATTGATGAACCAATACAAGACGTTAGAAACTACAACTTTGATTCAATACTCTGTGTCCTAACTCCAGGAAGGAATCTAGTTTGTAGTACAGATTATGCATCGTGTATTATCAAATCTTAATTGACAACAACTAAAGGTCATCTACCTCATCAATTCCTTCCCATTTTGTGTTTTTATGTTATATTCCTTATAAAAGTGTCAAATTTCTCTCAAAGTAAGCAACCACTGAATAAAATAAAAATAGTTGAGATATGATTGAGAAATGGTCATTTATTTCTTAAAAGGATCTTCACGATTTCTTTGGTTGTTTTTCATCTCAAGAAACAAGAAATGACCTAAGAAACTATCGTGATGTAATATAAGAAACAACATGGTGCAATGGCCATTTTCAAAGCCAAATGATGTCCATTGAGGAAATGGCCTTTATTTGGTTCTGTTTCATAGGATTTTCGGGTAGAAATGGAACTTTGTTGTACCATTTCCAGTAGTAAAAAGGGAAAACCTTCTTTTTCCATGGGAAATAATTTACCTTTCCTTTTTCAAGATAATCTAAATCACAAAAAATATGAACTATATTGTACACATTCTTGGATAATGTGAAAGTGGAAAAGGAATACCCTACACAAGTGATGCACACATGTACACTTGAACACTAATATATTTTTGTAGTTGAAATGCAATGCTTGTTTTCATTTAAATGTAGGGTTTTAAAGCAGGGAGAAATAATGGCTGCCAATTTAATAAGCGTTTCTTTGGGAAAAATTTAAATCTTGTATTGGGTGATGAAGATAATAGAGGGTATTGAATCTTGATTCTTGACATTGTGTTTAACTTGAATAACTCAAATGATTATAAATATCAGTGGATGAGTTCTTTTTCAAGTATGTCACTCAAAACTCTTATGTCAAAGCATTGTATGATGGCTAGCATTTTCTTGTTTCCCTTTCTTCAGTTCAATGTAAAAAGTATATTAATATATTGGAGCACGAATGATAACTACAATTGTTTGCTCTGCAGTATATCCAGCCCCAAGAATATGAAAAGTTTTCTTAAGTGGAGCTATTTGGTTAGGCTTTAGGGTCAACCCTCTATAGGAGGAAGGGCCTGTAGTAAGAACTTACCATTTTGCAAGAGCTGAGGGCCAATGCTGTTCTGCAAGAGATGAGGGCCAATGCTATTCTGCAATAGCTCAGGGCGAATGCTGTTCTGCAAGAGCTGAGGGCGAATGCTGAGGGCGAATGCTATTATGCAAGAGCGGAGGGCGAATGCACGCATGATATCAGACGTTAATGTAGCACACATGTACATTTGAAAAATAATAGATTTTTTTAGTTGAAATGCAATGCTTGTTTTCATTTAAATGTAGGGTTTTTAAAGCAGGGAGAAATAATGGCTGCCAAATTAATAAGCGTTTCTTTGGGAAAAATTTAAATCTTGTATTGGGTGATGAAGATAATAGAAGGTATTGAATCTTGATTCTTGACATCTAGAGAGAACCATACAGCCTAACACAATCCAATGGAATTGACCAAAAAAACCCAAATAGAGTCAACCCTACTATAGGAGGAAGGGCCTGCAGTAAGAACTTACCATTTTGCAAGAGCTGAGGGCGAATGCTGAGGGAAAATTCTGTTATGCAAGAGCTGAGGGTGAACGCTGAGGGCGAATGCTGAGGGAAAATTCTGTTCTGCAAGAGCTGAGGGCGAATGCTGAGGGCAAATTCTGTTCTGTAAGAGCTGAGGGCAAATGCTGTTCTGCAAGAGCGGAGGGCGGATCCGCGCGTGATATCAGACGTTAATATAGCTATTGCGATGGATACGAAACAATAAAATCATTTTTATGTAGTGTGCATATAAGTTTCGTATTTGTATTTAGCGCACATATAAGTGTCGTTATACCGACGGCAGAAAAGGCGTCGCTATTGCAACGAAGGCCTCCAAACGTCGCAATTACGACACTTAGACATTGTGTCGCACTTGTAGTCGTCGCAATAGCGACGTGTTGGGCCATAGTGTCGCCAGTGTGACGTCTTCCTCCAAACGTCGCAATGGAGACACTTTTCTAAGTTTCGGTATTATGACACCTTTCTATAAACGTCGGTATAGCGACGGTTTCGGGCGAGATGGAAAAAAATTGGGGAAATTTCTGACATTTGGTCAAAAGCATCGGAATTTCCACCAAATGTAGTAGTGCTTGAAGTGGCATTCTCCTTCCTCTAACTTCCTGCTAGAGGAGTGTCCACGGGTTTTCTACTCTCCATGCATAACTTATTCAATATCTTATTGGAATACTTTCCCTGAGAGACAAATAAGTCCCTGTCCCCTTGCCATACTTCCAAACTAAGGAAATAATGCATGAGTCCCATGTCATTCATATTGAATTCCCTTGCAAGATACTCTTTGTAAGATTTGATCAAATTCTCATCACCAATTAAAGTCAAATCATAGACATATAATAATGTACTCAACAATTTACCTTCAAAAATAATATGGTAAAGGCTTGCATTTGGTTCAATTTTGGTGAAGCGCAACCTAGTGAAATAGTTATTGATCCTGGTGTACCAAGCATGGGGTGCTTGTTTCAATCCATACAATGATCACTTGAGTCTACACACATGTGACTCCTTGTCGAAGGTATCAAATCCTTCTGGTTTTTCAATGTACACCTCCTCCTCAATCCATTGAGGAATTTTTTCGTCACATCCATCTGATGGATCTTCCATCCCATCTGCACTGCAAGTGCTAGAATTGATCGAATAGAATAGTACCTTGCTACTGGATCAAAGGTTTCCTCATAATCAATTCCCTCCACCTGAAATAAACCCTTGGCCACAAAGTTGGCCTTGTGTTTCTCAATGCTTCAGTTTGCTTCTTTCTTCACCTTATAGATCCTCCTCGAACCTACCACTGACATGTTCTTTGGTCTTGGGACCACTTCCCAAACAATTTTTCTGACTATGGAATCATATTCCTCTACCATTGAATCAAAACATACCGGATGTTGCACCAATTCATCGAATGAGGATGGTTCTATCTCAACTAACTCACTCATCAAAGCCACGTACCCAGTGTACTGATCTCGTGACCTCCTCTGTCTGCGCTATGATGTGGGTGCTCCCACATTCTCTCTAGCATCATGCAATAATATGTCAGCTTCCATGGTGCACTTCTTCCCTTCTATAGATGTCTTTGCATGAGTGGGTGCCTCCACTCTCTGCTCCTTTGCTTGTGGATGCTCCACAACATCCCGATGTTATTCCTTTGGAGCTAAAAGCTCATCATCTGCTTGCAAATGAAGCTCCTTCTCAAGAGAACACCTCATTGCCTTCTCTTCATCGAACTTCACATTTCTACGAACAACTATCATCTTGATCAAGGTGGATATTGGTGCCCACCCGCCTATTCCACTTGGACCCCAACCATTGTTTCTTTTAGTTTTTCAGTTTCCTTAATTGTAGCACAATTTACTATTTTTGGTAGTTTTTCAGGTCCTGAACTTTCGAAGCCATTTTGAGGCCCTAAACGATGTTTTTTTGGGAAAACTAGTACCAACATGGGTGTCTAAGCAATTTTGGTCACCTGAAAGTTGTAGTCCTCAGATATATATTTCTAATGAGGTATGGTGTGCATCAAACAGAGATATAATGCGAAAGTTACATCCTTGGGAAGTTGATGTACCAATTTACCCAAACGGGGCCCATAGTTTTGGTGCTTCATCTCCTAGGGTTAGGTTTTTGGATGTTTAGGCTTTTCCCATATTGTTCAATAATAAAAAGACCCTTGAGCCTCATTGTAACACAGTTCAGAGGCATGTAACTGCCACATCTCTTCTCTGAGATAAGCTACCATCGCTCGAGCTAATTTATTTCCATTCTATCTGTAAGCATATTTCAGTTCTTTGATATTAATGAAATGAAGTGTCATTTCCAATGCATCTTTGTATTTATGGTTATATTCATATTTTGTTGCATTCCTGAATAAATCTAGATCAGTGGTATCAAATTGGTCTACTCTTTCTCGATCCTTCTTTGCATGTCCCCAGCGAGGTCGAGATATAAGGACTTAGGGCTCAATCTAATTGAACCTTTGCAAGATCAGTCTCGCAAACACCGACGACCACCCATGGGGGAAGAAAAGAAAGACAAGGAAGTGGGATATCCTATAAAAATATTGCTCGAGGAGGCCCTTAAGAAACAAAGGAATGCGATGATGGATAAATTTTCCCAGATCCTTCAATGACTACCCACCAGCGGTGCATCTGCATCCAACAACCACTATGGAGGCATCACTCCTTTCAAGGTATAAGTCAACTTCAACATTCCTATATTTGAAGGTGAGATAGATGCAGATGCCATAGATAGATGGTTGAATTTGCTGGAAGGGTATTTCTCAGTCCATGATTTCTCCGACTAAGAAAATATTACTTTTGTACTCCTAAAAGCCCCCCCCCCCCCCCCATGTCAAAGACTGGTGAGAAGCCTATTATGAGAAAAAGGACGAGAGGGCACCCTCTATGTTCTCGGCCGCACCCACTTGGAATTCATTCTAAGATGGCATCAAGGAACAATATTACCCCGTGGGGAGCTATGAGGATAAGTACATCCACCGGACTACGCTGCGACAACAAATGGATCAGGATGTGCATGAGTTGACGAATTTTTTCCATACCCTGTGCACAAAGTTGGGTATTAAAGATTCAGAGAAAAATTTGTTGCTCAAGTAATGTAGCTGTTTGCATAGATACATTCAGGTGGAAATGGAGTTCCTCGACATTACCTCACTTGGCATAGCATATCGATATTCCACCAAGATTAAGCAAAAATTGAAGTAGAAGAAGCGAGACTTTGGATCTGTGAATCAGAAGCTAGGGAAAGGCACCCCCAAACCAAAAAACCAGGGTCAAAGCCAAAGCGGGGTGACTTAGAACAACACCACAAAGCAAAAGAAGGACATAGGGAAGTGGTGTGAATTTCATAACATCTCCACTCACAACACAAGCGAGTGTCGGGACAAATAGTCGTTGGTGGCCAAACTGAAGTCTTCCGAATCAGATGCATGTTCTGATTCTGAGTCAGAACCGGACAAGGGAAATGACAAAGGGAAGCATATCATTGAGGTGGAACCCAGTGCCACCATTGCCACCACCAAGCTCCAGAAGGAGGAGCCCAAGGATCCAGAGGAGGGGGGACGCCTCTACCATTCCTAGATGTGGGCAAAGGGTTCTCCACTGCAATTAATTTCCAATAGCGGGAGCCAAAATAACCTCATTTCAGTAGAGTTCATGAAGTGGCTCAACTTAGTGACCACAACACAGCCGCGACTGTATACCATTGGTGGCTTCACCAAGGAAGAGATCTTCACGTCAGCCAGCAGTGCTACCTTCCGTACATCATCAAGCCCTTCATGGATGAGGTATTGTGTGATGTTTCTCCTATTGACATGTGTGATGTATTATTAGGCCTAACACACTTGTGGAAGTGACATGCTATGTATGATTCTAGGCCTTATTCTATTATTATTACTTTAGGAAATTAGTTGTATAGGATACCAGAGGTAGTACCGTCTTTCACCACCTCTTTGAGTACTTCAAAGAGATGCGGTAAGATTATTTCTCAAACTAGGATTTTTTTTTCATTATGATTCACCCATAGGGAAAGAAGAATATTGTGTTCGTAGCCTCCAAACAGGGCTCCCTTATGCAGTAGCAGCAGATGGACAAAGTCATGGAGGAATACAAGGACATTTTATCCTCACCCATAGGGGTTCCTCTACACTATCTGGTCAAGCACTCCATTGATTTGACCCAGGCATGCCACTGCCTAATGGGTCGATCTATCAACGTTATTTTATGGAGAATGACGAAATCAATAAGCATATCCAAGATATGTTGTAGAAAGGGCACATCAGGCCAAAATACTTACATGTACTATCTAAGGATGATAAAGAAGCCAGATTTGTTGAACGCATATAACACGTCCGCTAGAAGGTCCAAAACATCTTGGAGAAATCCAATGTCAAGTACAAGCAGTGACTTGATAAACATCAGGTGCCACACAAGTTCCAGGTGGACGACAAAGTTTGGTTGATTTTGCAGAAATAATGCCTAACCAGAGCTCATTAGAAACTCATACCACTCTGATATGGGCCTTATTTCATTATCAAGGCTGTGGGAGACAATTCATTTAAGCTCATAATTCCCCCATTCCTTTGTCGACAACCGGTGTTCAATGTGGATCGCCTTCAACCATACTTTCCACTATTACTAGACACATCCGACATTACAGATCTCATGGAGGAACTCAATGTAATGGGGACAATTGCTTCCAAATGGGGGAGGAATGATGCAGGTGGATATTTGTGGCCACTAACCTATTCCACTTGGACCCCCACCATTTTTTCTTTCAGTTTTTCAGTTTCGTTAATTGTACCATAATTTACTATTTTTGGCAGTTTATCGGATCTTGAACTTCTGGAGCCGTTTTGAGGCCCTAAACGTTTTTTTTTTGGGAAAAATGGGATTAACTTAGGTTGTTGATTGGATGTTGGGTCACTTGAAAGTTGTATTCCTCGGACAAATATTTCTAACGAGGCATGGTGCACGTCAAACGAAGATCGTATGCCAAAGTTACGTCCGTGGGAAGTTGATGTACCAATTTACCCAAACTGGGCCCATAATTTTGGCGCTTCATCTCCTAGGGTTAGTTTTTTGGATGTTTAGGGTTTTCCCATGTTGTTAAATAATAAAAATACCCTTGAGCCTCATTGTAACACAGTTCAGAGGCATGTAGCCGCCACATTTCTTCTCAAAGATAAGCTACCTCACCCGAGCTAGTTTATTTCCATTTTGTCTGTAAGCATATTTCAGTTCTTTGATATTAATGAAATGAAGTGTTATTTCCACTGCATCTTTGTATTTATGGCTATATTCATATTTTGTTGCGTTACTTCATAAATTTGGATCACATCCTGTGAGATGGTAGGTACACCTGATACTTGTGAGGTGTATCAGTATACCCCAAAAGTATGCCCAACTCTGCTGTCGTCTCTAGATTTTTCCTTTCTTCCTTCAAAACATGATAGTAAAATGATGAACCAAATATCCTGAAGTGTGATACATCTGGTTTCTTCCCTAAAAAAGCTTCTTCTAGTGTACTCATCCCAAGAATCCGATGAGGAATCCTGTTAGTCACATATACTGTTGTGCTGCATGCTTTGGCCCACAAGTGTAGAGGTAGGCCCTGATCATGCAACATTGCATGTGCAGATCCCATAATACTTATGTTCTTCCTCTCAACCACCCCATTTTCTATTGTGGATTATGGGGTGTTGTCAACTTCGGTCGAATGCCTTCCTTTACCCAGAAGCTCTTAAACTCATTCGACACATATTCTCCATCATTATTGCTCCTGAGAGCCTTCACTTTCCTTCTAGTTTCTTTCTCAACAAGTGTTTGAAATTCAAAAAATTTGGAGAAATTTTGGTATTTTTCTACATGAATAAAATCCAATGCATACATGAGAAATCATCTACAAATATAACATAATACGTGTGCTTTTTCAGGGAAGCTATCGAGAAAGTTGCACACACATCTGAGTGAATCCTTTCAAGGACTTACTGCGCTCTACTCTCTCGATCATGAAATGTGGATTTGGTGTACTTCCCTAGTGTACACCCTTTTCATGTATCTCAATACTCTATTACACCTTTAGGAAGTCCTGTAGAAATATGTTGCATGATCTTCAAAGATGCACGGTGCAAATGGCTAAGTCTCCTATGCCATAATTCTCCAATGTCTCAACTTTGCACCTTCTCTGCTTTTGTGCTTAATGCTACAAAATATTCTACATCTAATTTGTAGAGGTTCTTCACTCGAATCCCGATCTACTTCACTTTTCCCGTGGTGATGTGTCTAAGGAAATCCTTCCCTTTGATAAATATCACATCGTAGCCATGGTCTTCCAACGTAGAAACTGAAACGATATTCTCCTTCAGACCCAAAACATACATGACATCTTTTAATTTGAGAGGGGATCCAAAATCCCTCTAAAAAGTAACTATACTGATACCGGCAACATTACACCTTCCATCATCTCCCATCTCGATGTGCATCTGGAGGTCCTTCTCCTCCAAGTCATTTGAAAATTCTTAGTTTCCTATCATATGGAATGAGGCTCCACTATCCAAATACCACACACTACCCATAATTGAGCTCACCATATAAGAGATAAGGGTGAAATACAACTCGAATTATGAAGCGAGAGCTTCACCTGTTGCTCCTTTTGAGGGGTTCTTTCCAACCTTCTTGTGTGGACACTTCGTGGCATAGTGGCCCAACTCATGAAAATGAAAGCATTTGATTTTAGACAAGTATATCTGCTTTCCCACCTGACCATATTCTTCTTTGGATTGGGATTTCTTCCCTTTCCTTTTCTTTTCCTTTCCATCCAAGGCACAATTATCCTCATCCTCAATCTTGGATGAAGTCCCATCTCTATTTCTCTACCTTATTTCTTCATATAATAGATCAGACCATAACCACTCCCAACTTGGTAGTTTCTCTCTACCGTTTACAAAATCTTGATAACTTTTCCAACTCTTGGGAAGACCCAAAAGAGCTAGAGGTACCAAATATTCTTATGGAACAGTGACACTGACCCCACCAAGTTCATCACGTTACTATGTAAACTTGCTCTGGTACTGCGAAATTGATTCTGTATTTTTCATCTTGATACTCCGAAGCTTTTCCTTGAGTGCCAGCTTCCTATGGTCAATATTGTTCTCAAAACAATCTTTCAGTTTTTTCCACATCATGAATGAAGTTTCTTTCCCATGGATATTTGAGACAATATGATCTCAAACTCCCTCCAATATGATTCTCCTTGATTTAGCCACATCCTTCTTCCACTGAGTGAGATCCTAGGTATCAGATGCTGGGGGTTTTACTACATCTGTCTTGCTGTAATCTAGCAGCTCGTTGTCATCCAATTATTCCTCCATGAATATCTTCTATGCCACAAAATTGGTGTTTCCTTCCAAAGCATACTAGAGCTAAGTCTGTTGGAAGCAATCTTCTTAGTCCTGGAGAAAACCTGCAACATTGACCTTGAAATTCAAACCTCCTGCAATGACAAATTCAAATTCTATTCTCTATTGTGAATCTAGGTTTGATACCATGTAGAAATTAATTGTAGATTCACTATTTCTCATGTAATGTTCTAAAACATAAGACTCAAATTTACTCTACTCATACGCAGAAAGAAATTCCCAATTAAGAGCATATATAAAAAGCATGCGACATGAATCAATACACATACACAAGGATATATCTAGGGAAAAACACTGCTCAAAATCCCTTCCTATATGCATTGCATTAGTCATAAAACATAGAAGAAATACAATGATTATTCAAGCTTGAGAAATCTCTGCACAATTATAATCTATCTCAGTGCCTCACAGACTGACTCTGGCCAACAATTGGAAAATTTTCCTGCCTGCGAAGCTCCTATTTTCTTGCAATGTTTCTCAAGGAATTAGCCCCCTATTAATTAGGTAAATCCCCATCCTGAACTACATAATCCCTATAGGCCCTTCTCTGACTATATGCACCACCTGTACAACTTTGATAATTATACAGTTGATAATACATTTCCCTTGAACTCCAATCTCAACTGGGTAACTGTTGAGTCTCAAATCTGCATCTTTCCTATACACCGTTCTAGACCTTTTTCATTCACCTGAACCTTCCAAGTTGTCAATATCATTGTATATTAATTTTAAAAGAGCATCTAAAATGGTTTTTAACTATATTTTGTGTCTGCTGTTTGATTTAGATTAATTTTGCTCATTTAGCTGCGGAATCTTGCCACTTTCCGCAGCTGCTGCAACTTTCCACAGCCATTTTGTGAAAGTCTATGTTGCAGGGGTCTTCAGGTAAAACGAGCCACATGGGTAAGTCAGAAATGATGTGGACATGGATCGTATCCTATTGGCTCGAGAAAATTCACTTAAGGAGGCTATGGTCAAAGGTGGCCAAGTGGAAGTCAACCGTAGAATCCCACGGTGACAGGACTCTGTTTCTCATCACGTGAAGATTTGTATGACCGTTTCTAATTTACGGGAGACACATCAACACCTGTACACGGCTCCATAAGCCGAATCCAACATCCACTCTTCATAGATTTACTCCTCACTACGGCCATGATGTTGGATCTTTGGACGTGATGGTTTACGTGTCTCTATCAGCACAAAATTTAGGGAATTAGTTATATTATCTTTGTTATAAATAACGCGTTTGCATATGCATATTAGATTACCCTCCATATAGATCTGTAATGTAATTACGTTGCCACTGTGCCGTAATATCATCTCTCTGTTATGACTGCATTTTAATATATAAGAAGACTCTGTTTCCAAGCGTAATTCGTATTTGAAGGCTGTTGCCCAAGGCTGGTGCAGAGGGCCCCTGCACACGCTGAGGTTTTGTGCATTACTGTATAGTTTGTTGTTTTATTTCTTTAAGCTCATTGTGCCATAAGTCATTCACGTGTTTATACATTGCATCTTTCATGGTATTTATGCTTCATCTCTATTTATAATCTTTCATGCTTTACATCTTACTTCTGTCCATAATCTTTCATGTTTTATGTTGTTGTTAACTGATCAGTGTTCTTGTTTCAGATTAAAAATAGGCAGCCCAGGCATTTGCATATCTTTTGACTAATGACATGGAATCAATATTGTTCTGCTGCTAATTTATTTTTCTTAGTTTTTGTTTAACTCCAGTACTGCTTTGTTTATTTCAGTCTTGCACATTTGCTTCAGTAGTTAGATTTAGATATATTAAATTGCTCATGTCATTTTCAGTTACCTCCAAAAACCATAGCTGGACTAATGGTGAGGGATTGAAGTATGAGTGTGTAGCTTGATATTAGTTTACTTTCTGCAAGTTAGATATATTAAATTGCTCATGTCATTTTCAGTTACCTCTGAAAGCCACAGCTGGACTGATGGTGAGGGATTGAAGTATGAGTGTGTAGTTTGATATTAGTTTGCTTTCTGCAAGTTAGATATATTAAATTGCTCATGTCATTTTCAGTTACCTCCGAAAGCCACAGCTGGACTGATGGTGAGGGATTGAAGTATGAGTGTGTAGTTTGATATTAGTTTCTTTTTCTGCAAATTAGATATAAGATTGCTCAAGTTGTTTATGGTTACCTCCGAAAGCCATAGCTGGACTAATGGCGAGGGATCATAATATAAGTTGATGTAATTTGATTTAGATTTACTTTGTTGCAATTCTTGGATTTCTTTAAGCATAGTTTCTTTTGTGTTTAGACAGCAGCAATGATAGTTTGGTTTTCATGCTCAATAGTTCACTGTTTGATTTATTAGGCTAGTAGCACACTTTCATTTCCTTTCAAGTTTTGTCATTTTATGTTTCAAATTCCTTTTGAAGTTTGAAGTTGGTAAATCATTATAAAGGATATCATTGCCTTGAACAATCATAACCATACTTGTTTTTATTTTAGAATTTCCATCTCACATTAGAAAATCAAAAACGACAAAAGGTAAGAAATAGGTTATCTTGCACATATAGTGCGCCACACTTCATCAGCTTATGAATCCCGGATTGATAAATTAATGTAGCAATTTAGGACACACTAAATTGACCAAACATTTTGGCGCCGTTTCCGGGGACGTGTAACTAGGTAGCCAATTTCTTTTAAAAAAAAAGCAAAAACAAAATAATAAAAGAAGGGTAAACTTGATAACTTCTTGAAGTATGCTCTCCTCTTGCACCTAGTGTGACCTGGAGGATCAGAAAAGAGAGTTATTGGTTCAGTAATTTCTTAAGTATGCTCTCTTCTTGCACCTAGTGTGACCTGGAAGATCAGAAAGAGAATTATTAGCCCAACTTTAAAAATAAAAATAAAAAAATGACATGCATAGAGCAAGAGATTCTAGGGGAAGGTTTATAGCTAAAGCCAAGAGTTTGATTTTTACAACTCCATCTTCTTCAAGGCATAGACAAGATTCACCACCATCTACCCCTAGCCTTAAGATTTTTGGAATTCAAGGAGCAGTTGAATTAGAGGATTCTCCTATACCACCTACTAAACCTCATTTAGAAAAGGAAGAGACTCCCTCTCATACTCCCTTGGTAGAAGAACTAGAGGAATTTAAGGACTCTAAAGAAACTATCATGGCAGAGGAAATAATAGATGGATTTGGAGGTAGAGGTAGAGATAGAGGAGGAGGAAACAATGGAGACAAAAATGGTGAAGGTAATAATGGAAGAAATAGGGAAGGAGACAACTTGTTTGGATTCCCTATAGTTGATGAGGAAACTCAAACAACAATGAAAAATATCTCACCATCTGTCCTCCCCAACTTTTATGGATTGCGAAGTGAGGATCCTAAAACATTTATGTTTGAGTTTGAAGTCGTGTGCCGAACATATGACTATATGGAAGACTCTCAAAAACTCAAACTGTTTCCTTCAACATTGAAGGGAGCTGCTTTGAAATGGTTCATGGGATTAACCACTCAATCTATTAGGACTTGGAATGATATGAAAAAAACATTTTTGGATAGATATTTGGACTATTGTATGCCCACCAATCACAAGGATGAGGTATTCAAAATGATGCAAAAAGAAGATGAAAATTTGGAAGATTTACTTGAAATATTTCAATACAACTTGAAAAGAGCAAAGATAAGAAACTTAGATGATGAAACCTTGAAATCCCTCATATTAAAAGCCATTAGAGATGAATGGATAGATATTTTAAACATGATGGGGAAAGGAGACATTTCTCAACTTCCACTTCGTGACATAACAGAACTATGTGTCCACCTGTCAAGAGGAAAATCTAAAACAGGAAAAGGGCCTAGGGATCCTTCTCTTATTAGGGCTAACAAATCTGCAACTGGATCAGTAAGTAGGGCAGAGATTGGTAATATGCTTGATGAATTCAAAACTGATATCTTATGGAGCCTTTGTGAACAACTAGACACCCTTAAAATCCAAAACAAGCAGAAAGCAAAAATGGATGCTCTAGCCATCTTTTGTCCGAAATGTAGGAAGAAACATGATTTAATGGAATTTCCCTTGGATGCAAAAGTTGTAGAAACATGTATGATTTGCTCAGAGAATCATGAGATCAAGGATTGTCCTTCAATTCCTAGACTCAAAGCTGTTTTTCAAGAAGACCCAAATTCAGTAGAATCTCTCTGTTTTGTTGCAAGAAGACCTTAGCAGGGACAAAAAACTCAAGGGTTTAACAACCCTATGAATCTTCAAACCCCACCAAATTGGAATCCTTGGCAACAACCTTGGCCCCAACATCAAAATCCATATCAGCCATGGGTACATGGGATGCAAAATCCTTATGGGAGATTTGCTCAATTTTATCAATATCCTCCATCTTTTCAAAATCAACAAGCTCCACAACTTCCAAATCCAAATCCACAACTTTCATTGCCATTTCCACAACAACAACCTTCTCAAAAAAATCCAAATCCTCAACTCATGCTTCCATACCAACAAAAGACAAATCAACTTCCAGCTCAGCCATTGCCAAATCCTAACAATAAAAATCCTCAGAATACTTACATGACAGAAGGACAACAATTTCCTACCTATATGATTGTTCCTCTCAATGATGTACAACTCAGATCTGGTAGAGTTTTAGAAAAACCTTCTATAGATGACCAAGAGAAAGATACCTCTGAGGAGGACTCTCTTGAAGCCAATAAGGGTTTTGAGGAAGTATCTCTTCAAAACTCAAACATTCAAAAAGAGAAAGAAAAGTTAACACCCACAACTCCTATAGTTGAGCAACCTGCATCTTCATCTACACCTCCTTTTCCTGAAATATTACAAATTGACAAGGGGGTGGAAAAACAAATCTTGTTTCCTAACTATGATTTTCTAGATGAATTGAAGAATGTTTGTATCAAGATTCCCTTGCTACAAGCCATTTGAGAGATTCCTATTCTAGCAAAAACAATAAAGGAGTTGAGTTTCAAAAGACCAGGAAGGAAACTAAAAGACACAAGAAGAATCCACCTGGTAGGGAAAATTGCAGATATTATGATGGGAAAAATTACCATGCAGAAGTATGTAGATCCAGGAAGTCCAATTGTCAAGACACATATAAATGGGATAGAAATTCCAAACACATGATTGACTTAGGGGCTGCTATTAACATTATGAGTAGACAGACTATGGACCAGCTAAAACTTCCTAACCTTCTTTTTACACCTACTTTACTGCAACTTGCAGATCAATCAATTATTAAACCAGATGGTGTATTAGAAGATATTTCAGTCTCCTTAGATTCTTGGGAATATCTAGTAGATTTTATGATTTTGACTCCCAAGAGTAATCTAGGAGGGCACCCACTTATCTTAGGAAGACCTTGGCTAGCCATAGCTGATGCTTTTATTAGTTGTAGATCTGGGGATATGTACATTTCTAATTTGTATCCTCCAGTAAAAGTAATCACAGAGGTAGGAGACAATGAATGGGTCGATGATGACGACATTATACAACCTGTCTTTACCATTTCGGAAATTAGTGAGGATAGTCAAATTCTGAATACATTAGAAAATTTTGAGACATCTTCAGAATATGACCCCACACAATTTCAGTTGGAATCTGACATAGAATATTTATCATCAAGACAAATGTCTCTTTACTCCATGGAAGAGTTTGGTAGTTCTACCATTGAGATTTTTCCAGGAAAAACATTGAATATCAACAAACATTTGGAAAAGTCACAACAAGAAGAACTAATCAAAATCTTGCAAAAACATTCTACTGCATTTGCATGGGAGTATACTGACATGAAAGGTATTGATCCTAAGACTTGCATCCATCATATCTATATTGAGGAAAAAAGTAGACCAATCAGACAACCTCAAATAAGGATGAATCCAAATCTTAGGAAGATAGTGAAAGAAGAGCTCCAAAAACTACTCAATGTAAACTTCATTTATCCAATTTCAGATAGCCGATGGGTTTCTCCTTTGGTTATAGTACCTAAAAAGAATGGTAAATGGAGGGTATCCATTGATTACAGGGAATTGAACAAAGCAACTTTAAAGGATCACTTTCCTTTGCCTTTTATCGATCAGGTATTAGATACATTAGCAGGTAAAAAGTACTTTTCATTTTTGGATGGTTTTAGTGGCTATAATCAAATTCAGGTAGCAGCTGAAGATCAAGATAAGACCACATTCACCTGTCCATGGGGAACTTTTGCCTATCGAGTGCTTCCTTTTGGGTTATGTAATGCACCTGCAACATTCTAAAGAGTAGTACTAGGAATTTTTTCTGATCTAATCCATGATTGTGTAGAGGTTTATATGGATGATTTTACAGTTTATGGTAATTCATTTGAAGAGGCATTAGAAAATTTTGAAAAAGTTCTTATAAGATGTAAAGAAACAAACCTTTCACTAAGCCATGAAAAATGCTTTATGATGTTTACTGAAGGGATTGTTTTGGGACATCATATTTCAGGAGATGGGATTAAGGTTGATAGATCAAAAGTTGAAGTCATCTCCAAGTTACATATTCCAAATTGCCAAAGAGATGTTAGAAGTTTTCTAGGATTTACTGGTTACTATAGAAGATTTATAGAAAACTTCACTAAAATAGCATCTCCACTCTTCAAATTGCTTACAAAAGACTGTGAATTTAAATGGGATCCTAATTGTCAATCAACCTTTGAAACTTTGAAAACAAGAATATCTGAAGCACCTATCTTGAGAGGACCAAATTGGAAACTCCCTTTCCATATTTCTACGGATGCTTCAGATACAGCTCTAGGAGCTGTGTTGGGTCAAAAAGATTTAGTTCCTTATGCCATTTATTATACCGGTAAAAATTTGACTCCCACAGAGTTGAACTATACTGTGACTGAAAAAGAGTTTTTAGCTGTTGTTCATGCAATTAATAAGTTTAGACATTACATAACAGGCTATGAAACTTTTATTCATACTGACCATTCTGCAATTAGATATTTGATGAACAAACCTGTTACTAATGGTAGAGTGACAAGATGGCTTTTACTTTTGCAAGAATTCAATATTACTGTGTTGGATAGACCAGGAAAACAAAATACAGTAGCTGATTTCTTGTCTAGGATTGAGAATACTAAAGAAGATTCTCCTGTAGAGGATAAGTTTCCTGATGAATAATTGTTTCCAGTAACTATTAAGACCCCTTGGTATGCAGATATTGCTAACTATTTGGTTACAGGGAAACTACCTTCACATTTATTTCCAAGAGAAAAACGAAAAATTATTCAGGAGAGTTCAAAATATTCATGGATTTCTAACGAATTGTTTAAAACAGGGCCAGATCTTGTGATCAGAAGATGTGTTAGGGAAGATGAAATGCCTGACATTCTTAAGGCATGTCATGATGAACCATGCGGCGGACACTTTGCAAACAAAATGACGGCCTATAAAATCCTCTCTTTAGGATATTATTGGCCTTCCCTCTTCAAAGATGCAAAACAATATGTCAAAAGGTGTGACAGCTGCCAAAGAGTAGGGAAACCTACCCTTTCAAATGAAATGCCATTGCAACCACAGGTACTCATCGAACCCTTTGAAAAATGGGCTTTAGATTTCATTGGACCTATTAATCCACCATCTAAGAAAAAAAAGTATATACTGGTTTGTACTGATTATGTTACTAAATGGGTAGAAGCCAAAGCATTAGTATTTGCTACTGAAAATTCAATTGTTCATTTCTTTATGAGGATATTTTTACTCACTTTGGTGTTCCAAGAGAAATTGTGACAGATCAAGGAAGCCAATTCACATCCAACCTGGTGGAGAAGTTGATGGAAGAATACAAAATCAAGCATAGAAGATCTACTCCTTACCATCCGAAAGCAAATGGTCAAGTGGAGTCTACCAACAAAGTTCTTGAAAGTATCATCACCAAAACTGTTCATCTACATAGAAGAGATTGGGCAGAAAGGCTTCCTGAAGCCTTGTGGGCCTACAGAACTACATGGAGAAATACAACAGGACATTCTCCTTATGAACTTGTTTATGGGAAAGAAGTCCTACTCCCCAATGAGTTCCAAGTCAAGACCTTCAAGATAACAGTTCAGTTGGGGATGGATTTATCAGAAGCCCAAAAGCATAGAATGGAGCAGTTGATCGAGCTAGATGAAATCAGACAAGAGGCAATTCTAAGAACTGATCTAGTTCAATATCAAAGAGCTAAATGGCATGATAAGTACATCAAAGAGAAGAAGTTTCAAGAAGGATATTGGGCATTGTTATTTGATTCCAAGTTTAAATATTTTCAAGGAAAATTTCAGACTCATTGGCTTGGGCCATATGAGATTGACAAGATCTTTAGCAATGGAGCGATAAGAATCAAGACCATTGATGAGTTTCAAACTCCTCTTATTGTGAATGGCCATAGATTGAAAGTTTATCATAAGCCACTCTCAAAAGAGGATTTTGTCAAAATGTTTCAAGAAAGTTCTGCAATCAGGCTGGTACAGAAGAATTCTTCTTCTCCACCGGCCTAGCTTTTGTTCTTTTCAGTTTAAAAAAAAATTGTATAAGCCTGAAAACCAATCACTGATTGGCAGTCTTATACAGAAAATATAGGGTGAAAATCAGGAACACCTGACACTCTATATTTTCCAAAAAAAAAAATCTCTCTTTCATTTCACAAGTTTTGTGACCACCCATTCCACTTCATTCCACTTCATTTCACTTCATTTCACTCCATTCCACTTCATTTTATCTATTTCATTCCATTTCACCAATAAAATTCTTTTTCATGACCATTTCCATCTAGTCATTTGTCATCTGTTCATTTTCATTCACCCAAATAATAGCTGTGTCAGTTTCCGCAACTGACATCTGTTTCCGCAGCTGACACCAGTTTCCGCAGCCAGAAGCAGATTCCGCAGCTACCACTCTGTTTTCAAAAGAATGTACAGCCAGATGTTATTTCCATAATCATGAAATCAAATGCAGGTGTGAGGACCAATTATGAAGACATGGGGCATTCAAGATATCAATGAAGAGCAACTAATTGAAGACCAAGGAAAATGGCAAGAATTCCAAGGTATGAGTAAAATTTATTTCAAATAGCATTTAAAACACATTTTTATATAGTTATGAACCATAGCTCCATTATGTGCAATGATTATATTGACAAACCCCGTAACCCTTTTACGATCTCCATATGATCCTCCCACATTCATTTTCAAACGGTCCCATAATTAAACCTTCGATCTTCACTCAAACTCCGATACTCCACCTGTGATGATGAAACCTAGTTGATTTGACTACGGCTTCTTTCAGCCGCATGAAATCCGTAGCCGTTGTATAAACGTGCTTACATTTATTCTGCAGCCACCAAATTTTAAAGACTGTAGGATGTGTTATACTCTTCCTATTGTTCTATTAATCTCACAGCCATATCTCTACTGTGCTCACGTAACCCTTCTCTGTTCCGCTTCACCCCATTTCGTTCTCTGTTACGCTACAGTCTGTATACCCACTCTCTGATATCTACCTACAGTCATCGTGCCCATTTCCGTTCATTCAACCGTCCTACTTCCATTGAACCACTTCACGCAGGCAAGTTTTTAAAGAGCAGAAAGAAGGATGGGTAAATTTTTGAGAGCAAAACCAGAGGGACCTAAATTCATGGAAGGATACCCGCAAGTCAGGGATATATTGAAGAAGGCAAAGTGGCTGCAGTTTATCCAAAAGTTTAGAGGCTACCATAAAGAAGTGACAAAAGCGTTTGCAAGGTCTTTCAATGGCCTGGAGGTAGAGATTTGAGACCTTAAGTTCACGGTGAATGAGGCATCTATAGCAACTGCCACAGAACTTCCTCAAGAGGGTGAACGTTGGTTTAAGAACAAAAGCTTAGTGATGAAGCCTGGAGAATAATCCTACGGAACTCAGCTATGGACATAAATATTTTTAAAAGAGGAATTCTTGTTCATGCTTTGAAAGAGAAATGGGCTACTTTGCTGCTAGTTGTTCAAAAATTTATCACCTGTGAAGGCCGTTTTGGGTTCATGTATATGTACCATACCAGATTGCTGATGAATTTTCTAGATAACCAGACCATCAATCTCCCATAATTTCTATTAAATAGTTTGAAGAATATGTCTGTGACTGTTCAGAAACATTTAGGGGATGTAGAACCACATCTATATCACCATGGTCTTGTGAAAATTTTGACTGAAAAATAGTTAAAGGAGAAGAAGGACACATGGGAACAATTTTTGATTAGAAATTTCTTTGAGGAACCTCAAGAAATTCCTGAAGGTAGCACATCAAGAAGGAGTAGGAGAAAAAGAACAAATGATGAAACTCAAAGTACTCCTACTACTACAATTGAAAGAACTAGTAGGGAAGAGAGACTGTCAAAAAGGAAGAAGAAAGAAACTAAGGGTAAAAAACCAATAACATCAAAAGAGAGAAAAAGTATTGAGGCTATGCATCAAACCCCTTCTTCCGAAGAAGATCATCAAGTGTTATCTGAGAGACTAGTTCACCTTCAAGAACAGTCATCTATGGCCAAGAAGAGAGGGAAAGGAAAACAAAAGCAAAAAGACAGTGGTCCACAGCGTATAAGAAGAAGTTCCAGGCTTAAGGGGAAGTTGAGGAAAACGCAAACGAAAGGACCCCATTTTATTGATTTGGGAGAAGAAACATCTAAACAATCCCCAGCTGGCCATAGTCCATCTCACTCTCAGTCAGACAGTGAACCTAGTTCATTTCATTCTCAGTCAGACATTGAACATAGTCCATCCCATTCTCAGCCAGACGTTAATGTGAGTCCTTCTCAGCCAGATTTTGAAGACAACTCTCCTCCACGGCATTTTGGGGACAGCCCAATAAAAATGACACCTGATATAGACCCAAAGCAACAAGAAGTATATGATTATATAGAATCTTTAGAAAGAGCAGCTACGGGTCCCAGTACTTCGTCCATTCAGCCTCACACAGTACAAAATGATCTAGTCCAATCACTGAAACAGGAAGTCTTTGAGCTAGAGCTTTTAAATAAACACATTAAAAATGAAAATGAGACATTGAAGGAACAAAGCAAATTGGACAAAATCATTCATGATAATACCATGCTACATCTGGGAATATGGCAGAAGAAGAACAGGAAATTGAAAAAGAAATGCCAGAAGTTAAGCAGAGCACTGGTTAATATCAAATTCAGATGCTTAATGAAGAAACCCAGGATGTTAGCAGCACCAAGGAAGAAGAGGAGAGGATTGGATGTACTGGCTGAAATGTCAAGGAATATGAACTGAAGAAGGATTATCAAAATTTTGGTTGCATGAGGACATGCAACACCTTCACAGTGGGGGTATGTTGAGTCTCAAATCTGCATTGATCTTATACATCTTCCTAGACCTTTTTCATTCACCTGAACCTTCCAAGTTGTCAATATCATTGTATATTAATTGCAAAAGAGCATCTAAAATGGTTTTTAGCTATATTTTGTGTCTTCTGTTTGATTTAGATTTTTTCTCATTTAGCTGCGGAATCTTACCACTTTCCGCAGCTGCTGCAACTTTCCGTAGCCATTTTGTGAAAGTCTGTGTTACAGGTGTCTTCAGGAAAAACGAGCCACATGGGCAAGTCAGAAATGATGTGGACATGGATCGTGTCCTATTGGCTCGAGAAAATTCACCTAAGGACGCTGCGGTCAAAGGTGGCCAAGTGGAAGTCAACCATAGAGTCCCACAATGATAGGACTCTATTTCTCGTCACGTGAAGATTTATATGGCCGTTTCTGAATTGCGGGAGACACATCAACACCTGTACACGGCTCCATAAGCCGAATCCAACATCCACTCCTCATAGATTTACTCCTCACTGCGGCCATGATGCTGGATCCCTGGACGTGATGATTTACGTGTCTCCATCAGCATAAACTTTAGGGAATTAGTTATATTTCCTTTGTTATAAATAATGCGTTTGCATACGCATATTAGATTAGTCTCCATTAGCCTCCAGATAGCTCTATAATGTAATTACGTTGCCACTGTGCCGTAATATTATCTCTCTGTTATGACTGCATTTTAATATATAAGAAGACTCTGTTTCCAAGCGTAATTCGTATTTGAAGGCTGTTGCCCGAGGCTGGTGTAGAGGGCCCCTGCACACGCTGAGGTTTTGTGCATTATTGTATAGTTTCTTGTTTTATTTCTTTAAGTTCATTGTGCCATAAGTCATTCACGTGTTTATACATTGCATCTTTCATGGTATTTATGCTTCATCTCTGTTCATAATCTTTCATGCTTTACATTTTACTTCTGTCCATAATCTTTCATGTTTTATGTTGTTGTTAATTGATCAGTGTTCTTGTTTCAGATTACAAATAGGTAGCCCGGGCATTTGCATATCTTTTGACTAATGACATGGAATCAATATTGTTCTGCTGCTAATTTATTTTTCTTAGTTTTTGTTTAATTCCAGTACTGCTTTGTTTATTTTAGTCTTGCACATTTGCTTCAGTAGTTAGATCTAGATATATTAAATTGCTCATGTCATTTTCAATTACCTCCGAAAACCATAGCTGGACTAATGGTGAGGGATTGAAGTATGAGTGTGTAGTTTGATATTAGTTTACTTTCTGCAAGTTAGAAATATTAAATTGCTCATGTCATTTTCAGTTACCTCCGAAAGCCATAGCTGGACTAATGGTGAGGGATTGAAGTATGAGTGTGTAGTTTTATATTAGTTTACTTTCTGCAAGTTAGAAATATTAAATTGCTCATGTCATTTTCAGTTACCTCCGAAAGCCATAGCTGGACTAATGGTGAGGGATTGAAGTATGAGTGTGTAGTTTGATATTAGTTTCTTTTTCTACAAATTAGATATCAGATTGCTCAAGTTGTTTATGGTTACCTCCGAAAGCCATAGCTGGACTAATGGTGAGGGATCATAATATAAGTTGATGTAATTTGATTTAGATTTACTTTATTGCAATTCTGGATTTCTTTAAGCATAGTTTCTTTTGTGTTTAGACAACAGCAAGGATAGTTTGGTTTTCATGCTCAATAGTTCACTGTTTGATTTACTAGGTTAGCAGCACATTTTCATTTCCTTTCAGTTTTGTCATTGTATGTTTCAAATTCCTTTTGAAGTTTGAAGTTGGTAAATCATTATAAAGGATATCATTTCCTTGAACAATCATAACCATACTTGTTTTTATTTTAGAATTTCCATCTCACATTAGAAAACCAAAAACGACAAAAAGGTAAGAAATAGGTTATCTTGCACATATAGTGCGCCACACTTCATCAGCTTACGAATCCCGGATTGATAAACTAATGTAGCAATTTAGGACACACTAAATTGACCAAACATTTTGGCGCCGTTGCCGGGGAAGTGTAACTAGGTAGCCAATTTCTTAAAAAAAAAACCACAAAATCATAAAAGAAGGGAAAACTTGATAACTTCTTGAAGTATGCTCTCCTCTTGCACCTGGTGTGATCTGGAGGATCAGAAAAGAGAGTTATTGGTTTAGTAATTTCTTAAGTATGCTCTCTTCTTGCACCTAGTGTGACCTGGAAGATCAGAAAGAGAATTATTAGCCCAACTTTTAAAAATAAAAATAAAAATAAAAAATGACATGCATAGAGCAAGAGATTCTAGGGGAAGGTTTATAGCTAAAGCCAAGAGTTCGACTTTTACAACTCCATCTTCTTCAAGGCATAGACAAGATTCACCACCATCTACCCCTAGCCTTAAGATTTTTGGAATTCAAGGAGCGGCTGAATTAGAGGATTCTCCTATACCACCTACTAAACCTCATTTAGAAAAGGAAGAGACTCCCTCTCATCCTCCCTTGGTAGAAGAACTAGAGGAATTTAAGGACTCGAAAGAAACTATCATTGCAGAGGAAATAATAGATGTATTTGGAGGTAGAGGTAGAGGTAGAGGAGGAGGAAACAATGGAGACAACAATGGTGAAGGTAATAATGGAAGAAATAGGGAAGGAGACAACTTGTTTGGATTCCCTATAGTTGATGAGGAAACTCATACAAAAAATGAAAAATATCTCACCATCTGTCCTCCCCAACTTTTATGGATTGCGAAGTGAGGATCCTAAAACATTTCTGTTTGAGTTTGAAGTCGTGTGCCGAACATATGACTATATGGAAGACTCTCAAAAACTCAAACTGTTTCCTTCAACATTGAAGGGAGCTGCTTTGAAATGGTTCATGGGATTAACCATTCAATCTATTAGGACTTGGAATGATATGAAACAAACATTTTTGGATAGATATTTGGACTATTGTATGCCCACCAATCACAAGGATGAGGTATTCAAAATGATGCAAAAAGAAGATGAAAATTTGGAAGATTTACTTGAAAGATTTCAATACAACTTGAAAAGAGCAAATATGAGCAACTTAGATGATGAAACCTTGAAAGCCCTCATATTAAAAACCATTAGAGATGAATGGATAGATATTTTAAACATGATGGGGAAAGGAGACATTTCTCAACTTCCACTTCGTGACATAACAAAACTATGTGTCCATCTCTCAAGAGGAAAATCTAAAATAGGAAAAGGGCCTAGGGATCCTTCTCTTATTAGGGCTAAAAAATCTGCAACTAGATCAGTAAGTAGGGCAGAGATTGGTAATATGCTTGATGAATTCAAAACTGATATCTTAGGGAGCATTAGTGAACAACTAGACACCCTTAAAATCCAAAACAAGCAAAAAGCAGAAACAGATGCTCTAGCCATATTTTGTCCGAAATGTAGGAAGAAACATGCTTTAAGGGAATGTCCCTTAGATGCAAAATTTGTGGAAACATGTATGATTTGCTCAGAGAATCATGAGATCAAGGATTGTCCTTCAATTCCTGGACTCAAAGCTGTTTTTCAAGAAGACCCAAATTCAGTAGAATCTCTCTGTTTTGTTGCAAGAAGACCTTAGCAGGGACAACAAACTCAAGGGTTTAACAACCCTATGAATCTTCAAACCCCACCAAATTGGAATACTTGGCAACAACCTTGGCTCCAACATCAAAATCCATATCAGCCATGGGTACATGGGATGCAAAATCCTTATGGGAGATTTGCTCAATTTTATCAATATCCTCCATATTTTCAAAATCAACAAGCTCCACAACTTCCAAACCCAAATCCACAACTTTTATTGCCATTTCCACAACAACAACCTTCTCAACAAAATCCAAATCCTCAACTCATGCTCCCATACAACAAAAGACAAATCAACTTCCAGCTCAGCCATTGCCAAATCCTAACAATAAAAATCCTCAGAATACTTACATGATAGAAGGACAACAATTTCCTACCTATATGATTGTTCCTCTCAATTATGTACAACTCAGATCTGGTAGAGTTTTAGAAAAACCTTCTATAGATGACCAAGAGCAAGATACCTCTGAGGAGGACTCTCTTGAAGCCAATAAGGGTTCTGAGGAAGTATCTCTTCAAAACTCAAACATTCAAAAAGAGAGAAAAGTTAACACCCACAAATCCTATAGTTGAGCAACCTGCATCTTCATCTACACCTCCTTTTCCTGAAAGACTACAAATTGACAAGGGAGTGGAAAAACAAATCTTGTTGCCTAACTTTGATTTTCTAGATGAATTGAAGAATGTTTGTATCAAGATTCCCTTGCTACAAGCCATTAGAGAGATTCCTATTCTAGCAAAAACAATAAAGGAGTTGAGTTTCAAAAGACCAGGAAGGAAACTAAAAGACACAAGAAGAATCCACCTGGTAGGAAAAATTGCAGATATTATGATGGGAAAAATTACCATGCAGAAGTATGTAGATCCAGGAAGTCCAATTGTCAAGACACACATAAATGGGATAGAAATTCCAAACACATTGATTGACTTAGGGGCTGCTATCAACATTATGAGTAGACAGACTATGGACCAGCTAAAACTTCCTAACCTTCTTTTTACACTTACTTTACTGCAACTTGCAGATCGATCAATTATTAAACCAGATGGTGTATTAGAAGATATTTCAGTCTCCTTAGATTCTTGGGAATATCCAATAGATTTTATGATTTTGACTCCCAAGAGTAATCTAGGAGGGCACCCACTTATCTTAGGAAGACCTTGGCTAGCCATAGCTGATGCTTTTATTAGTTGTAGATCTGGGGATATGTAAATTTCTAATTTGTATCCTCCAGCAAAAGCAATCACAGAAGTAGGAGACAATGAATGGGTCGATGATGAGGACATTATACAACCTGTCTTTACCATTTCGGAAATTAGTGAGGATAGTCAAATTCTGAATACATTAGAAAATTTTGAGACATATTCAGAATATGACCCCACACAATTTCAGTTGGAATCTGACATAGAATATTTATCATCAAGACAAATGTCTCTTTACTCCATGGAAGAGTTTGGTAGTTCTACCATTGAGATTTTTCCAGGGAAAACATTGAATATCAACAAACATTTGGAAAAGTCACAACAAGAAGAACTAATCAAAATCTTGCAAAAACATTCTATTGCATTTGCATGGGAGTATACTGACATGAAAGGTATTGATCCTAAGACTTGCATCCATCATATCTATATTGAGGAAAACAGTAGACCAATCAGACAACCTCAAAGAAGGATGAATCCAAATCTTAGGGAGATAGTGAAGGAAAAGCTCCAAAAACTTCTCAATGTAAACTTCATTTATCCAATTTCAAATAGCCGATGGGTTTCTCCTTTGGTTATAGTACCTAAAAAGAATGGTAAATGGAGGGTATGCATTGATTACAGGGAATTGAACAAAGCAACTTTGAAGGATCACTTTCCTTTGCCTTTTATCGATCGGGTATTAGATACATTAGCAGGTAAAAAGTACTTTTCATTTTTGGATGGTTTTAGTGGCTATAATCAAATTCAGGTAGCACCTAAAGATCAAGATAAGACCACATTTACTTGTCCATGGGGAACTTTTTCCTATCGAGTGCTTCCTTTTGGGTTATGTAATGCACCTGCAACATTCCAAAGAGCAGTACTAGGAATTTTTTCTGATCTAATCCATGATTGTGTAGAGGTTTATATGGATGATTTTACAATTTATGGTAATTCATTTGAAGAGGCATTAGAAAATTTGGAAAAAGTTCTTATAAGATGTAAAGAAACAAACCTTTCATTAAGCCATGAAAAATGCTTTATGATTTTTACTGAAGGGATTGTTTTGGGACATCATATTTCATGAGATGGGATTAAGGTTGATAGATCAAAAGTTGAAGTCATCTCCAAGTTACCTATTCCAAATTTTCAAAGAGATGTTAGAAGTTTTCTAGGGTTTACTGGTTACTATAAAATATTTATAGAAAACTTCACTAAAATAGCATCTCCACTCTTCAAATTGCTTACAAAAGACTATGAATTTAAATGGGATCCTGATTGTCAATCAACCTTTGAAACTTTGAAAACAAGAATATCTGAAGCACCTATCTTGAGAGGACCAAATTGGAAACTCCCTTTCCATATTTCTACGGATGCTTCAGATACAGCTCTAGGAGTTGTGTTGGGTCAAAAATATTTAGTTCCTTATGCCATTTATTACACCAGTAAAAATTTGACTCCCACAGAGTTGAACTATACTGTGACTGAAAAAGAGTTTTTAGCTGTTGTTCATGCAATTAATAAGTTTAGACATTACATAACAGGCTATGAAACTTTTATTCATACTGACCATTCCGCAATTAGATATTTAATGAACAAACCTGTTACTAATGGCAGAGTGACAAGATGGCTCTTACTTTTGCAAGAATTCAATATTACTGTGTTGGATAGACCAGGGAAACAAAATACAGTAGCTGATTTCTTGTCTAGGATTCAGAATACTAAAGAAGATTCTCTTGTAGAGGATAAGTTTCCTGATGAATACTTGTTTGTAGTAACTATTAAGACTCCTTGGTATGCAGATATTGCTAACTATTTGGTTACAGGGAAACTGCCTTCACATTTATTTCCAAGTGAAAAACGAAAAATTATTTAAGAGAGTTCAAAATATTCATGGATTTCTAACGAATTGTTTAAAACAGGGCCAGATCTTGTGATCAGAAGATGTGTTAGGGAAGATGAAATGCCTGACATTCTTAAGGCATGTCATGATGAACCATGCGGCGGACACTTTGCAGACAAAAGGACGGCCTATAAAATCCTCTCTTTAGGATATTATTGGCCTTCCCTCTTCAAAGATGCAAAACGATATGTCAAAAGGTGTGACAGCTGCCAAAGAGTAGGGAAACCTACCCTTTCAAATGAAATGCCATTGCAACCACAGGTACTCATCGAACCCTTTGAAAAATGGGCTTTAGATTTCATTGGACCTATTAATCCACCATCTAAGCAAAAAAAGTATATACTGGTTTGTACTGATTATGCTACTAAATGGGTAGAAGCCAAAGCATTAGATCTGCTACTGAAAATTCAATTGTTCATTTTCTTTATGAGGATATTTTTACTCGCTTTGGTGTTCCAAGAGAAATTGTGACAGATCAAGGAAGCCAATTCACATCCAACCTGGTGGAGAAGTTGATGGAAGAATACAAAATCAATCATAGAAGATCTACTCCTTACCATCCGAAAGAAAATGGTCAAGTGGAGTCTACCAACAAAGTTCTTGAAAGTATCATCACCAAAACTGTTCATCTACATAGAAGAGATTGGGCAGAAAGGCTTCCTGAAGCCTTGTGGGCCTACAGAACTACATGGAGAAATACAACAGGACATTCTCCCTATGAACTTATTTATGGGAAAGAAGTCTTGCTCCCCATTGAGTTCCAAGTCAAGACCTTCAAGATAGCAGTTCAGTTGGGGATGGACTTATCAGAAGCCCAAAAGCATAGAATGGAGCAGTTGAATGAACTAGATGAGATCAGACAAGAAGCAATTTTAAGAACTGATCTAGTTCAATATCAAAGAGCTAAATGGCATGACAAGTACATCAAAGAGAAGAAGTTTCAAGAAGGAGATTTGGCATTGTTATTTGATTCCAAGTTTAAATATTTTCAAGGAAAATTTCAGACTGATTGGCTTGGGCCATATGAGATTGACAAGATCTTTAGCAATGGAGCGGTAAGAATCAAGACCATTGATGAGTTTCAAACTCCTCTTATTGTGAATGGCCACAGATTGAAAGTTTATCATAAGCCACTCTCAAAAGAGGAATTTGTCAAAATATTTCAAGAAAATTCTGCAATCAGGCTGGTACAGAAGAATTCTTCTTCTCCACCAGCCTAGCTTTTGTTCTTTTCAGTTAAAAAAAAAAATAAAAAAAATTCTTGTATAAGTCTGAAAACCAATCACTGATTGGCAGTCTTATACAGAAAATGTAGGGTGAAAATCAGGAACACCCGACACCCTATATTTTCCAAAAAAAATCTCTCTTTTATTTCACAAGTTTTGTGACCACCCACTCCATTCCATTCCACTTCATTTTATTTGTTTCATTCCATTTCACCAATAAAATTCTTTTTTCATGACCATTTCCATCTAGTCAATTGTCATCCATTCATTTCCATTCACCCAAATAATAGCTGTGTCAGTTTCCACAGCTGACATCTGTTTCCGTAGCTGACACCAGTTTCCGCAGCCAGAAGCAGATTTCGCAGCTACCACTCTGTTTTTTAAAAGAATGTACAGTCAGATGTTATTTCCATAATCATGAAATAAAATGCAGGTATTAGGACCAATTATGAAGACATGGAGCATTCAAGATATCAACAAGGAGCAACTAATTGAAGACCAAGGAAAAATGGCAAGAATTCCAAGGTATGAGTAAAAATTTATTTCAAATGGCATTTAAAACACATTTTTATATAATTATAAACCATAAGGTCCATTATGTGCAATGATTGTATTGACAAACTCCGTAATCACTCCATGATATCTGTACAATCCTCCCACAATCCTTGCATTCATTCTCAAACGGTCCCATAATTAAACATCCGATCTTCACTCATATTCCGATATTCCAC
This sequence comes from Pinus albicaulis, assembly GCA_034641835.2. Taxonomy (NCBI): domain Eukaryota; kingdom Viridiplantae; phylum Streptophyta; class Pinopsida; order Pinales; family Pinaceae; genus Pinus; species Pinus albicaulis. The sequence continues at coordinate 355,928,847 of CM076578.1, read as the reverse complement.
CTGTGACAATGAAACGTAGTTGATTTGACTACGGCTTCTTTCAGCCGCATAAAATCCGTAGCCGTTGTATAAACGTGCTTACATTTATTCTGCAACCACCAAATTTTAAAACACTTCCAGATGTGTTATACTCCTCCTATTGTTCTATTAATCTCACAGCAGCATTTCCACCGTGCTCACGTAACCCTTCTCTGTTCCACTTCACCCCATTTCGTTCTCTGTTACGCTACAGTCTGTATACCCAATCTATGATATCTACCTATAGTCATCGTGCTCATTTCCATTCATTCAGTCGTCCTACTTCCATTGAACCCTCCTCACACAGGCAAGATTTTAAAGAGAAGAAAGAAGGATGGGTAAATTGTTGAGAGCAGAACCAGAGGGACCTAAATTCATGGAAGGATACCCGCAAGTCAGGGATATATTGAAGAAGGCAAAGTGGCTGCGGTTTATCCAAAAGTTTAGAGGCTACCATAAAGAAGTGACAAAAGCCTTTGCAAGGTCTTTCAATGGCCTGGAGGTAGAGATTGGAGACCTTAAGTTCACGGTGAATGAGGCATCTATAGCAACTGCCACAGAACTTCCTCAAGAGGGTGAACGTTGGTTTAAGAACAAAAGCTTAGTGATGAAGCCTGGATAATAATCCTACGGAACTCAGCTATGGACATAACTATTTTTAAAAGGGGAATTCCTGTTCATGCTTTGAAAGAGAAATGGGCTACTTTGCTGCTAGTTGTTCAAAAATTTATCACCTGTGAAGGCCGTTTTGGGTCCATGTATATGTACCATACCAGATTGCTGATGAATTTTCTAGATAACCAGACCCTCAATCTCCCATACTTTCTATTAAATAGTTTTAAGAAGATGTTTGTGATTGTTCAGAAACATTTAGGGGATGTAGAACCACATCTATATCACCATGGTCTTGTAAAAATTTTGATTGAAAAATAGTTAAAAGAGAACAAGGACACATGGGAACAATTTTTGATTAGAAATTTCTTTGAGGAACCTTAAGAAATTCCTGAAGGTAGCACATCAAGAAGGAGTAGGAGAAAAAGAACAAATGATGAAACTCAAAGTACTCCTACTACTACAATTGAAAGAACTAGTAGGGAAGAGAGACTGTCAAAAAGGAAGAAGAAAGAAACTAAGGGTAAAAAGCCAATAACATCAAAAGAGAGAAAAAGTATTGAGGCTATGCATCAAACCCCTTCTTCCGAAGAAGATCATCAAGTGTTATCTGAGAGACTAGTTCACCTTCAAGAACAATCATCTATGGCCAAGAAGAAAGGGAAAGGAAAACAAAAGCAAAAAGACAGTGGTCCATAGCGTGTGAGAAGAAGCATCAGGCTTAAAGGGAAGTTGAGGAAAACGCAAACGAAAGGACCCCATTTTATTGATTTGGGAGAAGAAACATCTGAACAATCCCCAGCTGACCATAGTCCATCTCACTCTCAGTCAGACAGTGAACCTAGTTCATTTCATTCTCAGTCAGACATTGAACATAGTCCATCCCATTCTCAGCCAGACATTGATGTGAGCCCTTCTCAGCCAGATTTTGAAGACAACTCTCCTCCACGGCATTTTGGGAACAACCCAATAAAAACGACACCTGATATAGACCCAAAGCAGCAAGAAGTATATGATTATATAGAATCTTTAGAAAAAGCAGCTACGGGTCCCAGTACTTCGTCCACTCAGCCTCACATAGCACAAGATGATCTAGTCCAATCACTGAAACAAGAAGTCTTTGAGCTAGAGCTTTTAAATAGACACATTAAAAATGAAAATGAGACATTGAAGGAACAAATCAAATTGGACAAAATCATTCATGATAATACCATGCTACAACTGGGACTATGGCAGAAGAAGAACAGGAAATTGAAGAAGAAATGCCAGAAGTTAAGCAGGGCACTGATTAATATTAATTCAGATGATTAATGAAGAAGCCCAGGATGTTAGCAGCACCAAGGAAGAGGAGGAGAGGACTGGATGTACTGGCTGAAGTGTCAAGGCATATGAACTGAAGAAGGATTATCAAAATTTTGGTTGCATGAGGACATGCAACACCTTCACAGTGGGGGTATGTTGAGTCTCAAATCTACATCTTTCCTATACACCGTTCTAGACCTTTTTCATTCACCTGAACCTTCCAAGTTGTAAATATCATTGTATATTAATTGTAAAAGAGCATCTAAAATGGTTTTTAACTATATTTTGTGTCTGATGTTTGATTTAGATTTTTTCTCATTTAGCTGCAGAATCTTGCCACTTTCCGCAGCTGCTGCAACTTTCCGCAGCCATTTTGTGAAAGTCTATGTTACAGTTGTCTTCAGGTAAAACGAGCCACATGGACAAGTCAGAAATGATGTGGACATGGATCGTGTCCTGTTGGCTTGAGCAAATTCACTTAAGGAGCCTGTGGTCAAAGGTGGCCAAGTGGAAGTCAACCGTAGAGTCCCACGGCGACAGGACTTTGTTTCTCATCACGTGAAGATTTGTATGACCGTTTCTAATTTACGGGAGACACATCAACACCTGTACACGGCTCCATAAGTCGAATCCAACATCCACTCTTCATAGATTTACTCTTCACTGTGGCCATGATGCTGGATCTTTGGACGTGATGGTTTACGTGTCTCTATCAGCACAAACTTTAGGGAATTAGTTATATTACCTTTGTTATAAATAACGTGTTTGCATACGCATATTAGATTAGCCTCCAGATAGCTCTGTAATGTAATTACGTTGCCACTGTGCCGTAATATCATCTCTCTGTTATGACTGCATTTTAATATATAAGAAGACTCTGTTTCCAAGCGTAATTCGTATTTGAAGGCTGTTTCCCGAGGCTGGTGCAGAGGGCCCCTGCACACGCTGAGGTTTTGTGCATTATTGTATAGTTTCTTGTTTTATTTCTTTAAGTTCATTGTGCCATAAGTCATTCACGTGTTTATACATTGCATCTTTCATGGTATTTATGCTTATAATCTTTCATGCTTTACATCTTACTTCTGTCCATAATCTTTCATGTTTTATGTTGTTGTTAACTGATCAGTGTTCTTGTTTCAGATTACAAATAGGCAGCCCGGGCATTTGCATATCTTTTGACTAATGACATGGAATCAATATTGTTTTGCTGCTAATTTATTTTTCTTAGTTTTTGTTTAATTCCAGTACTGCTTTGTTTATTCTAGTCTTGTACATTTGCTTCAGTAGTTAGATTTAGATATATTAAATTGCTCACGTCATTTTCAGTTACCTCCGAAAGCCACAGCTGGACTGATGGTGAGGGATTGAAGTATGAGTGTGTAGTTTGATATTAGTTTACTTTCTGCAAGTTAGATATATTAAATTGCTCATGTCATTTTAAGTTACCTCCGAAAGCCACAGCTGGACTGATGGTGAGGGATTGAAGTATGAGTGTGTAGTTTGATATTAGTTTACTTTCTGCAAGTTAGATATATTAAATTGCTCATGTCATTTTCAGTTACCTCCGAAAGCCACAGCTGGACTGATGGTGAGGAATTGAAGTATGAGTGTGTAGTTTGATATTAGTTTCTTTTTCTGCAAATTAGATATCAGATTGCTCAAGTTGTTTATGGTTACCTCCGAAAGCCATAGGTGGACTAATGGCGAGGGATCAGAATATAAGTTGATGTAATTTGATTTAGATTTACTTTGTTGCAATTCTTGGATTTCTTTAAGCATAGTTTCTTTTGTGTTTAGACGGCAGCAAGGATAGTTTGGTTTTCATGCTCAATAGTTCACTGTTTGATTTATTAGGCTAGCAGCACACTTTCATTTCCTTTCAAGTTTTGTCATTGTATGTTTCAAATTCCTTTTGAAGTTTGAAGTTGGTAAATCATTATAAAGGATATCATTGCCTTGAACAATCATAACCATACTTGTTTTATTTTAGAATTTCCATCTCACATTAGAAAACCAAAAACGACAAAAGGTAAGAAATAGGTTATCTTGCACATATAGTGCGCCACACTTCATCAGCTTACGAATCCCAGATTGATAAATTAATGGAGCAATTTAGGACACACTAAATTGACCAAACAGTAACTCGAATTTCATCCATGCATGAGTTAATTTTTGCCGATTGATCAGTTAACTATTTGAACACTGAAGTTGTATCCCATTGCTATACCTACCACTAGTTCCTCTAACAGTTGGAGCTAGTTTAACTGAACTTAACTCAATTTAATTGAATTAAATTGTTACTACTAAAATTAAACTCAACATACGCTCCTAAAATATTTGAATCACTGTACACAACTCAATTTAAGCCCACAAATTGAATTAACTAAGCTAACCGAGTGATAAAAACTCAGTTAACGAATTCAAGTTGACTAGTGATTTGGAATTTTGATTTTCTCCTAATATATATATATATATATATGCCCACAACTTGAATTAACTAAGGTAACTGTGTGATAACAACTTAATTAACTCATTCCTTTGTTATCGATTGTGTCCTCCTTTCCAGGCTTACAAGGATGATGGGACTGCACCTCCCTCTTCCCATTGGCCTATCGTCAACCTGGCTACTTCTTGCCACTGTAACCTCCCATGTCACTCCGACCTTGGCTTCCCAATGCTTTCCTTTATTTCACCTATTTATTTCTTCGAGGTCATAACTTTGGACTAACCTAGCTGGCATGACCCCTTGTCCATTGATCTAAATATGGGAAAACTAGTTATTTCTATGCTAGGTCCCTCATCAGTATTAAAAATGTGTGATTAGGATCATCTCAAGTTAACCACTTGTGAAGGGGTTTATGTGTCAAATTTTATGTGTCTTTGATGATCAAATTATGAGTTAATTAACTTTTAAAAACTCATACACAACAAATAAAATGCAGAAATATAACTCACATCAATCACATAACACAATGGATGATAATGGATTTCACCCATCCTGGGCTACATCTCCATGGACCTGCTTCAACTAGCTAGGCCCTCTTGGGATTATGAGTCAAATTTCTGATTACAAGCACCTGTATTGCTCCAATGGATTTTCAAACTGCTCCATCAGCTACGGAACACTCAAATACCCCTAAAATGACTATTCAATCTCTGAAATTGGTTTCCAGTTGATCTAGACTTGACCTCCCATCTTGGTGGCCATGGGATTGTTTATTCTCCAAAGTGACAAAATAACCTTCAGATGTGCTCCAACACCTCTACAAATTGTACCATTGTGTTCATAACATCAAATACATTTAAAAATGATATTTCATTCACTCCATTTGGCCTTAAGATGATCTGGGCATGGCCTTCTCTCCTGGTGGCCCTGGGCTTCAAAATTCTTCAAGGATTTGGGAATTTGGCCTTCAATCTTTGCCATGGATTGACTAAGGGATATTGACCCTACCTTAAGTAATGCATCATACAAGGATCTTTATGACCATCATAAGATAAATTCTCGACCTCACCATGATTTCCATAAACTAGTTATTTCAACCATGGCTCTATCTCAGAGGTCTTCAGACCTTCGGATCAACTCCAGTACTCGGTGTAGACTTTGAAGGTTGATTAAGGTGCCCTAAGGTGATACCCCTCTTGAGCTTGAGACAATTCAACTCTAATGATTTTCTGGCCCTTCAGTACTCCCTGTTCTCAGATAGGGAATCCCATGCATGTCAGCGTAGGTGCTCCAACTGCCCTTACATACCATAGGCTTGGTGTGAACTGTTGAAAGGTTTCCACCTCGCTTGTCACACGCCAAGGGTTCTAAGTTTGAAATTAGGCTTGTAGGTAGCTCTATTTCATTATGCAGCTAATTTCAGGGTCATGTTGGCTACGCTTGAATGCTAGTGGAATATATACATGCTGATGATAATGCATGGCTAGATAAGCCTAGCTGCATGAGTTTTGATTATCCTTCCACTAAAAGGAAAAATAACACTTCAATGTTAGCATGAAAATTTTTGTACAATTTTAAGGGCTTATAGCCTAATGAAGGAATATCCATGTATATGTACGTACCTTGCCAAGCGAGCGACTTATGTAATTGTTTCTTGTTAATAAAATGGGTCTTTGTGCCCAATGTTTTCATGTTTTTAATCCATATCCTTATGGATCCTCTCAGAGTATATATCATTTAATATTTTCCTTGTATCATTTGCATATCTACAGTTAAAAAAACAAATAATAATTTCATATAGATTGTTGTCTCGGTACAAAGACACAACTCTAGTTAGATATCATACAAATCATTATTCAATATGTTGTACACTAGATGTTATGAACAACACCAGAAAGAATTTAACACAACACTTCATTCCCATCCAGAAGCACCACCTACTTAATTGTTTTATCAACATCATTCATTTCATATATGTGATATATATGTATATATATATTTTTATTCATCCATGATTATGGTTGCCATTTCCACACGAAAGTGAATCCACATGCTCATCACATTAATAGCAAAAACACAGTCCAAAAACCAAATCCATTCCAAACTAGAATGAATCACAAGTTCATTAACATTTAAACGACACAACATATACTTATCTTTAAAGTTGTAGGGAAACCGAGTCAGGAACAAGGACTCTCCACCCAACCATAGACAACTGCAACGCCACTTACTTGCAGTTGTCACCCCTGTGCCAAATTCTAGAGTCTGATGGGGATGCTTTCTTAAGGGATTAGAACACCAAATTCCAATGGAAATAGGGAATCCAAAGGGCCTCTTCCTCAATACCACCAATTGATACTTCAATATTCTTAGCATGGGGAGTCTTGAGGTTCTTGCCTCACCCTAAGTGCATACACAGTGATTCACTCCCTTCCAGGGAGTCCAAAACACACTATAATAGCAATGCAATAATAAAGGTCTTCAATTAAAGTATTATTTTGATGTTGTTGCAATATTGACCTCTTCCCAAGATATTAATGGCTCCAGATCTTGCTCTCTCAGCCCACAGCCTCTAGGGACCCAAACTGTTACAGGGCTCCAGAGAATTTTTCTCAATCCACAACCTGCATGGACCCAAGTTTTTACAGGGCTCGAGAGATCCTATCTCAACCCACAACCTTTAGGGAACCCCAAGTTGCTAGAGGGCGCCAAAGACTAGCAGCTCAACCCACAACCTTCCAGGGAACCTCAGGACCAATCCATTTCCTCATCTACATGTTGATTGAACCATTCTTCTCTATCTTCTGTTGCCCAAATTTTTGTTCTCCTTTCTTATGCCTGAATTCGAATGCCTTTATTTTCCTCCTTGACCTCTTTTCCTAAGCTCGCATTTATTTCTTTATCCTCACTTTTTTGCATTGCGGATTTTTTCCTTCTTGTTTTTTGTCCCTTTTCCTTGTGAAGGTTCCCAAGTGCATGGGCTTGTGTACCTTCCTTGTATCTCATTCAATTTTAGGAAGTAGTTCATTAATTTCATGCATTAGCCAATTTTTATTGGAGGTCCCAAACATTTCATATTTTCTGCACAAGAAAACCTCAACATCCCAAGTAAGCAACCTCCTCCTCAACTTTGGAATCTACGATCCTTTGACTCATTCCCCTTTTAAATTTCACATATTTGTAAAAATATTTACAATGCATTTTATGAGACAACCATGGGTGGCGCTATCACATACCCCTCCCCCTTGAGGGAACACCGCCCTCAATGTTCTTTCACCCATATGAAACACAATAAATAAATACAACACATATTGTTTCCTGGAGCTTTATATACACATCCCTATACAATATTTAAAATTATATACACACTTTATTTAACCAAAAAACAAGAAGGGATGATTAGCTTTCATGGCATCAACCATTTCCCACGTGTCCTCCTCTGGCCCATAGTGCTTCCACTGCACCTTAACTTGTTATATGGTTTGATTTCGAAGCATGAGACTCCTCCAATCTAGAATGCACATTGGTTCTAGCTGGAACTCTCCCTCTGGTTCCACCTATAGCACATACCAATCAATCACATGATTATAATCCCGTATATATATTTTAAGCAAAGAGACATGGAAAACATCATGAAATATAATTGATGGAGTTAAAACCAACCTATATGCTATTGGTCCAATCCTTTCAAGGATTTCAGAAGGCCCACAATACCATGGTGCCAACTTGGCACATGTCCCAATCCTTAGGGAACTCTTCTTGGGTTTAATTCTTAGATAGACGTGCTCCCCTACTTGGAATTATTTGTGCACCTTATGTTGATATGCATATCTATTCTACCTATTATGTGCCACTTTCAAATTTCGTTTTATGATCTAAACTTGCTACTCCATATCCTTGAGCATATTAGGTCCTACATGGACCCTGTTCACTGGATTACTCCAGCTAATAGGAGTGTTGCAACTCCTTCCATACAAATGCCTCAAATGGGATCATATTTATGGATTCTTGGAGTCCATTGTTGTATGCAAATTTCACAAGTGGACGATATTCTTCCCACTTCTTGGGTTTATGCATCACATACATCCTTAACATGTCCTCCAGGATTTTGTTAGTTGTCTCTATTTTACCATATGTTTGTGGCTGATAGATTGTACTAAATATAAATTCTATTCCCAATCCTGCAAATAGCTCCTTCCAAAACATGTAAGTGAACCTACCATCTTTGTCTAACATAATATTATTGGATTTTCCATGTAGCCTCACAATCTCCTTTATGAATATTTTTGTTATGTCACTAGCGAAGTTAGTGGACTTGATCGCTACAAAGTGAGCTACCTTGATGAACTTATCCACCACCACCATGATTGCATCATGTTGCTTGGTGGTTCTGGGTAATCCAGTAATGAAATAAATAGAAATTACCTCCCACTTCAATTCCAAAATGGGGATAGGCTACAACAATCCTACCATATTCTTGCACTCAACCTTTAGTTGTTGGCATTATATGCATTTTCCATGAAATATGCCACTTCCTTCTTCAAATTCGGCCACTAATAATACTTTTTAATGGTCACAAGGGTATTTTGATACCATGGATGGCATGAATAAGGTTTAAAATGAAACTATTTCATTTGCAATCCTTTTACTTCATTATTATTTGGCACATGAATTTTGTTTTTAAACCTAATTAGGCCATCCTCAGTGAGGTGATATCCTTCATCTTTCCCACTTTGAAAATATTTTTCATCTTGCTACCCAAAACTTTTGACTCTTTCTATTGGGTATGTTGTATAAGATATTACAACTTCCATGTGATTTACTTGAATTCTCCTAATCAAAGCATCAACAACCTTATTTTATTTACCTTTTACATACTTGACTTCAAAGTTAAATTCGCTGAACCTGGCCAGCCATTTTCCTTTCCTAGTATTCAACTTGGGTTTCCCAAACAAATACTTAAGCCTGCTATGGTATATCATGACTGTAAATTTCCTACCAAGGAGGTAATGCCTCCACATTTTTAAGGCATGAATGATGAAAACCAATTCTAAATCACGGGTTACATAATTCACCTCATGCTCATTTAACTTTTTGGACTCATGGCATACTATTTTCCCTTCCTGCATTAAGACTCCACCGAGTCCTTATTTGTAGGCATCGATGCACACCACAAAATCCTTGTCAGGACCTACAATTCTCAACACTGGTGCATTCTTGAGCAACTACTTTAAAAACTCAAAACTTTGCGCACATTGTGCAGTCCACTCAAAAAATTTCCCTTTTCTCTGCAAGGTTGTAATGGAATGATGTATCTTGGAGAATTATGGATAAATCTCTTGTAATATCCTGCTATTGAGCGATGGAAAAGGTATGAATTTTCCATTTGTTTCTTTATCTTTTTCCTTTAATCATAACTCCTTTGTATTCTAAAATGGTAATATATCGAAGAATTATAATGGAATTAAGGAAATTAGTGATTATTGCAAATTAAATAAATATTGTCCTTTCTTCTATACAGAAAATAGAAGAAATGGGAAGCCACCATTCGGGAGGAAAAGACAAAGAAGAATTAACTGCTGTCCCTTCAACAGGAAGCCATATCCAGACAAGAAGATCGAAATCGAACCACACAGTCAAAGAAAAGAAAGGAACAACGCGGCTTCAGCGCAAGAGGATAAAATGATAATTGGAGATAGAAGATAGAGTGAATCCCTCAGATCTTTTGATCCTAAGGGATCGCTGCTTCAAATCTTATCTGTATTTCTTGTTTTGTCCACCTGGCTGTTATAAAAGGACAACCCTTGTAGAAATCAGGGAGCATGTATTATCATTATTCAGATTTCCTTTTGTATTTTCACTTTGATCACCAGCTCTCGTTGGTTAAAACAGAGTGCGATTGCCTGTGAACTTTGTTACATATGATTAATATATAATTCGGTTGTTGTTCCATTATTTGATACTGGAGTAGCTCGACGGTGCTTCACTAGCAGCTAAGGGCCTAGCCCTGGTGGATCCACTTGCTATCTGTACCATTACTTTACAATTCGATTCATGTGATGGTTTACTTTAATGTTCATTTTCTCTAGTCGCATTGCTTTACAGATTCCATGTTTGTAGCTTACTGTTTCAATATTTTATGGAATTGGTTTATTGCATAAGCTGTGATTGAATCACGTTGCTGTCCTTTCCACCATAACAAGATTATTATTCTTTGTAACTTGTATTGATATGCTTTTCCACTCTAAAGCTTCGCTATTCATTCTAGAATTTGCTGTTCATTTCCATTAAATAGCTTTGATGATCATTCCTTTCCTCCAAGTATTTGGTTTTTCTTTGGAATGTTATTGCGGAGAGCGTGTTTCTTCCATTTCCATTAGCAACATTATTTAACTCAGTTATCATTTCCAATTAGTTGCTTTAGTGTGGAGTGTAAGATCAACAACTGTAAAGGAAATTGGCTATCACTGTCTAAGTTCTCAGATGGAGGATCTTGTTTATGTTTGATTTCATTTACATCAGTTGATAGAGGAAAGAGTTATTACTACTACATCCTTGACTGATGATTGCTGAGTGAATAATTGAGTTTTAGAGCATTAAGTTTCATGTCATTGCAATTAGATTCCATCTTCAAACATCCATTTACTCTTGTATTTTAAATACTGTATTGAAAATTGGAAAGCATTACTCTTATATTAAATTTCCGCCTCAGACTAAGTACACTCTTGAGATAAAAAATCATACCTGGATTGATAATTAATGTAGGATAAATAGGAGTTAAAAAGACACCTTTTATACCTCAACATTTTGGCGCCGTTGTCGGGGAGAGTGTAGCTATTTAGAAAGAGTGATGTATATTTGATTTTATTTTCTAAGGAAGAACTGGGTATTAAAAACAGAAGGTAAGAACCTGCGTAATGAGCGAGGAACATGCTCGTTCACTTGCCCGCTTGATGGCAGAACTGTGTAGAAGTTTAAGGTAGGAATGAATGCTTGCGTTTTTTTGAATGACGAGAAAATCTAAACAAAACAAAATTCCTCCCAGACCTGAAAAACCGAAGGGACTGGTGACCCTTGGGTGAACAACCTTTATCGACAATATCATTAAGAAAGCTGAATCTTAGCCATCAGTAGGCCTTAGAAAAATTGCTTCTAGACAACCTACTAGCTCCCTTAAGGCCATAGAATCACCATCTATAACTTTTGCTGAGGTGCATAGCCAAACAGAAGAGACTGAGCAAGATTCTCAAGAAATTGAGAATTCTCGCCCAATTTCTTTACAAGAAGGGAACTCTAGTAATCTCTGCAAAGGAGGAGAAGAAACAAGGGAAATAGAAGAACCAAGATACCCTCTTGAAATAATCCAAACACTAAGAAGCCCAGATAAGGGAAGTGCTGTCAAAATCATCCAAAACAAAGCTGAAGAAATTGAAGAACCAAAATCCCCTCAGATAATAGTTCAGCAAGGGACACTCATTATCCCAGATCAAGGAAGTGTTGTCAAGGTCATCCCTACTCCTTCTAGTCAACCTAGAATAATTCCCTAGAAATCCGAGAAGGATATTGGCACATATTTGATCAAATGGCCCAGAACCAACAACCACCCCAAAATTCCACACTGCAATATCCCATTGTGGACACTGCAGTTAATATACCTATGAAGGCCATTCCTCTCTAGCATATTCCTACATTCCATGGCTTAACATCGGAAGATCCAGAAAAAGCTAAAATTATTCCCCTCCACATTAAAAGGAGCAGATATATGATGGTTTATGGGGTTAGGTGGAGGTGTTATAAATGACTGGGATCAGATGAAAGCTGCTTTTCTAAAGAAATATCAGGATTATTATAGGTCCAGGGAATTAAAGGATGAAATATTTCAGATGACAACAAAACCTAATGAAACATTATAGGAATATGTAGAATTCTTTCAATACAACCTCCAGAGATCACCTTATGCATCTTTACCCTTACCTGATAATGTGTTAAAAACTACATTAATTAAAGGGATGAAGGAACAATGGGTTGAAAAATTAAACATCATGGGAAAAGGTGACATATATCAGGAAAATTTTTCTGACATTATTGATTTATGTATTAGGAGTTCGAGAGGTAGCACAAGACTAAAACCGGAATAACGTGACATGATCACAAGGGATAACAAGACCTCTGGTGGAGGTATAACCCGCAGAGAAATTGGCAATCTACTGGAAGATTTCAAAACTGATATTTTAGGGACTTTGACGATGCATCTTGACATAATTCAAGCTAAACAAAAGCAAGCAGAAGTAGAAATTTTTTTGGCAATATTCTGCCCTAGATGCAGAAAGAAACACAACCATAAAGAGTGCCCACTGGATACAGTCCAAGTTTGTGCCATCTGCACGAAATATCACTCCACAGAAAGTTGCCTCTCACTCTTGGGATTGAAAGCAGTCTACAAAGAAGCGGAAGAAGAAACAAAACCGATGTGCCTACTCAATCAGCGCCGTCAGTGGCAGCCACGAGAAACAGGTATGCCCATTGATCTATCCTCTTCTTTTTAGTCTCCTTAGTATAATGCTCAGCAATATAATGGAATGTGGAAAAATCAACCACCTTTCCCCAGCTGGTCACAACAGCCATTTCCTACATCGCCATGGCAAAATCAAACAAATCAAACCAATTGGTCAAACTTTCCTTAATATCCACCATTTTGGCAAAATAATACATATCCAACACAATGGTCCCCCTCCACCTCACAGAGTCGAACCTGGCAGTCGAATTGGCAAAGATCTATGAATCAACAAGCTGGAACGATTCCTCTCTCCCCACCTACACTACTAGCGCCATATACATTGTAACAAAATCCCCAGACCAACTTAAGACCACAAATCCTAGCCCAACCCAACCCAAACCCTAATAATAGACCGGTTCAATCTGTTCAAATAATCGAAGCACCAGAACTAGAAACCGAGTTAAGGGAGTGCAACGACCTTCAAATAAGGTCTGGGTGCATAATAGAATTAGAGGGAGACAAAAATGTTCAAGTTGAAAATTCGTTACCTTTAGAACAAACATTACAAAAAGAGAATGTGGTTAGAAAACAAACTCATGAGCAAGCAACCACCTCTTCTCCACCATTCCCAAAATGACTAATCGTACCTCACCCAATAGAACATCCTGATTTTGATCTTCTGGGAGAACTGAAAAATTTGTCTATAAAAATACCACTCCTCCAAGCTATCCAAGATATTCCAATTTATGCAAATACCATCAAATAATTATGTATAAGAAAGCCAAAGAGGAGAATAACAACTAATCCAACTGTCCAAGTAGTTGGCACACTATCTGACTTACTATCAGAAAGAGAAGCACCTGTAAAGTATGAGGACCTAGGAAATCCTATAGTTACGGTGCAAATCAATGGAAAATCCTTTCCAAATGCCTTAGTTGATTTAGGAGCTGAAATTAATATCCTAACAACCACCACTTGTCAAAAACTTGGCATTACATCATTAGATCCAACCACAACCTTATTGGAATTGGCTAACCGATTAGTAGTCAAGCCAGAAGGCACACTACATGATGTAATGGTATCTGTAGACTCCTGGGAATACCCTGCCGACTTTCTGATTATTAACCCCAAAAACTGGCTAGATGGACACCCTTTAATCTTAGGTAGACCTTGGTTGGCAACTGCTGATGCTTACATTGGCTGCCGACAAGGCAGCGTGACTATAACTAGAGGGAGTTATGTCAAGAATTTAGCCTTATACCCTCTAGCCCAGCCAAGTTTAACAATAATGAAAACAAATAAACAGCCTGTATCATACCTCATAGAAAACATTAGATCACCATTAACCATAGAAGATGACCTCGAATTTAAGGACCAAACAGAGGATGACATCACTAACAGTTTCGTTAACCAACCAAAAACTAGATCCCATTTGCAATGTCACATGATCGAGGCATCATTTGACAATGAAGAAGAAGAAGATCACCTGAAGACATTCATGATCAATCAATACCTACCACCTCTTTTTACAATAGAAAAACTATAGAAATTGAGCCAGGAAAAACTCTGAACATTAACAAAAACCTATTTGCTGAACAAGAGGAGAAGATGGTCCAACTACTAAGAAAATATAAGGGAGCCTTTGCATGGGATTACCCAGACATGAAAGGAATTGATCCCCAGTTATGTACGCACCACATTTATACAGAAAAAGATGCTAGACCCATTCGCCAACCCCAACTGAGATTAAACCCTCATCTTAAGGATATTGTGAAAGCTGAATTACAAAAACTTTTGGATGTAAATTTTATTTATCCAATATCTGATATCAAGTGGGTCTCTCCACTAGTAGTGGTGCCAAAGAAGAATGGAAAGTGGAGGATATGTGTAGACTACAGAGAATTAAACGAAGCAACCCAGAAATACCACTTTCCCCTTCCTTTCATTGATCAAGTATTAGATACATTAGCGGGAAAGAAATTCTTTTCTTTCCTAGATGGCTTCAGTGGATACAATCAGATTCAGATCACCCTGGAAGACCAAGATAAGACTACTTTTACCTATCCTTGGGGAAAATTTGCTTACAGAGTTTTACCCTTTGGTCTATGCAATGCCCCTACCACATTTCAGAGGGCCATTCTGAGCATCTTTTTAGATTTAATAAACGAAGGGCTCGAAGTATATATGGATGATTTCACACCTTATGGAGATGATTTTGAGCCAGCATTACAAATGTTGGAAAAGGTGCTGCAAAGGTGTTTGCCACCAGGGTCTGCTTCAGCCATGAAATGTGTCACATGATGATGACTGAGGGACTCATCTTAGGTCATTATATCTCAGCAGCTGGAATACAGGTAGATCCAGCTGAAATTCAGATAATTTTGTTAATACCTACTCCCACTACACAAATAGAGGTACGTAGTTTTCTGGGATTTTCTGGTTATTATAGAAGATTCATAGAGCATTTTTCTCAAATAGCTGCACCTCTATACGCACTAACAGAGAGTGTTGATTTTATTTGGATAGATAAATGTGACCATGCTTTTGAAGATCTGAAAAAGCTTATATCAACAGCCCCAATGCTAAGGGGCCCAAATTGGGATTTTCCATTCCAAATTTCATCTGATGTCTCAGACACAGCTATCGGAGCATTCCTTGGGTAGGAAGAAGATAAAAAACCATATGAAATTTATTATATTAGCAAGAATCTATCTCTTGCTAAATTAAACTATACTGTGATTGAAAAATAATTTTTAGCTGTAATACATGATGTAAATAAATTTAGACATTATATAACTGGGTATCCTGTAGTTTTATATACAGATCACTCTACCATAAATTTTTTGGCAAATAAACCTATTACAAATGGTAGAGTAACAAGATGGTTGATTCTATTGTAGGAATTTGACATCACAATAAAGGATCGACTTGGAAAAGAGAATCTTGTAGCTGATTTTATCTCACGAATGCCAAAACCGACGGATGTAGCAGTAGTCGAAGATCAGTTTCCAGATGAAAATTTGTTTGCTGTTACTAACCCCATGGTATGCTGATGTTGCAAATTATTTAGCAGTAGGTAAATTACGCAAGCATCTAACGCCCAATGAATGAAAAAAGATAGTGCAACGCAGTACCCGATTCTCTTGGATTGGGGGCTACCTATTTCATACAGGAGCAGATATGCACATCAGAAGATGTGTCCGAGAAGACGAAATATTTGACATTCTGAAAGCATTCCATGACGGGCTGTGTGGTAGACATTTTACAGATCGTAGGACTGGTCACAAGGTTTTAGAAACAGGCTATTACTGGCGTACAATTTTTAAAGATGCTAAAAAGTTTGTACAAGCCTGTGATAGTTGCCAAAGGGCGGGGCACCCTGGACAGTCCGATGAAATGCCCTTGAATCCACAGTTAGTAATCGAGCCATTTGAGCGTTGGGCGCTCGATTTTATTGGTCTTATTAAACCACCATCAAATCAGAAAACATACATACTAGTTGCAATAGAGCATGTTACTAAATAGGTTGAAGCAAAGGCACTTCCAAGAGCTACAGAGGACTCTATAATACATTTCCTTTTCCAAATATTTGTGTGATATGGCCTCTCAAGGGACATAATTATAAATGGAGGACCGAAATTTGTAGGTAATAAAATTGTTGCAACATTAAAAAATTACCACATTCAGCACAAAATTACAACCCCATACCACCCACAGGAAAATGGCCAAGTAGAAAGCACGAATAAGATGATAGAGGCAATACTTACAAAAAAAGTTGCATCACACAGACGTGTCTGGGCTTCAAGATTGCCAGAAGCCTTATGGGCATACTGAACAACGTGGAGAAATACCACAGGGTATTCACCATATCAGTTAATATTTGGAAAAGAACCCATCTTTCCAATAGAATTTGAAATTAAAACATTAAGAACAGCGCAGGAGGTGGGTTTGAATTTAAATGAGGGCCAGGTTAGAAGATTACAACAAATCAACGAGTTAGATGAAATTAGGCTGTCCGCCCTTCAACACACTGTATTAATTCAACAGCAAAGAGAAAAATGGCACGATGCCCTTATTAAAAAGAAAATATTCCATGAAGGTGATTGGGCACTCCTCTATGACTCCAGGTTTCAGGATTTCCCTGGAAAATCCAGACACGATGGCTTGGACCTTATGAGATACAAAAAGTGCATGATAATGGAAACATTACATTAACTACCATTGATGGATCTAGACATTATTTCAAAGCAAACGGTCATCGAGTACGACTTTACCACAAACCGCTTAATCGGGAATCCTTTTACCAACAATTACGAGGAGATTCCACTATGCAGATTCTGGCTAAGGAAGATAAATCCTCCTCAGCATTAATTCACTGAAAAATTCCTTTATTTATGAAATTTGTACATAAGCTTTTCTCTTTAATTTCGCTTGTATGAACTGTTTTTGTACAAATTTTTTTTTTGTGTTGTTCCTCTTAAAAAACAGCAGCCGTTCCTCTTAAGGAACAACAATCTTGTGTGCCTTTATTTGTCGTTCCTCTTAAGGAATAGAAATCTTGCGTGCTTATATTTGTTTGCTGTTCCTCTTAAAGAAAAGCACTTCTGCGTGTCTATTTTTTTGCTGTTCCTCTCAAGGAACAGCTGCCATTCCTCTTAAAGGAACAACATTTCCGCCGATTGTTTTTGTTGTTCGTTTTAAAAGGAATAGCATTTCTGCAGATTATTTTTGCTGTTCCTTTCAAAAGGAACAACCCCTTCGCCATTTTTTTCATTTTCTGTGGCTCCTTCTAAGGAACAACAGTTTCGATTTGGAATGTTTTTAGGCTGTTCTGCCGAAGGATCAGCATTTTATTTTGTGCTTGTTTTAGCTATTGTTCCGCTTAAGGAACAGCTGTTGTTCCTCTTAAGGAACAAAAATTTCGTGTGTATCTTTTTCTTTATTTGCTGTTCCTCTTAAAGGAACTGCAATTTTGTGTGTAGATGTTCTTTTCGCTATTCCCTCTAAGGAACAACACTTTTTGAGTGCATTTTTCTTTTTGTTGTTTCTCTTATAGAACAACATTTTGAGAATTTTTGTGAATTCTTCATGATCCTTTTAAGGAAAACATACAAATTTATGCAAGGACACAAAAATTAAAGGTTACTAGAATTAGCAAATCAAGGAAAAATTGTAATTTTTAAAGAAATTGCTTTGTATTGATAAGAAAAAAGGAAAAGACACAACTATCTATATCACTTTTCTATCTTTATATTCACTAAAACTAACTTGATTGATTATTTTTATCATGTTGGTTCTTCCCTAATCCTCATAAATCTCTTTGAATTTTATTATTGAATAAGAATAAGGGCATATTTTCCTCTATTGAGATGTTCAGACTTCTTCCACCATCCCTACTCTTAAGGAGTGTTGAGCCATCCTCTATATATAAATAGGAAAGTGCTATATAAAAGAAAAAGAAAAAAGAAAAAAAATATCTATATGATTACTAACAATTATATGATTTGTCAGATGGAGGATAGGGGGTCTCATCAAGAGCCAGCCTACCATGATCATAAGGAAGCAATGAAGTGGCATTCTCACTATGGCCACCATACCAGGGATATGATCCAATGGGTATATCAGAAAAACAAAAAGTCCTTGTAACAGGAGGTCTCATCACGAGCTGGCCTGCCCACCTTTCACTCCTTCTTGGTGAATGGCATGGTTATTCATCTGGTTACCAAGCCAGCACAATGGCCTCCATCCTGACATTACAAAGCACTTTCCTAGGCATAGATAAAGGATTATGGTTCCAAGGGTGAAAAAGCAACTTTGTCAAGGTTATAAACACCTGTGGGCAACAAAGCTCTGCTGATGGTATTGGAGTCATATTTTTCACAGATCAATAGTAATTATAAACCCTTTTCTTATATCTTTATCTTGATTTCAAATGAGATTATGCTCCCAGACCCCTTTTTTTTGAACCTCTTACACATGAAATATTGTTTATAAATCAATCATAATGGTTCAAAGTGAATAATGACCACATAAGCACTTTTATTTACATCAGCTGTCCTTTTCCCTATTTTCGCATCATTTCATAGCATTTCCATATTTATTCACGATTTTCATAATATGCCTCGATTTCAGTAATTCAATACTTTTTGTGATCATTTCATGAATACGCATGCCTTTCTATACTGTACGACTGCCATCCAGTTCGCTGCTCCTCCATTTCCGGTCGAGGATGACCTATCATATTTCAAGGGGGCGTGGGTGACTTTCGAAATACACCTGCATACGAGTCAATTCCTTATTTTCATCAGATCCTAGAAATGGAAATTTTAACGGCATTGATATTTTCTGATATGCACAGGTTGTTGTTCCATTGCCATTTCTATGTATTGTTGTGAAAAATTAACAATGTGCAGGGCTTAGATGAAATGGGATGGTGAGAAGTACGTAGTGAACCACAAGTACTAACAGTTTCCGACGCTGCACGAGAAATTTTGGAAAGAGCAGGATGGATTGCCTACCTTACACGACTACAGCAGCCCCATGAAACTGTGGCCATCAAATTTTTGCAGAACTTGCAGGAGGATCATTCCATAGTAAGAGGAAGACGAATAACAGTAACAGATGCAGTAATTGCTGAGGTATCCGATCTACCAGCAGTTGGACCCATATGGACCCATAAAATATTGAGATTGCAAGAGGCCATGACCATCTTTTGGGACGAAGGACAAAACCTATCTGTCAAAGGAAAAGGAGTCCAGCCGACAACTCTGGGAGAACCATGGGAAGAACTAGCGAGAGTAGTGAAAAGCTACATTACATGCGATGGGAGAAAGGATGTGCGTAAGACCACGCCACATCAAACTATTAGCAGTAGTAAAACAGAAATGTGCTATAAATTTGCCTGCATATTTAAATTTTTTACTGCATGACACTGCTCGGAGCATAAGGAAATCCCGTCATATAGGAACGGTAGTAAGCCACCAATTTTTAATTCGATTAATAGTTAGCCACATTCTTGCTCAGCAGCAGAATAGTTGGGAAGAATTGGTATTTTCAATAGACGGGGGAACAACCTTACCTGCCCCGAAACGAAAAATAATTACCAGCACAGAAAACAAACCTTTAAAACACAAACAATCCTCTAGATTAAGAAGAAGCAGGGGAATTTTGGGAAGCCTCCAGAGTAGCAGCAGCCAACCCTTAGAATTACCTAGTTCTGGAGATGAGCAACCCCCACAACTTGAAGGAGGAGAAAATCAGGAAGAGGAAGAAATTAAGCATACCAGTGAAGAGGAAAGGGAGGAAGCAGAACCTCTCGTAACCTCTAGCGCAATTCCACCACAGAGTCCATTGCAGGAGGACGAATTGGCCCAAATTTTGGCCAATATGTGTGAGTATATGCAACCCCAAAGTCCGCTCAACCTCAATATTGAGGTAGAACAATTATGGGAACATTCTGTCCACAACAAGGATACATCCGAGGAAATGCATGATGAGGAGGAGGCAGAAGCAGAAGACCCTTAGGAAATAGCAGATCAAACTAGGGTTTCCTCCCCTGAGGAACCTAGTCAGGATAATACGAACACTAAAGAAGTATTCCAAATGGAGAATATTGAAACAAGCCTGGGCGAGGGCACAGTCCCTGAAGAACAAAACCTAGCTGAGCAGCCAAGTCCAGAAAAGGGAACAATTGTTCCTCCCAAGAAGAATAAGAAGAAAAATGAACTTAAGAGGCTGCGGAGGGAACAACAAAAGCTGATAAAATTAGTAAAACGACTCAGATAGAAGATAAGGGTTCTGAAAAGGGGGAAAATCTCTAAAAGAAACCCGAAAATGGGGGATGCAGCCATCCAAACGGAACCCCATAATACAAGGGCCATAGAGACTCAAACCGAGCCCATATTCATTCAAGATAGCAAGGAACATCAAGCAGTTGTTACAGACGCAGTTTCCCAAATCGAAAATTCACAAGTCTGTAATAAAGATGTTCAGACCGAGGCACTGTCCTCTAGCAGTATGGCCAACTAGACATTTTGCAATAAAGAGACACAGACTGTAGGAACTCGATATTGTAATAAGAAAACCTAGGTAGATATTCAACCCAAAAATGTTTTGTTGAACAACGACCCTGGTGTAGCAAAATTCCAAGAGGATCTGGCACAGGCTCAGTGGGCTATAGAAAATCTCGAAGAAGAAACTGTTTCTAAGAAGAAATACCAAGATTTACAGCAACAATTAAGGAACATCAATGCATCAGAGGCAGAAGCCTTCGAAAAATGTCGGAAGGTAGAAGAAAAAGTTGAAGAGGTAAGGAATAGACTAAAAACAATCAGGAATCAAATGGATACTCTCTGTTCTCTATATATAGATATTCTAGCATGTAGGTCCCCTGCCAAAAATTATGCTTTGTTTTTGTTAGAAAGATATTTACAGTTAAAAATTAAAGCTGTTAAGGTAGGAAAACCTATAGAATTAAAAAATGTTGATGATTTTATAAACTGCTGCAAACTCTATGGAATAAAATTTCAGCGCTTACTCTGTGAATTTTATTTGTGATGGGAAAAATACTGAGAAGGGGGGGTGAATCAGTATTTAGAGCTGACTGGAAAACACTTTACTTTTTATGCATTTAATTCTTTACTTAGATTATTGTATCATTCATTCATCAGATGTTTAGTAACCAGTAAGCATGAGCAGTAATAACATAATCAAGCAACACACATGAACACCAGTATTTAAGGTGGAAACCCAATTTGGGAGAAAACCACTGCTGCTGTCGTCTCTGTCTTCAATATTTATTATAAAGAAAACTTCTTACAATTTTTTACTAGTGCAGACTTATACCAGCACGCAGGCACCAACCTGTAGAAGGCTACAACCTTCTCTTGTTCTCCATTCAATATTGGAAGGGAGCTCCAACCCTATGATTTAACACCAGCTTCTACTGGCAGAAAACTTCCACTCTCATACTGAAGGCTTCAACCATCAGATTCACCAAATTTCTTCAATTTGTACATCAGACTTGCAGCATGTCTTCATCATTTCTTTTGAAGATCTTGCTAGAGATTCATCATTTCTAGATCTAGAGATCTTGAACCTTCATCAAATCCACAGGTGCATCGTCGATTCAGATCTATCAGAGTTCAATCATGCAGATATCTCTTAAAGAGATTTATTCATTATCAACCCCTCTGCATGCACACCTCGTACAATAATCCTCTTCTCCTTATATAGTTTTTCCTTTATTAATACCATGAGTCAATACCTCCTAACCGCTGATGGTATTTCTAGACGGGATCAATTAGATACTCCAGCGGGGTCTACCCAAATCCCCAAACAATTTCTTATAGTTTTATTTCCTTGGTTTTGGCAATTAGATAATTAATCTAAGGCTTTTTAATATCTCAATCTGAGATTGAGATATTAATCCAAATTTCTCCTTCAGTAATGAAAAACTTTCAGCATACTTTGTAGACCTTCATATGTCGACCCCCAGGTTTATACGATCCACCAACTTTGGAGTAAAACTGATTGCCCATTTGCTTTTCGTCATAATTTATAGTTAATTTAAACAACCACCCACAAATATTAATTTGAAAAGGTCCAATTAATATAATTTAAACTGGGCCCACATATACGATCGGCGACCCAATCAAATTTCCGCTCCATACTTTGGTTAATCTTCGCACATCTTCATCAAGCGATCACCATCCGATGCCTCTTTCTCAGATCAACGGTGCTCAACTATTTCGCTGGGCATCCTGGGTCAAACAATAACACGCGATGGCACGCAGTGACAAGCGGTTTTCCATGGGTCCACCTCACCACGTGTCGCATACCTTATGGAATCGCTCCCCTACCAGGAGATACCGCTTATCACCGAAAGGCGGTGCGATATGGGCAATCCGGCCTCGCAAATCTGCTCGTGGTTTTTGAACAGTGACCAACCCACGGTTAAGTCAGGTTACGCTATTCCTTTTGGTCCCTTAACTCAGGTTCACACCTCGGGTTTATTTCAATAGAGTTCGGTCCAATCATTCGGTAGGGAGTTTCATAGTAACTATAATGCGCTGCTTCATCAGGTTATACATTCCCCATTGCTCACTGTATCATGACCTTAGCAATCAAATGTTTGGCAATGCATTATACGAAGAGAGAACAATAATTCGTGTAATCGATAATGATTTGTCCAATCAATACTCCTCAAAATTACCTTATACAGATTTACGAATCTACTCCTTCCACAGAGCTTATGATGTTTACGGACCATGCTTTCACAATGATTCATAATTTTCCACAGGGATTCAACTATCCTTCCTACTGAATTCTATCAAGAATATACATATAATTCACAGAGAATTTAGAACCTTTTTCTGTTTGACTATCTCTGGACAACTCTGCTTCAATTCACTGCTTGTCCTTGCTCCTTGACTGATACTGTTCTCTGTACATGCACTCTTCCTCTGTTCTTCTCTGCTACTGTTTCAGATGCTCCTTCTTTGCCAATTCCTTTGCCATCAATGACAAAATTTTCAGCAATCTCCCCCTTTGGCATTGATGGCAATACTCTTCCTCTGTTTGTCTTATAGAAACCCTTCTTTGTTTTTCCTCCCCCTTTCACATCAATGGAAAAGGGTTGATCAATATCCTTTGTACCGATAGAACCATGCTCCCCCTGAGATCATGCTGCATCTTCAAACATAATGTAAAAAAAATTACTTTTACAAACAAGATCAAAGATGAGATCAGACTACAACAATTGATTGGAATGCCAACAATGCATCCTTTCCATATGACCAATGCTCCCCCTTAGCATGCATCCTTAATACCTTCAACAGGAGCGTATCCAATTTAATATTCTAAATTTAAGTAGGTCTAATCTTCTGCATGGCAGAGACTACTCCCAGTTTCTCTCTGAGATATTCGAACACTTCCCTGGGTAGAGGTTTGGTAAATATATCAGCAACTTGTTCCTTGGAGGGAACATACTCCAATTTCACCTTTTGTTCAATCACTTGTTCACGTAAGAAGTGATATTTGATGGGAATGTGTTTGGTCTT
Source organism: Pinus albicaulis (assembly GCA_034641835.2). Lineage (NCBI taxonomy): Eukaryota > Viridiplantae > Streptophyta > Pinopsida > Pinales > Pinaceae > Pinus > Pinus albicaulis. The sequence continues at coordinate 355,904,912 of CM076578.1, read as the reverse complement.
GTAATGCATAACATGATTCTCTGAGATACTGATGGCTCTTGTATTATCACACATAATGGATATAGGAGGTGAACATTTGATTTGAATGTCTTGTAATGTTTGCATCATCCAAAGAAGTTGAGTGCAACATGATGCTGCAACCACATACTCTGCTTCTGATGTAGATAAGGCAATAGAGCTTTGCTTCTTGCTGAACCAAGATACTAACCGGGGCCCCATATAGAATGCACCACCACTAGTACTTTTCCGATCATCAACATTCCCATCCCAATCTGCATCAGTATAAGCATGAAGAGTAAGATCAGCATTCTTTGGATATCATAGTCCAAAGTCTTGAGTTCCTTGTAGATATTTGAATATTCTTTTCACAGCCTAAAGGTGAGACTCTTTTGGATTAGCTTGGAATCGTCCAACAATCCCAACTGCATGCATAATGTCTGGTCTTGTCCGAGTGAGATAAAGTAGACTTCCTATCATAGATCTGTATTCTGCTTGATTCACTATGGGGGAATCATCATTAGAACTGAGATTACATCTGGTTATCATTGGTGTACTTACAATTTTGCAATCTTCCATGCCATACTTTTTCAAGATTTTCTTAAGATATTTTGCTTGTGATAAGAATATGCCATCTATTGTTTGTTGCACTTGCAAGCCAAGAAAAATGTTAGTTCCCCAAGTAAAGACATTTCAAATTCTTGCTGCATATCAGAAGCAAATTTCTGACTCATAGACTCTTTGTTAATTCCAAAAATGATATCATCAACATATACAACCACAATCAGTAGTTTATGATTTTCAGTTTTTATGTATAAGTTGTTATCATCAGACCCCTTAGAAAATCCTTATTGATGGAGATATTTGTCAAGATGATAGTACCATGCCCTTGGAGCTTGTTTGAGACCATATAGAGCCTTTTTAAGTCTACAAACAAGATTTTCATCATTTCCCAAAATGAATCCTTCAGGTTGTTCTATATAAACTTCTTCTTCTAGATCACCATTGAGAAAAGCAGATTTAACATCCATTTGATAAAATTTGATTTGTTGGAAGCTTGAAAAAGCAAGAAAAATTCTTATGGCTTCAAGTCTGGCTACAGGAGCAAAAGTTTCTTCAAAGTCTATACCTTCTTGTTGAGCATACCCCTTGCAAACAAGTCTAGCTTTATTTCTTATAACATCCCCATTCTCATTTAACTTTTTTTTGAATATCCATTTAGTTCCAATGACATTTTTGTCATGAGGTCTTGGTACTAATTCCCAAGTGTGATTCTTTTCAATTTGATCAAGTTATTAATTCATGGCTTGAATCCAACATTCATATTTACTGGATTGATTGGCATTTTGTGGTTCAATAGTGGATAGAAATGCCAGATAGCTAGAAGATCCCACAAGAGTCCTTCTTGTTTGTACACCTGATCCCTTTTCTCCCAAAATTTGAGATTCTGGATGATTCTTTTGAACATATCTGGATGGAGCTTTTTCAGATAAATCATCTTTGGGTTCTTCATTAGGTTCACTGTCTATATCATTCCTATTTGATGTAGAAGGATATATGTCATCATCGTCTTCATCTGTTGTTTGTTTTTCTTCTTTTGGAGCTGCAGGAGACTCATCAATAACAACATAAATACATTCAATAATCTCCCGAAGTCTTTTATTGTAACATTTATACACTTTACTCCTAGAGGAGTAACCAAGAAGTATTCCTTCATCTGCTCTGGGTTCAAACTCGCCAAGCTTTTCATCATTATTTTTGATAAAGCATTTACTTCCAAAAATTCTAGAATGCTTTACAGTGGGAGGATTACCATACCAGAGTTCATATGGAGTTTTATCACTATTTACATGAACATGTGCCTTGTTGAGAATGTTTACTGCTGTATGTGCTGCTTCTCCCCAAAATGTGTCAGGTGTTCCGGAATCATCAAGCATAGCTCTAGCCATTTGTTGAACTGTTCTATTCATTCTTTTTGCTACACCATTTTGTTGTGGAGTGCCAGCTACAGAAAACTGTCTTTTTATACCATGTTGTTCACAAAATTCAAGGAATTCATCTGATGTATATTCTCCTCCCCGATCAGATCTAAGACACTTGATTTTTAGATCTAATTCATTCTCAACTAGTGCTTTGAAGATCTGAAATTTCTCAGATGCTTCATCTTTGTGTTTAAGTAACCCAATCCAACACATTCTAGAGAAATCATCAATAAATAAGATATAGTATTGTTTCCCACGTGGTGACTTTTTCCTTACAAGTCCACATATGTCAGTATGAATGAGTTCAAGAGGCTTACTAGATGATCCTTCCTTGGCATTAAATTGTACTCTGGTTTGCTTACCAAATTGGCAAGATTTGCATATGATATTTTCAAGTAGAGTAATATTGGGAAGATCACGAACAGCTTTAAGTCTGCTTGATTTGTTGATTTGAGAGAAGCTCAGATGTCCCAACCTTCTATGCCATAGCCAGTTTTCTGAAGATTTACTTAAGTAACATTGTTCTTTGCAGTTCTTCAATACATACAGGTTGCTTGGAGATCTTTTTCCTTTTATAATTGTTTTACCTGTATCAAGATCATGTACCACACATTCTTTTGAACTAAAGACAACTTCAGTTCCTTCATCACACATTTGACTTACACTTAACAGATTATGCTTTAATCCATCCACATACATGACATTACTATCTTTCACCTTTTCTTTTAGAAAAACAAACCCTTTTCCCTTAATGACAACAGGAGTATCATTTCCAAATGTAACATTCTTTTCTTTTTCAAGAGCACTATATGCAATAAGTTTGTTTTTTTCATCTGTCATGTGTTTTGAGCATCCACTATCAATATACCATTGATTTTCTTCACCTTCTGCAAATAACGCTATGCCACAATTTTCAACCTATAATTCCTTCTTTTTCCACACTTTGGAGCTTGAAGGAAAATACTCTTTTGGCTGAATTTTGCTCTTGCATTCAGATTCTTCATGACCAAAGTTATTGCAATAACCACATTAAACTTCATTTTGAAGAGGAGAAAAGTTGTTGTATTTATTCTTCTTTGTTCTAATATCAATCCTTTTCTTTCTTGCTTCTCTTGTCATGATGGTTTTATATGCAACACATTGAACAGCTTTATGACCAAAATTGTGACATAAGAAACATTGTCCATTGAAGAAGAAATTTCTGCGATCATAAAATATTTTACTTGAATTTACCTGTTGGTTGGTGTTTCTTGGAAGGGTATTCCTGTTAATGTTCTTTGAATTGAGATGGTCATGCTTTACCTGTAAAGATTTTTTATTCCCTTGCTGAGTGGCAGAATGTTTTATACTGGCTGTAGCTGCTTTTAGATAGTTTGGTGCTAAAGCCTGAGAAGATTCTCCGGTATATCCAAGACCTGTCTTTATAAGAGGAGAACGTTGTACCTTGATAATCTCATCTAAGGTTTCAGATCCTTTAGCAAATATAAGATTCAAAGTCTTTACTTTCTCAATTTATTTTCTTAGACTAACTATTTCACATTCTAATTTCTCATTATGTTTCTCCTTTTCTTCAAGCTGATTTTTCAAAGTCTCTATGGATATTTTACTTTCTTCTAAGCATATTTTGAGTTAATTGATTTCATCAAGAAAATAATTATTCTCTAAGGCATCCATAAAAGTATCTTTTTCTTCTCTAAATTCCTTTTCAAATGCCATGAGAAGTCTAAGATCTTGTTCACATTCTTCCTCACTGTCTAATAAGCCATCACTGTCTTCATGAGTATAGTAATTTTTTCTAGTGCTAAACTGATTCTTATTCCTTCTTGCTACTTCCTTTCCTTTTTCATGTGTTTCTTTGTGAGGACACTTAGCAGCATAATGACCAACTCTTCCACAAGCAAAACATTTTAAAGGAAGCTTACCTCTGAACCGTCATGTGCCAAGTTGGAGTTTCTTTACAAAATTTACCTCATCTTCTTCTGATATATACCTTGATCCTTCTGTCTCTTGAACTTCTTTCCCTTTTGTAGAAGCTTTAAAGACAACTTCTTTGACTTCATATGGTCCTCCTCTTCTCATTTCATATGCAGTTAGTATGCCATGAATTTGCACCACAGTAAGATTTTGAAGATCCTACTTTTCTTCAAGAGAAGAAACTTTTGACTCAAATTTTGTCGTTAGTGATCTTAAAACTTTCTCAACCAAAGTAGATTCGGATATTGTTTCTCCCATATTTCTCATGCAATTTACAATATCATCAAGTCGTAAAAAGAAATTAGCAATGCTCTCCTCATTATGCATTTTTAGGTTCTCATATTGAATTCTGAGAGTTTGGAGTTTAGCACTTTTTACCTTTGCATCACCTTCATAGCTTAGAATGATTTTGTCCCATATCGCCTTTGCTGTATTCAACTGCATGACTTTGAAAAATTCTGATTCAGTTAGACTTCCCAATAGAGCATTAACCGCCTTTGCATTTGTTTCATAATTATTTCTTTCTGTTGGATATGTTGGTACTGCGGCTGGATATTGATATCCTACTTCAACAATAGCCCATACATCTACACCTAGAGACTGAAGATAGGATCTCATCCTTGTTTTCCAGAAGATTAAATTGTTTCCATTAAAGAGCGAAGGCCTGATAGATGCTGTTCCATCTTGAATGCTCATCTTGATTGATCTTCCTTCTAGCGGCTAAGCTTTTCAGAAGGACCTGCTCTGATACCAATTGATGAGAAAAATACTGAGAGGGGGGGTGAATCAATATTTAGAGCTGACTGGAAAACATTTTACTTTTTATGCATTTAATTCTTTACTTAGATTATTGTATCATTCATTCATCAGATGTTTAGTAAGCAGTAAGCATGAGCAGTAATAACAGAATCAAGCAACACACATGAACACTAGTATTTAAGGTGGAAACCCAATTCGGGAGAAAACCATCGCTGTTGTCGTCTCTGTCTTCAATATTTATTATAGAGAAAACTTCTTACAATTTTGTACTGGCGTAGACTTATACCAGCACGCAAGCACCAACCTGTATAAGGCTACAACCTTCTCTCGTTCTCCGGTCAATATTGGAAGGGAGCTCCAACCCCTTTATTTAACACCAGCTTCTACTGGCAGAAAACTTCCACTCTCATACTGAAGGCTTCAACCATCAGATTCACCAAATTTCTTCAATTTGTACATCAGACTTGCAGCACGTCTTCATCATTTATTTTGCAAATCTTCCTAGAGATTCATTATTTCTAGATCTAGAGATCTTGAACCTTCATCAAATCGACAGGTGCATCGTCGATTCAGATCTGTCAGAGTTCAATCATGCAGATATCTCTTAAAGAGATTTATTCGTTATCAACCCCTCTGCATGCACACCTCGTACAATAATCCTCTTCTCCTTATATAGTTTTTCCTTTATTAATACCATGAGTCAATACCTCCTAACCGCTGATGGTATTTCTGGACGGGATCAATTAGATACTCCAACGGGGTCTACCCAAACCCCCAAACAATTTCTTATAGTTTTATTTCCTTGATTTTGGCAATTCGATAATTAATCTAAGGCTTTTTAATATCTCAATATGAGATTGAGATATTAATCAAAATTTCTCCTTCAGTAATGAAAAACTTTCAGCATACTTCGTAGACCTTCATATATCGACCCGCAGGTTTATACGATCCACCAAATTTGGAGTAAAACTGATGGCCCAATCGCTTTTCATCATAATTTATAGTTAATTTAAACAACCACCTGCAAATATTAATTTGAAAAGGTCCAATTAATATAATTTAAACTGGGCCCACATATACAATCGGCGACCCAATCAAATTCCCGCTCCGTACTTTGGTTAATCTTCGCACATATTCATCAAGTGATCACTGTCCGATGCCTCTTTCTCAGATCAAGGACGCTCAAATATTTTGCTGGGCATCCTGGGTCGAACAATAATGCACGATGGCGCGCAGTGACAAGCAGTTTTCCGTGGGTCCACGTCGCCACGTGTCGCATACCTTGTGGAGTCGCTCCCCTACCAGGAGATACCGCTTATCACCGAAAGGCGGTGCGATATGGGCAATCCAGCCTTGCAAATCCGCTTGTGGCTTTTGAACAGTGACCAACCCATGGTTAAGTCGGTTTACGCTATTCCTTTTGGTCCCTTAACTCAGGTTCACACCTCGGGTTTATTTCAATAGAGTTCGGTCCAATCATTCGGTAGGGAGTTTCATAGTAACTATAACGCACTGCTTCATTAGGTTATACATTCCCCATTGCTCACTGTATCATGACCTTAGCAATCAAATGTTCGGCAATGCATTATACGAAGAGAGAACAATAATTCATGTAATCGATAATGATTTGTCCAATCAATACTCCTCAAAATTACCTTATACAGATTTACGAATCTACTCCTTCCACAGAGCTTATGATGTTTATGGACCATGCTTTCATAATGATTCATAATTGTCCACAGGAACTCAACTATCCTTCCTACTGAATTCTATCAAGAATATACATATAATTCACAGAGAATTTAGAACCTTTTTCTGTTTGACTGTCTCTGGACAACTCTGCTTCAATTCACTGCTTGTCCCTGCTCCTTGACTGATACTGTTCTCTGTACATGCACTCTTCCTCTGTTCTTCTCTGCTACTGTTTCATATGCTCCTTCTTTGCCAATTCCTTTGCCATCAATGACAATATTTTCAACAATTTGCACAATTTTATATTGGAAGAGGAAATGGAGATGAATCCCAGTCCTTTTGTAGGTGATGTCCAATATCAAGAATTCATTTCATTTGTTGTTAACCAGTTAAAATGGCTCAAGGCCTATAACACTTTTCAGAGACAAGAAAATGGGTTAGACCTTTGGGTTAGGGGTGAACCGAGACACCCATTACAACTATGGGCTAGGCAGAAAAGCTTAATGACAAAGGAGGGTGTGATCTAGAAATTGGGACCCATCCACAAAGCGATTGTCCTGGATGGGGTAGAATATTTTTTTTCCATCAGAGACTAGGCCGTAGTAGCAGCTAAACTCTGATGGAAGATTTCCAATCGGAGTATTCAAGACAGAGAGCCATTCAATTATAAAAATTTTAAGTTAGCTGTTGACCGCCTGGTTATCTGTAGTAACCTCATCTTGAGGGAAAGCCCGTATTGGCTAGGTTGTAAATTTCTAAGCCCTATTATCTGGTATCCTACAGTAGACTATAAGGCCATATATGAATTACCTGAAGGGAAGACAGGGCATATTTTTGAAGTTTTAGCTGCAAATCATGGTTTTAGACCATTTAATGAAAACCCCTCTCCATCCTATTCTGTAACTGCTTTGCATGTAAACTACATGGTTTTCATGAGGACATGAAAAAGGGTAAGTAGGGGGTGTGTTGAGCGATGGAAAAGATATAAATTTTCCATTTATTTCTTTATCTTTTTCCTTTAATCATAACTCCTTTGTATTCTAAAATGGTAGCATATCAAAGAATTATAATGGAATTAAGGAAATTAGTGATTATTGCAAATTAACTAAATATTGTCCTTTATTCTATACAGAAAATAGAAGAAATGGAAAGCCGCCATTCGGGAGGAAAAGACAAAGAAGAAGTAACTGTTGTCCCTTCAACAGGAAGCCATATCCAAACAAGAAGATTGAAATCGAAGTGCATAGTCAAAGAAAAGAAAGGAACAACATGGCTTCAGTGCAAGAGGACAAAACGATAACTGGAGATAGAAGATAGAGCGAATCCCCCAGATCTTTCGATCCTAAGAGATCGTTGCTTCAAAGCTTATCTGTATTTCTTGTTTTGTCCGCCTGGCTGATATAAAAGGACAACGCTTGTAGAAATTAGGGAGCATGTATTATCATTATTCAGATTTCATTTTGTATTTTCACTTTGATCACCGACTCTTGTTGGTTAAAACAGAGTGTGATTGCCTGTGAAATTTTTTACATATGATTAATATACAATTCGGTTACCATTCCATTATTTGATACTGGAGTAGCTCGGCGATGCTTCACTAAGCGGCTAAGGGCCCGGCCCTGGTGGATCCACTTGCTATTTGTACCATTACTTTACAATTCTAGTTGTGTGATGGTTTGCTTTAATGTTTATTTTCTCTAGTCGCATTTCTTTACAGGTTCCATGTTTGATAGCTTACTATTTCAATATTTTATGGAATTGGATTATTGGATAAGCTGTGATTGAATAGCGTTGTTGTCCTTTCCACCATAAAAATATTATTATTCTTTGTAACTTGTATTGATATGCTTTTCCAATATAAAGCTTCGCTATTCATTCTAGAATTTGCTGTTCATTTCCATTAAATAGCTTTTTTGATCATTCCTTTCCTGCAAGTATTTGGTTTTACTTTGGAATATTATTGCAGAGAGTGTGTTTCTTCCATTTCCATTAGCAACATTATTTAACTCAGTTATCATTTCCAATTATTTGCTTTAGTGTGGAGTGTAAGATCAACAACTGTAAAGGACATTGGCTATCACTGTCTAAGTTCTCAGACTGAGGATCTTGTTTATGTTTGATTTCATTTACATCAGTTGACAAAGGAAAGAGTTATTACTACTGCATCCTTGAATGATGATTGCTGAGTGAATAATTGAGTTTTAGAGCATTAAGTTTCATGTCATTGCAATTAGATTCCATCTTCAAGCATCCGTTTACTCTTGTATTTGAAATACTGTATTGCAAATTGGAAAGCATTACTCTTAGATTAAATTGCCGCCTCAGACTGAGTACACTTTTGAGATAAAAAATCGTACCTGGATTGATAATTAATGTAGGATAAATAGGAGTTAAAAAGACACCTTTTATACCTCAACACGTGCCAATCCCATGAATTACCTAACCTCATCCAAATTCTTTGGAGTCAACCACTCCATTATGGATTTGATTTATTTGGGGTCAACAAAGATTCCTTCCTTAGAGACGATATGACCGAAGTAATTTATCTATGATTAGAAGAAGTCACACTTGCTAACATTTTCATAGAGCTTGTGCTCCCTCAACAATTGTAACACTACAACTAGATGCTTTTCATGCTCTTCTTCTGTCTTTGAATATATGAATATGTCATCAACAAACATAATGAAAAACTTGTCCAAATAAGGAAGCAAAACATTTTTCATCAAGCACATGAACATAGTAGGGGTATTGGTAAACCCAAACAATACCACTATGAACTCATAATGCCCATATCTTGTCCTAAAAGTAGTTTTATGAATGTCTTCCTCGATTATTAGTTGACGGTAGCCTGACCTCAATTAAATTTTGGAGAATACTGCTTCTCCCCTAAATTGATCAAAGAGATCATCAATCCTTGGTAATGGGTACCTATTCCTGATGGTAACTTTATTTAAATATCTATAATCAATGCATAATATAAGGGTTCCATATTTATTCTTTATAAATAACACCGATGCTCCCCATGGGGACACACTTGGCCTTATGTAGCCCTTATCGATCATTTCCTTTAGCTATAACTTCAGCTAAACCAAATCTGGGGTACTCATCCTATATGGTGCCTTGGATGCTAGTGCTTCTCCAAGTACCAATTCAATAGAGAAATATGTCTCTCTATGAGGAGGTAATCTAGGAACCGCCACTGGAAAGACGTATTCATAATGCTGCAAAACAAGACACTTTTGTAGCAATTCAACTTCCTCATATTCTATTTCTCTGTTAGATTTATTTTCCTTAGAAATATGCACTACAAATAGTGTGCATCCCTTTCTGTTGATATGTTTTTCTTGCACAACAGTGATCAACCTTACTGAAATGGGATTTTTCCTACCCTACAACACTCTTTTTGCTCCTTTCTCATGCAAGAATTCAATTGCTTTTTCATAGAAATATACCTTGGTCCGTTGTAAATATAGCTAGTCCATGCCCAACAATATGCCATACACACCCAATAGAAATATGTTCAAAAGGGATATCGTTGGCATGAAACTGAGCTTGAATACACATGACCTTACCCAATGGTTGATCCTTCTCTTCATCCCAGTTTCCAACTGAACCAACCAAGTTTCTTCATACCACTCCTTTCCCAAACCACAGTTTGAAACAAGCTCTGGGTTAGCATGCCTATACTTAGAACCTGGATCAATTAAACAAAAATAATTTGATCTTGCAACTTACCTTCCATCTCGATGATGGATTCTTGGTGATCTGCTTGGCAGCTATCCACTAGTGCATAAATTCTTGGCATACTCCGAGCTACCCATGGGGCCTTCACTCAATGAACCCCTGACATATCACGTGCATTCACAACATACTAAACAATACCCTTATTTTGACTACATATTGGAAAATAACTCTAAAAATCACATTATTTAACCCCCTATAAATACGAACCCAATACACCTTCCCAATTTAAAAACCCCTACTTTCACTAGATATTTTAGGTACCCATTTTCTCGTTAACATTTTTTATACCTCTTTATATTTTCTCATTAACTTTGAGCTCCGTTTTTTATACCTGCCAAGATAAAAACCCTTTACCCCATTTTATATGCTCAATATATTATGTCATTTTTTCCTCAATATATATCCCCCAATATGAACCCATGTGGTATGGTACTGCTCCCCCAGTGAAGCCTCCGTGGAGCTACCTCACCCACCATCAAGCTTCCTGAGCACTATCAATGTATGCCTTGACATTCTACTGATGTGGACAATCTCTTCTTTTGTGGTTCTCACCACAAGTCTAGCATCTGAGTGGTTCTCGGCCTTAAAACTTGGGATGTTATGATGTCGGTTGCTGCACATTTTTATTAATAGCAACATCACCTTTATGATTAGATTGTATTTTATGAGTTGGGGGCTTACCTTCTCTCCTTTCTAAGATTTCCTTGGGCCAATTCTTCTTATGTCCACCGTTGATTTTTTCCTGCTAATTAATTTTAATTCCAAGCTTGTGTTTTTCTTGCTCAAAGCATTATTCCAGCTTATTGATAACATCTTTCAGGGTTTTGGGTTCCAAAAACTCAATTTTATCTATGAATGCCATAGGAAATCCACTAACGAATCTATAAATTTTGCATTTTTCATCATTGAGATATGGGACATACCTCAACAGTTCTAAAACATTGGTGGCATACTCATCATTGGTTAATTGACTGATTTTGAGTTCATAGACCTCTTTTTCCTTACTATCACAATAACATTCAGACAAGTATTTCTCTCTAAAGAGTTTTTGAAACTCATCATAGGTCAATTCTTTCTCAACAACACCTCCAACATTCTTCAAATTTTCCCGCCATATATCTTCTTTTCATTTCAGGCTATAGGTGGCGACTCTAGCTTTCATATTCTCCAAATAGTGATGTATTCCAAAACATTTCTTCATTCCCAACAACCAAGATTCTGTATGAGCTGGGGTCTTACCTTCTCTCCTTTATAAGCTTTTCTTGGGCCAATTCTTATTATGTCCAGTGTTGCTTTTTTCCTGCCAATTAATTTTAATTCCATGATTGCGTTTTGTTATCTAATAACATTATTCTAGCTTATTGATAACATATTTTAGGGTTTGGGGTTCCAACAACTCAATTTTATCTCTGAATGCCATAGGAAATCCACCGATGAATCTTTAAATTTTTGATTTTTCATCCTTGAGATATGGCACATACCATAATGGTTTTAAAAACTTGGTGACATACTCATCATTGGTTAATTGACCCATTTTGAGTTCATAAAATCTTTTTCCTTACTATCATAATAACATTCAGACAAGTATTTCTCTTTAAAGAGATTTGCAAATTCATCCTATGTCAATTCTTTCTCAACAAAACCTCCAACATTATTCAAAATTTTCCACCATATATCTTATTTTCCTTTCAAACTATATGTGGTGACTGTAGCTTTCATATTCCCCAAATAATCAATAATCTGAAAACTTTCTTCATTCCCAACAACCAAGCTTCCGCATCATCTGCTTTCTTCATATCCCCGCCAAATGTGGGTGGTTTTTCTTTCTTAAACTCCCCAAACATGTGATCCTTTTCCTTGATTTCTAGATGATGATGATGCTAATAGTGAGTGTTATCACTGGAAACTTGGACAGACAAAAGACATCATGAAATTTCAAGAAGAAAGATTTATAGGGAAGAAAGACATTACAGAATCTAGAAAATTTGACTTTTCCTAAGGTCAAATAGGAAAATTTATCTAGTAGCGCATAGAAAGCACTGGCACTAAGCCCTCCACGTGACCTTTTCTTCAATATTAGCGAAGATATCCGCGACTATCCCTCAAATAGCCGCGTGATCCTAGGTATGGTGAAAGGTCACCATCCGGGACCACTTGGCACACTTAAGGAAGAATATTCTCCACTCAAGGCCACCAAGTACAACCGCCTTGGAGCCACCTTGAGGCCTCAAGTGTAGCACACAATGGAATCAACCTCCACTCTTGGGTCACCATCCACAATTGTACCAAGATAGGAAGAGAAATTTGAATTTTTCCTATAAAATACCACCATGGGAAGCAAAATTCAGAACACATTTTTATGCTAGCCAAATTTCCCAAGAGAAATCCAACATTGTGTTGTCCAAGCAACAAGGAGTGGAGGGATTCAATTATTAGCCATCCAACTTCTCAATCCAAGAGGAGAAGTGCATCAATTGTTTGTTATCCTACCACTCATCGAGGGGAGAGAGAGAGAGGATTGCAAGATGCTTAAGAGAAGAGACCTCCTTTCTTTGAATATTAGAGCTCCATAGCTCTAAGGATTCATTGCAATTGTTTTAGCGTTCTACCTCTTTTTACAACCAACAACTAATAAAAGGGGATAATTTCTCCATTAGTATTATTAGTTTGTTTAAAATCGATATTGAGCTTGTATTATATTTGTATTTGTTGTTTCTTGTTTCCTCCTCTATTGTAGCATGCTATGTTTTATAACTAGTTTTCTACATGTTATGATGTTTCACTAACCATCTAACAACTCATTTTTCCCTGTTACATTGCTTGTAGGAAAACAACCTCCCCTACCAAGCATAGTGCATTTTGTACACTTACATGCCAAATGCACCACAAAAGTGAGAATGGTGGTGCCTTCTGGAAACCAAACTAGATGGTTTGCTAGAAAAATGCACCTGTGTGCTAGTTCCTCCCCTTGGAGTGTTTAAATTCACATCCCTTGGAACAATGTCCTCACTTCTTCACATGTGCCTCTTTCTGGACCTCCCACCATTTTTGCTGTTAGTGTTTTCTTCTGACTCATGAAGGCCTTTCATGTCTCTATGACTGGCCCTCATATATTATTTCTTTTTCCTTTTCCAATCCAAGAGACTTTGCAGAATGACTGCATTGATCGACTCCACTTGCCTTTCTTGGGCTCTTATCAACCTCTCATTATCGACATTAAAGCTTCTCACATTAGCCCTCATATTCTCAAGGTGTCCAACGAGTTTGGGGAGTGACTCCTTCTCCCTTTTCCAACTGATATCTCTTCCTAATTAGCTTTGAACCTGTTGAAAATGGCACCAAGAAAGACTCGAATTTAATTTCCCTTGAATTAAATTAGATGAAAATTGTAATTCCACATCACATGACAACTTGTACAAGTTAACTAAGTTAGTTTGACTTAGTTGGTTCAGTTAATTTGAGTTGAGGGTCTAACTTGAGTCATGTAGAGTAGTTCCTACTTTTGAGGAGCCCTTGTTGAGTTTATTTTGAGTTATAATTAATTTATTTATTTTATCCCAGTTAAAGTTAGTTTAACTAGTTCCAACTGTTGGAGGAACTAGTGGGAGGTCTAGTAGTGAGCTGTGAACTGAGTGATAAACCATTTAACTAATAAATCAGCTAGAAATAACTCATGCATTTGTGAACTAAGAGTTACCCAGTTGAGATTGGAGTTTAAGGGCAATGTATTATCAATTGTATAATCATCCAAATTTTATAGGTGGTGCATGCAGTCAGAGGAATTCCTATGATGGAGTACACAATATTGGATGGGGATTTCCATAATTAATAGGGGCTAATTACCCAAGGAAATAGGTAATTGGGCAAGCCAAAATTTGGTTAAGTATTGGCCTAATTTTGTCTAAGAAGTAGTTAGACAGATAGAGATAGTGTTGAGGTTGCTTGGGCATGAATAAAGCATTGTAATCTTCCCATATTTTATGACTAATTCAATATACAAATAACAAGGTTTTTAGCTGTTTCTTTCCCCAGGAAATCATTGTGCAATGTGTTGATTGAATTCTTTTTCTTGTAGGTTTCATGATTTCGAGATCATTTAAATTGGTTTCTGCAATTGGTAGATTATATTCAAGTCTATTGTTTTAGAAAATTACAAATAGAAGTTTGAGCCTACAAGGAATTTCTACATGGTATTAGAGCTAAAATCACTATAGAAGAGAATAATACAAGTTTTTTCTCTGCAGGTGAATCAAATTTGTAGTATCGTTCTTCAGGATCAGCATGATGTCATTATATGGATGGAGAATTTAGTATTCCCTAGAGGGAAGCTTGAATTACATAGCTTGTAAGGAAATAATGGAAGTACTGTTGGAAGATAACAGGCTAAAGGAGTTCATAGACAATGATATTCTTAAGCTGCTAGCAATTGATGCTAAAGATTTGGCAAACTAGAAGAATAATGTAGCAATGGCGTGAATGATCCTACTGGAAGGAGTTTGATATCATATTGTCTCAAACATCCATGGAAAGGAAACTCCATATGTAATGTGGAAGGCCTTTAAATACTTGTTTCGTTACAATAGTGACCACAAGAAGCTAGAAATGAAGGAAAGGATTAGGAAAATCAAGATGGAGAAGGGGGAAAAAATACCAAAATACTTGACCAAGTTCATCCAATGTTGGGGTGAGCTTGGGAGTGTTGGTGTTACAGTTGCTGAAGATGATATGGTTAGCCTAGCACTTCTAGGTCTTCCCAAGAGCTGGCACAACTACCATGATTCAATAAATGAGAGGGAGAAGCTACCAGAGTGGGAACATTTGTGGTCTTAATTGGTACAAGAAGAGATTCAATGGAACACCAGAGATGGTTCCTCAACCAAGCATGATGATGAGGAGAAATGTGCCTTGGCTAGAAAAGGAAAAGAAAAGGAAAGGGAATTTATCCCATTCAAAATCAAATTCTGGTCAAGCAGACAAGAAGGACTTGTTGAAGTTTTTTTTTTCACTTTCATGAACTAGGACACTATGGCACAAAGTGTCTGCACAATAAGGCTGACAAGAAGCCCTCAGTAGGAGTGGCATGTGAAGCTTTTGCTTCAAAATTCGAGTTGGATTTAACCCTAATAGAATGCATGGTGACATTGGTGATGGGTAGTGTGTGGTACCTGGATAGTGGAGCCTCATTCCATATGACCGAAAAAAAAATTCTTCAGCGACTTGGAGGAGGAGGACCTCCAGATGCACTCGAGATGGGATATGATGGAAGGTATAGTGTGACCGAAATTGGTATTGTTACTTTTTAGAGGGAGTCTGGTTCTCCTCTCACATTGAAATATGTCATGTATGTTCTGGGTCTGAAGAAGTATTTAGCTTCAGTTTCCATGTTGGAAGACCGTGTCTACAATGTGATATTTAGCAAAGGAAATTCTTTCCTTCATAACATAGCCATGGGACAGGTGAAGAAGTTTGGGGTTCGAGTGAAGAACCTCTAAAAATTGGATGTAGAATATTTTCTACCTTGAGCACAAAAGAAGATAAGGTGAAAATTTGAGACATTAGTGATGGCATAGAATATTGGGCCATATACACCATGGAGATTTGAATATCATTCAACATATTTCAACATGGCTTCCCAAGGGTGCACTAGAGCGGCATGATACATGCAAAGGGTGTACATTGGGGAAGTACACCAAAGCCACCTTTCATGATAACGACAATCGAGCGCAAATGATCCATGAAAGAGTTCACTCATATGTGTGTGGACCATTCTCGATAGCTTCCACAACCAAGCATAGGTATTATTTCTCTCATAAGCTTTGGATATTCTTAATGCAAAAGAAAGACCAGATGTTGCCAAAATTTTGTGAGTTCAAAGAACTTGTTGAGAAAGACACAGGAAGGAGAGTGAAGGCTCTCATGAGTGAAAAAAATGGAGAATATGTGTCGAATAAGTTAAAGAACTTATGTGAATAAGAGGGAATTCGATGAGAGTTAATAATACCCCATAGCCCACAGTAGAATTGGGTTGCATAAAGAAAGAACAAAAGTATAGTGGGAGCTGCATGGGCGATGTTGCATGATCATGGCCTACTGTTTCACTTGTGGGTTGAATCATGTAACACAACAGTATATGTGCAGAACAAGAGTCCTCATTGTATTCTCGGGATGAGTACACCAAAAGAATATTTTAAAGGTAATAAAACAGATGTGTCACACTTTAAAATCTTTGGATCATTATTTTATTGTCATGTTCCCAAGGATGCATGGAAAAATATAGAACCAACAATTGAGTTGGGCATATTTGTGAGGTACACTGATACACATCACAACAATTTGGTGTACCTTCCATATCACAGGATGATAGTGGTTTGTCGAGATGTGAATTTTGATGAATAGAAGGCCATGTGAATTTCCCTTGAGAAGGAGCTTTAGTCGCATGTAGATGAGGATATTTTAGCTCCAAAGGAAGAACCTTAGAATGTTGTGGTGCAACCAAAAGCAAAGGAGCAGAGAGTGGAAGCACTGATTCATGCAGAGACATTTAGAGATGGAAGGAAGTGCACCAAATAAGCTGAAAGATTGATGCATGATGCTAAAGAGAATGTGAGAGCACCCACATCTGCAGGCATAGGAGGTCACCAGATCAATACAATGGATACATGGCTCTTATGAGAAAGAGTGTAGATACTGAGCCATACTCATTCGAGGAAGTAGTGTAGAAACCAATATGGGTTGATGCCATGGTAGAGGATTATGAATCCATTATCAGGAACAGTGCATGGGAAGCTCTCCCAAGACTAGAGGATAAGTCAGTTGTAGGATCCAGGTGGATCTACAAGGTGAAACAAGCAACAAATTGGAGCGTCAAGAAACACAAGGCCATATTTATGGCCAAGGGGTTCTCTTAGGTGGAGGTAATTGATTAAGAGGATACATTTTCTCCAGTATCAAGGTACTCTTCAATTAGATCTATTCTAGCACTTTCAATGCAGGTGGGATGGAAGATACCTCAGATGGATGTAAAGACAAATTTCCTCAATAGAGTGTGTGCTAGTGTTTTTGTGGCAATGAAGTACCAAATAAAACCTCCTTATTAGTTGGTTTTTCCCTACAAAAGATAACAAATAGAGTTGGTGTTGTTAGTGGGAAAACTTAGATAAACAAAGCATTGCAAATGGTGAAACAAATGCATCTACAAACATAAGCTAAACAAAGAGATACACAAACAAACTAATTCTTAATGAAACAAACAAGTCAACAAAATAATGGAAAAATGATCCCTTTATTGATTGCTGGTGGTAGAAGATGAATAAAATAGATGAATACTAAACACTTGAAAAGAATTATTTGAGCTATGGTGCTCAAAAATCCTCAACAAGGAGGTCCCTTTCCTCAATCTCTTTGCAAGATTTCTCTTCTCTCTCAAAATAAGTATGAAGACTCTCGCAATGGTGGAATCTTCTTCTCTCACTAAGATGATGGATTTCTTAGAATAAATATGGCCAACATGTTAGTGCTCTTACTTCTTCTACTTCAACAATGAAATGTGGTGCTGCTATGATTGCATTTTCGTTAGCATAACATTTTCTCATGTTTTGGTTCTCCCATGGCTAGTTTATATAGAATGTTTTGAATACATCTTCCTTCTCTTGGTTCATAAATGATAGTGACTCAAGAGTAGGACAAGGTGATTCCATTGAGGGTTGCATATCTTTAGGGAAACTCAAATTTAGTTGGCCTTGACTGGCACATGTTAGGGAATCATCCTCCAAGTGTGGGAAGTGGTCTCTAATTTTTTGAGTCACACTTTTCCTCGATCGCGTGACTTTCGAAGGAAAAACCACATAGTCAATTTTTTCCTTCCTGTATGGTCCGCGATCCATTTTTTCATAGGCAGCCTTAGGAGAAATCATTAGGGGAATTTTGAGGTCTAAAATGGGCCTCCTAAGAAAAAATGTACAACAAAAATAAAATTTATTAGAACCAATAGGATTCAAGATGATGATGTCAACCATGGGGGATGATTCACCATTTTTGGAGTAAAAAGGTAAAAATATAATAATAAAACTACTTTTTCAAGTCGTATTTCAACTTATCTCTCTAATTGTTTACTCAAATTTCGAGTGGGAGTACTTGTTTGAAGCTAACTTTAATTCCTCATCCAAGGAGTACCCATGTTCCATACTTTTGATGGACCATGCTACACGAAAAATGAGAAATACATGAAAAAATGTGTTTTACAATCACATTTTTCATGTATTTATCATTTTTCATGTAGCATTATACATCAAAAGTATGCAACATGGGTACTCCTTGAATGAGAAATCAAATTCTGCATCCAACTAGTGTTTCCGCTCGAAATTTGAGTAAACCTATAGGGAGATAAGTTTAAAATACGAGTTGAAAAGGTAGTTTTTCTTTTTTCCCTTTAAAATTTGATGATGTAATCAAATATTATTTTATAATTTCCTTAGGAGGCCCATTTTAGACATCAAAATTCCCCTAATGTAAATGTTTAGAACTTCCATAATGTCTTCAGCCAGAAAATATTTATATGTACGTTATGTTGGAACACCTTAGGTGTCTTTTAGAGTGTGTTAACAGCTTTCCCCTGATGTATGAGGTTAAGAACAAGCGTATAGCCGAAATACATCATGTTTTTATGTTATTACTGAGAGTCTTAGTAACTACTTTGAGAGAGAGAGAGAGAGAATAACTTGTCGCAGAAATGAATAGAAGAACCCCTTGACTGAGAAAGCACAACCATGCTCTAAACAAAACCTGAGTGAAAAATAAAAGGTGCTTATACGAGGCGGGAATTTTCCATGCTCGTTATGATGACTAGTAATCGATTATTATAATCATACAAAGAATAGTTTTGTCCAATAAAATTTTAGTAGTTGACAGGCTGATGGTTGGTGATGAAAACTGTTGATGCCCTCAAGGGAATTTCTTGACAGATAGACTGAATCTGGCTCCCCCATGCATAAAAAAGGTGAATCAATTCTTGAGTGAGGTGCTTATGTATGCATGGGTATTTAAATTTGGGTACCTCCCTCACATCATGATGTAAGAACTGTTGAATGAGGTGCTTAGTGATATGTGGGTCTTCAACTAAATGACAGAGCTGCAGTGGTCATTAAGCACGATACCACCGTGACATGAAAATTGGTGTTGGTTTCAAATGTCAGGGGGACCAATAAAATCAATGGGAAATGGTGATTCCCATTGTGCCACACGGGGATGTACGTTAAAGGGAGGACAAATCCAAGGTACAACCTCAATCCTGGAATATGAGAGTTGAAGTCAACATGATAGAAGCATCAAATTTCTGAGTATTGATCCAGGGAATCAAGAAATCATATGAAAGAAGATTGTAATATGGTGGGTCAACAAGGAATGATAACGAAAGATGGTGATATTAATGGATATGGACAACTAACTTGAGGTTGGAGCTATAATGCAAGTGGCGGCAGTCAAAACAAGTTTTCTGGCAGTGATGACAGTGGATTCGTTAGGAGATCGAGGGTAGGTGTTTGTCAATTTAATTGTCTTAAATTGATTACATAAATTATCAACCAGAGTTGGTAAGCTTGTGAAGTGAAAGTGCAAAATATATGCTAGAAGCCCTTTTTTTAATTTAGTTTATTGGTGTGATGATTGAATTTGTGGAAATTGCTTCTAAGGATGTTTTTATTCTTAGTTTCCTAATGAAATAAATTTAAATTACAACTAAGTTCTTAAAATCAACATGATTTCTATTATGCAAAAACTTAAACAAACCTTCTATTTCTTATGTATAAACCTTAACTAATTTGTTAGTTTCTAAAAATTCTAACAATTTAGTGTATGAAGATAAAATCAAATTCTAGAAAAGTGAATTTATGCATTTTTATGTTTTTGAAATGAAATGTTATGTCAATGAAACTTGTAAAGAAATAAACAAATCACCATTACTCTGAAGAAATCACTCTTGAACGGAAAAATCACTCTCTCATATATTGAAAGGAAATCACTCAATCACTATTGCTTGTAAAGAAATCACGCATGCTCGTGAAAATAACTCATTCAAAAACTGGAAAAGAGATCACTCAATGCTTTTTGAAGTAAAACGCACATGAACTTGTGAAACTATTTTAAAATAAGTCATTGTTGTTCTTGAAAGTAAAAATATGAATCACTCTACAATTTGATAATTTGAAAAGGAAGATTAATGAAACTATGATAAATCAAAACTAGGGAAACATCTACTTCGAATGGAAAAATGGAACTCTGGAAACAACTACAGCAAATGAAAAATTGGAATTTGAAAAATAACTACATCAAATGATAAATGAAAGCATGAAAACAACTACATTAAAAACATAAAATGTAGAACCTTCATTTTTTGCAAGGACCCTCCACAAACAGGTGGTATCAAAGCTTCACACGAACAATCAACTACGCATCAAATCTTCAAGGCACTTCTTCATTAAAAAAAGATGTAAAACAAAGTTTTAACAATTCACTGTATGCTTCAGAAAATTAACCCTTCCTCTTTGTTTCAATGGAGTGTTTATATAGGGGTTATAATGTAGCTTCATGGAGATTCATATGGCTAAAGATCAAAACTAAATGGACAGCTAGTTGCCACAAATTTGATGAATCACAGTTCATTCCAACCTCTGTTTGCTTGATTGGGCATTTATTAACACATGGTGCAATGCTTACTCATGCAACTGCAAAATAGGGCTCCAAAGAACCTAAAATATCTCCCAAATGGTAACAAATTCGTGAAAACCACTCTAAGAGAACTGAATTGAGCATGTGTTGAAAACATCCATGTTTTTGTTTTGCGAGATTCACTTTCGTTTGCTCAGAAAAGGCGTTTAAAGTTGACTGGTAAAAAATGTTGCGATTTTCCTTTGACCTTTTCCTAGAGGTCTACATGTGCGAGCTGGGTGGAATTTGACCAAAAAAAATCCATATTGGAGCTTCTAGAAACAATTTCCATACACTGGATTTACTTATAGAGTGGTGCAACTAAGAAAACTATAGGGACTAAAACTGTCAAACTATCATTAGTAAAACGATGCATAATTCTCTTTAATTCATTAAAATTAATTAAAATAATAATAAAAAACCATGTAAACATGTATGCAGGAATTTGGTGTGTTTATAAATAAATATGGTTAAAAATGATGACAATGGATGAATGGAATGATGCGAAAATGGATGGTTTCATCCAAAAAATTATGACAAATTGAAGGCCCAACATTCCCCCACACCGGAGATTTTCCATGTCCTCATGAAAACAAAGCATTGCAAAGTTTCATAACCCAACCAGTGCCTTGTGTTCCTTTATTCTACCATTTCAACTAAATCCTTGAAAAAGTTCCAAGAGAGTAATATTGACCCTTTATGTCAATAAGATGCACTTTTATCTCTTTGTTTTTCAAGATTACTAATCTGCTAGCATAACTCTTTGTTTCTACACTTACTTATTGTGTCATTAGAGTAAGAAAGAAGAGTTGCCCATCCTCCTTTGAAAGTCAAACAACTTAAAGCCTTCACATACGAGGCTGCTCATGGATGCTATAGAGGTAGAAGTAATAAGTGTTGATTTGTTCTTTTCTTAATAAGAACAACCCTTCATTATTTATTATATGGAACTAGTGTGATGCCCACATAGTAGCATATCCAAGTACTTGCCACTATTTTAATTGTGCTCAAATTGTTCAAGCCTTGGTAAAATACCATATTGTGAAGGACACATCAAGACTTTTACTCCATCTATAGAATGGGCTTTCCATCCTTGTGAAGTTCATCCCATTAGTATGGCTGGAAATGGTCATATATTTCTGCCCATAATGATTGTCTTCTTATCATCCATGAATAGCAACCAATCATATTTCAACAATGTTATCAAATAGTTTCTTCAAGAACTCACAAACTAATAAACGAAGAAGACTTCCCAATGTGAAGCTTTTGACAACATGAGTTGCACATAACACAAAATAAGAGTTGTTTTTGAGGGTTATACAACTTATCAAAGCCTGAAATATGCTTCCAAGTGATTTCAAGAGTGTGTGAACAAAACCTTGTTGCAATCTTCTTCTTGTGGCTTTGTACTCATCATTTCTTGGCTTCCATTAAAAATCTGAAGATGAGCAATATGACATATAATTTAAGTGCTCCATGCACTTTTTGATCATGTGCTACAAACATGAACCATGAAGTCAAAGTTTTCTATTTGTAAAATAATTAATTTTCTCAAGAACATCATGTTGATGGACCATTAAGGAAAGCATGAATAAACAAGAAGAGAAGGTTTAAACAATAGAGTAGTGAAAGCATAGAAGAACATCATTATGACCATGGAAAACAATGAGATCATTGCATTGGAGGCAAGAATTTTTTGATAAATAATCAATCATAACTTATGGGATTGGTTGTTAAAAGGTATGACTAAACATAGTGGGAGAAAAATTGGAACTACATGTTTACAATAGCTTTTCATCAAAATTTCTAGATTTTTTAACAAATTAAAAAGTTTAAGGCTAGTTTTACCTCAATATTTCCTTTTGGAATTGGAGTAGAGAACACAATCTGATGGCTGATTTGGTGTTGATTTGGCTCATGTACTCTGCTCCATGATGCGTTGACCTCCACTTTGACCTTGCTCCACAAAATGTATCCTTTTCTTGTAGCAGATTTGTTTTTCCAATTTCTCTCAAATATTAAATCATATTCTTCTGAATTTTTTCTGATGTTGTTACTATTAATACTATGCATCTTCCCACAAAAAATTTGAGCCAAATGGTGCATGGATCTCGAGAAAAATGAGAAATGGCTATAGGTGAAAGTGGCCCATTTCTTGAAAAATACAAACTGGAATTTTCTAGAATTTTGTGTGTTCATTTACCCTACCTCAATGCATTTACCATGAAACTTTCAGGCCCAACAGATGTGGGGTTTTCAAGTTATTATTAAATCAATTTCTGCCCCATTTCTCACGCTGCTCAATGTTGCAACAAAAACATATGCCACAAACTCATTTTAAGGCCAAATTGAGTGATTCAAAATGGAAACCGTGTATTTTGACCTTTTCTATGACCACATGCCTTCATAATTCTATTTTGATTAATAAAAAACGTTGTTGTGCAAAAATACCAAAATTTGGTCTAATCTGTCCACAATGGTGAAAAATTAAAATCTGCCTTAAACACCCGTTGAAAAGTCCTGGAAAATTGCACTTTTAAAAAAAAATTCTCGTGTCTTACTGAATTGATCATATTCATAGAAAACCCAAAAGCTCAAATTTTTTTATTTATGCTCTAATATCTTGCAATATCTGTGCCAAAAATACCTTTGGAACAAGCTGTTACAACAAAATCAGACCGCTACAATAATAGCTGCAGAAACTACTATTGTTAATTTCGTAACTGTTGCGAAAAATGTTAATTTTTGCATAAAATTGTTTTCTTTGAGTTTGAACTTCTGATTTGGATTGTGTACTGCATGCTGAAGTAGAAGCCATGGAACATAATGCATATTTACTAAAATAGACCCAAATTTATTGTTTTGCTTGAAAATGAAATGAATGAAGAAGTGTTGTAATGGTGCCATCATGCTGCTGTTGAATGACAAAAAGATGAACATACTGCTACAAGAAACCAATAAAATGTATTGCTGCAAGTTGTTGTTGATTCCATAAAACCATTAGTCTTCATCGAAGCCAAAATTCATGGTACAATTCCTGCCATGCGAATGAATGTGTCGAAGTCGAGCATGGGAAGAAATCATTGGATTACCGGTCAATGATGAAAATTGTTAACCAATGCAAGACAACTCAACGATAATGTAAATGAGTGTCAAGGTACCTGAGTTCATATTTACAGGGACGAATGAAAGTGTTGAAGTTGAGTCACCTGCAAGATGTGACAATCTAGAGACATTGTTGTATTCCCATTTTTGTCAACGAGGAGGCTTTCCATTGATGTATGCAAGTTCCAAGGCACTCCAAATAATCTCTGATCTTGATCCCAAATAAGGTGTTGAAATCGATGGGACAACATATGTTGGAAGATGGGCCTTAAGGAATCCCACATCAATCAACTTGAGCATAGAACCAAAAATTATTTGAAGAACCATGATGAAAGATTGAAACCGTCATAAAATTGCAGAACTTATTATGAACTTTTCTTGCTAGTTGCCATTTTCAAGCAAAGCTCATGTCCAATTGCGCCAACAAGCTGTTTTTCATAATAGGGCTTATTTTTCTCTTTACTTGTTTTTTTTTAAATGCCCTACTCTACTTGAAAAAGATATCTCGTTCAAGTATATGAATAATTCCAATAGAACCATGTGTGTAACAAGATGATAGATAAAATCATATGCAGGTTTGAAATATACTCTTTGATATGTACCAGTATATGAGAGACCAATTTCCTTGATTGAGATGATGCCAAAAGATATTGAAGGATGGAGTAATGGGATTCGATGACTATCTTAAAACACGATTCAATGTAATCTTGTCTTCCTCGACTTCTTGCTATCATGCCATGCAAGTCTTCAGAGTTGTGATCTCCATTCATATAATATGGTGATAAGCATGCAAGAAAATTTTCAATCTCAGGTTCCAACAACTGCTCTTTATCAACAGGCATCCATGATTCTTAGACCCTATCTAAATCTTCTTCTTCTGGTTGTTGTTCTTCAATGGTAGCTGGAGAATCATTTTGAATCACCTCAACATTGTAAGTGGATTGAGGTGTTTTATTGTTGGGGATATGAAATGGAGTGGGAATATATCTTTGGTGTGCTTGTGTGGGTGGTAATGAGAAAGGCTGAATTGAGGTCAACTGAGGGTGATATTGATGTTGTGGTGGAGGTGGATGGAATGTGATGGCAACAAAACTAAAAGTCGGCCCCTAAGGAGAGTTGGTCTCTCCTTGTGGCTCTGTCAGCATTTCCCTCAATTAACTTAGTTTTCCTCCACGTGGTCTTCTTTCTCTTTCTCGAAATTTTATTTATCAATTTCGAAGAAATTGACAAACAAACAAATACTCTGCAAACCTTGAAATTAATTTATATCTCTGAACTTTATATTAATAGCCTAATACTTTTTGAATAAATGACTTGAAATGGACCTTCGGCTCCGAGCCCACATATATATATCAATGGCCGATCAAATACACGCACCGTACCTTAGATTATCCTTCGCGCTACTTCCGAAAGCGACCACCATTCGATGGCTTCCTCCCAGATCGACGGCGTTCAACGATATCGCGCGGCCTCCCCGGTCGAACGTTAACGTGTGATGGCGCACAATGAGAGCGGTTTCAGGGGTCCCACCTTTGCCACGTGTCGAGCACTCAATGGAATTTCTCCAAATTTAGGAATACCGCTTATTCCGCAAAAGTGGTGCGATATGGTCAGTCTGGTTCGTAAATCCACTCGCGGTTTTGGAACAGTGATTGACCACAGGTTAACGCCTTTCTTCCCGTGTTCTCCCGGTTGCTACTCAGGTTAGACCTCGGTTCAAGATTCCAAACAGTCCATCCATTTATTAAGTGGGATTTTCATTACTACGGGACAGAGCTCAATGACCACAACAATACGCAGACCTCGTCTGCGGGTGGGGTTTTCAATTGTTCAAATAATTCAAGGGAAACAATGAACACAGAGATGCGAAGATTTTACAACGACTCAATTCAACAGTTATATACAAGACAATGTTCAATCGCCTCACAATTAAACAAATTCCTCACAAATAACGATTCAAGACAGTTGGATAGTCGACGGGAATTGAAATTCATTTAACTGGAAGCGATTTTTTGATACATAGATTTTTACTGCAGAAAATCTCCTCTCCTCAATACATCCGAGGGATACAATTTATATACATTCAATGTGTCTCTTCAGTTCCTCGGTGAGGGCCGTTTAGAAAATCAAATGCCTAATTACAATAATTCAACTAACTGAAACATGACAGATGGATTGAATCTAACTATTCGACTTCTACAAATCTAACTAATCTAAATGAAACAATCAGCTGAGGTATTGACACCTAGCTGTTACAATTCAATTGTTTTCGAACCCTCCTAGCCACAACATGTGGACAAAACCTCCTACATTGCTAGCTAGTGTCTAATGCCCCTGCATCAGACTCCCGAGGGCAATTTTCTTCATGGGCTTCTGTCCATGAGCTCTTCCACTGATCTGCCTATCTTCTGCAACATTCCTTCAGTCATCCAAGTGGCATCTTCCTCTGGCTTGTCCTTCCATTTGATTAAGTATTGAAATTACTCTTGTCCTCTGGTCTTCCTGAACACTCTTTTGTCCAATATCTTCTCTGGTTGCAATGGTTGTGCTGGAGGTAGCTACTCTTTCCACTCAATCTGTTCCTTGTCTGTTGATCTTTCTTCTGCACTATCATCTTCATACTTGTACAAATCTGCAACATTAAAAATGGGAGATATTCCAACATCAGGTGGCAATTCAATCTCATAAGCATTTGCAGAAAATTTTCTAAGTATCTTGCATGGCCCAATCTTTTTTAACTTCAGTTTATTATACTGCTTCTTTGGGAATCTCTCCTTTCTCAAGTGTGCCAAAACCAGATCTCCCAATTCAAAATGAACTTCTTTTCTGCTCAAGTCTGCTCTGCCTTTGTATTTGATGTTGTTGCCTTGTAGTTACTTTTTCACTTGTTTATGCATGACCTGGATCTCTGAAGAAAATTCCTCATCATCTGCGCTCCTTAGCTCTGCCCTTCCCAGGTTTCTTAACTCTGATATTCCTTTGGGGTGCATTCCATAAAAAATATGGAATGGAATCTGCCCTGTGCTTCTGTTTGGTGAGTCATTATATGCATACTTTTCCTGGGGAAAAATATGGTCCCACTGCTTGGGATGCTCTCTTGCAAGACTTCTCAACAAATTTCCCAGACTCCTATTCACTACCTCAGTTTGTCCATCAGTCTGAGGATGATAAGCTGAGCTGAAACTCAGTTTGGTACCAAGTTTCTTCCACAGTTTCCTCCAAAAATGACCCACAAATCTGGTGTCTCTGTCTGAAACAATACTCTTGGGCAACCCATGCAATCTAACAACTTCTTTGAAAAACAAGTTAGCAACATGGGTGGCATCACTAGTTTTATAGCATGGAACAAAATGTGCCATTTTGGAGAATCTGTCCACCACAACAAAGACTGCATCATTCCCTCTCTGAGTCTTGGGAAATCCTAGAACAAAATCCATACTCACCATGTCCCAAGGCCTGTCTGGAATAGGCAAGGGAGTGTACAATCCTGCATTCTGGCTCCTTCCTTTGGCATATTGACAGATTTTGCAATTTTTCACAAAATTTTCCACTTCTGCTCTCATCTTGGGCCAATAATAGAAGTGACTCAGCTACTCATAAGTTTTATCAGTACCAAAGTGTCCAGCAAGTCCACCACTTTGCTTCTCCTTGATCAAATTTTCTCTCATGGAACATTTTGGTACACATAGTTGGTTTCTTCTGAATAGTAAATCCTCCTGCAAGAAATAATCCAGCCACTAGATCCTATCTGTTAGAACAGGGTTAAAACATGCCTCAAATGCTTCCTTAAATTCTGAATCTGTTTTATATAGTTCTTTGAGAAAATCAAATCCTACAACTTCAAAATTGGTTTCTTGAACAAGCATGTGCCTCCTACTCAAAGCATCAACTACTTTATTTTCTTGGCCACTTATATGTTTCAAAACAAAGTTAAAACCTTGGAGATACTCAACCCATTTGGCATGCTTATGATTCAACTTGGGTTGCTGTACAATGTACTGCAAAGCATGATTGTCAGAGTATAATACAAATTCTTTGGACATCAAATAATGCCTCCAATTTTTCAGTGCCTGAACAACTGCATAGAATTCCTTCTCATAAGAGGAATACTTCCTTCTGGTGTCATTCATCTTTTCACTAAAATAGGCTACAGGCCTATCATCCTGACTCAACACAGCTCCAATGGCTTCTCCACTGGCATCACACTTCACTTGAAATGGTTTAGTAAAATCAGGCAGAATCAAAACAGGCTTTTCAGTTATCTTTTGCTTCAAAAGTTTAAAGTTTCTTTCTGCTTCAGCAGTCCACTTAAATGGTTGTTTTCTCTTCTTTATTGTCTCAATGATGGGTGCATTAATCTTACTGAAGTTTCTTATAAATTTCCTGTAAAAACTGGCAAGTCCATGGAAACTTCTTACCTCAAAAACATTTCTGGGTGAAGGCCACTCCACAATTGCCTTAACCTTTTCTGGGTCCATCTTCAATCCTTCCGCAGAAACAATAAAGCCCAAATACACCAACTCTTCTTTCATGAATGAGCATTTCTTTAAGTTTATTAGCAGTTTCTCTTGATGCAACTTCTTCAAGACATAATTAATATGCCTCAAATGTTCTTCTTTAGTTTTGCTGAAAACTAATATATCATCCAGGTACACTATCACAAATTTACCAATGAATTCTTTCAATACTTCATTCATAAGTCTCATGAAAGTGCTAGGTGCATTTGACAACCCAAAAGGAATTACCATCCATTCATACAGTCCTTCATTCGTTTTAAAGGCAGTTTTCCACTCATCACCCTCTCTTATTCTAATCTGATGGTATCCACTTTTCAAATCTATCTTTGGAAAATATTTAGCACCACTCAAACAGTCCATCAAATCCTCAACTCTGGGCAAAGGGAATCTTTACCTGATTGTGATCTTATTGATTTCTCTGGAATCAGTACACATCCTTCAGCCTCCATCTTTCTTTGGGCTCAATACTGCTAGTACTGCACATGGACACAAGCTTTCTCTGATCAGCCCCCTGTCCACCAATTCCTGTACTTGTCTCCCGATTTCCTCATTTTCTATGGGAGTCATTCTGTAGGCTGCCTTATTTGGAAAATTTGAACTAGGGATAAAATCTATCCGATGGCTGATCTTTCTCACAGGTGGCAGCTCATCAGGTAAATCATCCACAACAATGTCATAATAATCATCTAACATCTCTTGGATTTCTATTGGAAAATCAGAAATCTTTGTAGAAGTAGGAACTACTTTAGGTTTTCAAACTAAAGCAAAACTTACCTCTTCTTCTTCTATCTGCTGCAGATATTCCTTCTCGCTCAGCAACAAGGTATTTGGATCAATCACTCTGCTGGATGGCTCTCCTTCTTCCATGGGTATCAATGTATGATGTACCCCATCCTTGAAGAAATTGTAAGTGTTCTTCTTTCCATCATGCATTGCTGCTCTGTCAAACTGCCAAGCTCTACCCAGCAGTATATGACACACATCCATGGGCATTACATCACACAGGACCTTATCTTTGTATTTGCCCATTTGCAGCTCTATCTCACACTGTTCTTTTACAACCAGTTGGTGCCCTTTATGCAGCCAGGACACCCTGTAGGGAGTTGGATGCTCCCTTGTCTTCAAATTAAACTTCTCTATCACCTCAGTGGAAACCAGATTGTCTGTGCTACCACTATCAATGACTAGCTGGCAGCATTTCCCCTGGACTTTGCATATGCTCCTAAACAAAGTCTTCCTTTGTGCAGGTTCAGTGACCTCTTTGGTTTGCTTCAACAGGACCTTATTAACCACCAAGGACTCTCCCCTCTCTGGTATAATTTCTTCTTCAATTTCTGCCTCTTCTCCAGCCTGGGCAACAACAGCATTTCTTGGACTAGCACCCACATTCTCTGGACATTCATAGTGCTTGTGTCCCACTTCCTGACATCTATAGCACCTCAATTCTCTACCTCTGCCTCTGTCTCTACCTCCTCTTCCTTTTCCTCTGTAAGAACCCCTTTTTCCCCTTGCATCATCCTCTATAGATGCATTCTGAGGTGAGCTACTGTTAGCTCCATCCCTGGGTATAGTAGGCTTTCCTTTACCACCCTGACTTCCTTTCCACGGAAATTACCTCTCTTCTTGGCAGACTATTTCCTCAGGAGTTTCTCCTCTACTTTCAAGGCCATCTGGTAGGCCTCTTCCACTATCTTAGGAGACAGAAGACCAATCTCATCTTGGATCTCCAGCTTGAGACCATTCACATATCTGCTAGTCTTCTCTGGTGTGTCTTGAAATTTCCCAGCTCTTATGCTCACTTTGTAGAATTCCTCTGTGTATTCCTTTACTATCAGCAACCTCTGTCTCAGGTTCTGCATTTGCCTAAACAATGTCAGCTGATAATCACTAGGAAAGAATTTACCTTTTAATTTAGCCATCATTCTGGTCTAGCTTTTGATAGGTTGCTTGCCAACTCTCCTCCTTTCTGCCTGCACTCCATCCCACCAGAGTGCAACATGTCCTTTCAGCTTTGTCACTGCAAACTTGACCTTTTTATCTTCACTTATTTCTTCATAGTCAAAGCACTTGTTCATTTCATTAATCCAATCCACCAGTTCCTCTGGATTCAATCCTCCTGCAAAATTTGATACTTCAATCTTGGGCTTAACTGCAAACCCCAGAACAGTTCTGAGGAGGCTCAAGTCAGGAGGAATCTCAACATTTTCTTCAGCTTCTTCTATTTTAGGTTCACTAATGTCTTTAGGATATTTGGGCTATCTTCACTCCATGGCATCCATTCTGGCCTCGAACCTCTGCAAAATTCCCAACACTTCTGCATTGGCAACGGGTCCGCCTCTCCTTCTGCCAGCACCTCTACCAACTTGGATTGCTATGTTAATTCTCTGCAAAAGCAACTTAAAAAAAATAGCTTCAATACCACAAATGACGGCAACAAAACTGAAAGTCGGCCCCTAAGGAGAGATGGTCTCTCCTCGTGGCTTTGTCAGCATTTCCCTCAATTAAGTTAGTTTTCCTCCACGTGGTCTTCTTTCTCTTTCTCGAAATTTTATTTATGAATTTCGAAGAAATTGACAAACACAAAAATACTCTGAAAACCTTGAAAATAATTTATATCTCTGAACTTTATATTAATAGCCCGATAATTTTTGAATAAATGATTTGAAATGGACCTTCGGCTTCAGGCCCACATATATATATCAATGGCCGATCAAATACACGCACCATACCTTAGATTATCCTTTGTGCTACTTCTGAAAGTGACCACCGTCCGATGGCTTCCTCCTAGATCAACGACGTTCAACAATATTGCGTGACCTCCCTGGTCGAACGTTAACTTGCGATGGCACGCAATGAGAGCGGTTTCAAGGGTCCTGCCTTTGCCACATGTCGAGCACTCAATGAAATCGCTCCGAATTTAGGAATACCGCTTATTTCGCAAAAGCAGTGCGATATAGGTAGTCTGGTTCGTAAATCTACTCGCGGTTTCGGAACAGTGATTGACCACGGGTTAATGCCTTTCTTTCCATGTTCTCCCGGTTGCTACTCAGGTCAGACCTCGGTTCAGGATTCCAAACAGTCCATCCATTTATTAAGTGGGATTTTCATTACTACAGGACAGAGCTCAATGACCACAACAATACGCAGACCTCGTCTGCGGGTGGGGTTTTCAATTGTTCAAAAAATTCAAGGGAAACAATGAACACAGAGATGCGAAGATTGTACAATGACTCAATTCAACAGTTATATATAAGACAATGTTCAATCGCCTCACAATTAAACAAATTTCTCACAAATAACGATTCAAGACAGTTGGATAGTCGACGGGAACTGAAATTCATTTAACTGGAAGCGATTGTTTGATACACAGATTTTTACTGCAGAAAATCTCCTCTCCTCAATACATTTGAGGGATACAATTTATATACATTTAATGTGTCTCTTCGGTTCCTCGGTGAGGACCGTTTAGAAAATCAAATGCCTAATTACAATAATTCAACTAACTGAAACATGACGGATGGATCGAATCTAACTATTCGACTTCTACAAATCTAACTAATATAAATGAAATAGTCAGTTGAGGTATTGACACCTAGCTGTTACAATTCAATGGTTTTCAAACCCTCCTAGCCACAACATGTGGACAAAACCTCCTACATTGCTGGCTAGTGTCTAATGCCCCTACATCAGAATGGATAACATTGATGATGGTATTGAGGATAGTGAGGAAAATATTGAGAATACAGTGGATGTCTTCTGTAAGGCCCTTGCCAACCTTGTTGTTAAAATTAGTATTGAGATTGGGATTGAGATGGCCAAGGTTGCCAAGGAAAGGGTTTTTTCCATTTACTTTGAGATTGTTGTGCATAATCTTGAAATTGAGAATAAATATATTGCATCATATTAGGTTGATGAGGCTTCTACGGTCTTCTTAGAACTGCATAACATAATTGTTTCAATGTTTGATTTGATCCTTGGTAAACATCCTTTAACCTTGGTAATGATGAGCAATATTTAGTAGTATGTGATCATGCATATATTTCACAAATTTTAATGTTATCTGTTAGAAATTATGCACAATAGAAACAATAAAGAATTTACCCAGAGAAATAATAAATTTATCTAGAGGAATAATAATCATGAAAAAGAACCAACAAAAAATCATAAACATAAACACAAATGTTTATCCGAGAAAACCCCAAATCCGGGGAAAAACCCAACCAATGAAATTTCATTAACCATTGGCCAAAACCTTGACCAATTCGGCCAAGTGAGCCTTCACTGCTCACCTCCAAGCTCACATTACAATGAAGTCTTTCCTGCCTTTTATGGGCTCCATTACATGTAATACCATGGGTCGAAAACCATGGGTGCACAAAACCATGTGCCCCAAAACCACTACTATTTACCCTAGTCAACATTCAATCTACCCCGAGTCATGTTTACCTAACAATTCCCCCCTTAAACTTGAATTAGGGATTATTGACTAAATCTAGCCAAACCTGCTAGATGAGACAACCCCACTCACTCTAGCTCTTCCCCCCTCAAATTTTTACCCAGGGTAATTGTTAACTTGACATCCCCCCTATCACCTAGGTCTAACCCAAACTTTACCAGTGATTACCCACGGGTACGCATGCCATACCAGGTCTTACAACAGTATGCCCATTTACATGCAAAACATTAACTCCATTATAATAATTAATTTTTTGTTTGTTTCATTGTCATTGTCTTTATACATATGAAATCAACGTCCATATGAAAAGAACCCATCTACCAGATCACATGAATCACCAGCTACTGTAACTGCTAGTCCTCTAGGAATTCTCTTCAGATACATGGTTCATCAATTAATTAATTTTTCCTGAGCCTTTCCACGGCCATTGCTGTGCACCTCTTCAGTGCTATGATCTTCACCAATCATCAAACGTGCTATGATAAATACTAAATGTCAACCAACAAAGAAACCTTGAAATTCATTGTTCTTAAGAGCAAAATTATACTAGCTTGAAGCAACGAACCCTTAGCATTAGAAAGGACAAACAGAATACTTGTAACATTTAATCCTGCTAATAATCCAATCAGCAAGTAGTTTTCAGTGAAAAGCTACAAAAGCCATTTCTCTATTATGTAGGGGCCATTCAAACTAGTTTCCTGCGACAAAACCTACAAATTCATCTCTCAATTGCTCAAGGTGCAGCAACTACAATACGATCAACAATCTGATCAAGATCTTTCTGACCACTAGATGTGATACGTCGTCCACCATTCGTATCCATCTCAACGATATTCATCTTCTCTAATTGTTGTAGTACATGTCGAACTATAGATCCACTGCTTTTACAGAAATGAGGAGGACGCGAACCATTCCTTTTACGACCACCATAAATTTTGCAAAAAACTCCAACTCCAATTCCCTTTCTCAAATATATTTTCCTTGACATCGAAGCTGCTCTAACATAGTACTAGTCAAGATCATATGGAGCAAGTTCCTTGAAAGTGACTGTCTTTACAAGGTTCGTCCAGTGTGGAAGCTCAATCTTGTCGGATCGTTTAAGATTTGCAGCATAAGCTGTCATGAACTCATGGGGCAAGACATCGTTTCCATGGCTCGAACCTGAAAAGTTCTAACATGAAGCCACGACCACTAAACACTGATTGTCCTAACTTCTTAGCTCAAATATCATGCAGATTCGGCCAATGTGCTGCACTTCCCGTGAGCATTTATCACATACAAGCCGTGTGTTGGGCAGCATCATTAATGGATAAGATCGGATGTCTGGTACCCGACCTAGAGTACTTGAAACCATGTTATCCGCAGATCCCATAACTCTCGACGGTCTTGCATTGTTATCTCATCTTCCTACAGTCTCGCGCCTTACAGTCACACTTGTGCAAGGCCTGTGTGTTGGTAGACACTGTTACTAGATCATCAATAAAACCGGTTCCTGGTATGAAACACATAGCCCGTTCAATCAACTCATCCCTACGTGCCATCACATCGTACTGTCTACCGACGACCTCCATCTCTCTATCCAAAAACATAGATGAAACTCTCTGAATTCTCAACTGTACTGCGTCTCCATTACTCTCGCATTCGCCATTGCCATCATCGGCCATCTTTTGCGCACAAAAAAAAAAGTCACCAGAAACAAAAACGTGAAACCCTCCTCCTCTTACATAGATATATGCATGATCATGTTCACACGTAGATCTATTCAGATCTAGATATAGATCTAATGCCTTCACACATAGATTTTTCCTTTTACGTATATCTGTCCAGGAGAAAATTTCACACAATAGCATAAAACTATAGATATAGCAAAAAATCACTAAAAATCGTAGCTCATTCTAGATTTCAGATCTTCATAGCTCTGATACCAGTTGTTAGAAATTATGCACAGCAGAAACAATAAAGAATTTACCCAAAGAAATAATAAATTTATAGAGAGGAATAATAATCATGAAAAAGAACCAGCAACAAATCATAAACATAAACACAAATGTTTATCCGGGAAAACCCCAAATTCGGGGAAAAACCCAACCAATGAAATTTCATTAACCATTGGACAAAACCCTGACCAATCTGGCCAAGTGAGCCTTCACCGCTCACCTCCAGGCCTACATTACAATGAAGTATTTCTTGCCTTTTATAGGCTCCATTACATGTAATACCATGGGTCGAAAACCATGGATGCACAAAACCAAGTGCCGCAAAACCACTACTATTTACCCTAGTCAACATTGACTCTACCCCGAGTCATGTTTACCTAACATTATCTAGTGGACATTCATGCAAAACATGTTTCTTTCTACATTTAGGAAAAAATATAAATGAAGTAGTATTTTCAAATTTTTGTTGGTTTTTCATTCTTAACATACCAATTTGTTCATTTAAATTACCAAGAATGTCTAGAAAATTGTTAAGTTCAACTTGACTTACCAATCCTGATGTCAACTTACTTACTCTTTCCGTAAGTGGATCTTGAGGGAATCTTCCATACTTTGCTTTTACTCTTGATATGTTCTTGCACAATTCACAAATCTCTTCAAATCAAAATTGAGAGACATCTCCTTTTCCCACTAGGTTAAGAAGATCAATCCGTTCATCTCATATAGCTTTTAGTAGGAGAGTTTTTAATGTGTCTGATCCTAAATTAAGAAATTTATATCTTTTGGCATTATAAGTAAATATCTTCACTAAATCTTCTAGGCTTTCATCCTCTTTTTGGTTCATCTTAAAGGCTTCATTTCTAAGGTCATGGTGTATGAAATAATCTTTATATTTTTCCAAAAATACTATTTTCATATCATCCCATGTCCTTATAGAATTTGTTCCTAAATTCGTGAACTGTCTAAGAGCTGTACCCTTCAATGTTGACAAAATCAAATCAATTTTTGAATGTTTAATGAGTATCCATAAGATCTACAAATTATTTCAAATTCAAAAAGAGAGGTTTCTGGGTCTTCTGATATCATACCTTTGAAGTTAGGAAGAACATATGGAGGGATTCTCTTCATATGACTATTGACATCAGTTTCTTGAATGGGAAATCCAAAACAATCTTCCTCATTTTCATAATCTTCGTCCATTTCTTCAACATCCATTGCCACATCTTCTTCTAATTGCAAAAATAAGAATTCATGTTATGGATGTGTGGCTCTTACTACATCACATGATATAGTGGGTGTGGTAGGCGATTGAAGTTTTTTTTTTTTTTTAATGAAAAGAAAAAGACTCCTATTTACACTTCCCTAGAAATGACGCCAAAATGTTTGTCAATTTAATTGTCTTAAATTGGTTACATAAATTATTGACCAGAATTGGTAAACTTGTGAAGTGCAAGTGCAAAATATATGCTAGAAGCCCTTTTTTAATTTAGTTTATTGGTGTGAAGCTTCTAAGGATGTTTTTATTCTTATGTTCCTATTGAAATAAATTTAAATTACAACTAAGTTCTAAAAATCAACATGCTTTCTATTTTGCAAAACCTGAAACAAACCTTCTCTATCTTCTGAAAAAATCTTAACTAATTTGTTAGTTTTTAAAAATTCTAACAATCTAGTGTATGAAGATAAAATCAAATTCTAGAAAAGAGAATTTATACATTTTTATGTTTTTAAAATGAAATTTTATGGCAATAAAACTTGTAAAGAAATAAACAAATCACCATTACTCTGAAAAGAAATCACTCTTGAACTGAAAACACACTCACTCATATATTAAAATTAAATCACTCAATCACTAATTCTTGTAAAGAAATCACTCATGCTTGTGAAAATAACTCATTCAAAAAATGGAAAAGAAATCACTCAATGATTTTTGAAGCTTACCGCACATGAACTTGTGAAACTATTTAAAAATAAATCGTTGTTGCTCTTGAAAGTAAAACTATGAATCACTCTGCAATTTGATAATTTGAAAAGGAATATTAATGTAACTATGATAAAGGAAAACTATGGAAACATCTACTTCGAATGGAAAAATGGAACTCTGAAAACAACTACAACAAATGACAAATTGGAATTTTGAAAATAACTACATCAAATGATAAAATGAAAGCATGAAAAAAACTACATTAAAAACATAAAATGTAGAACCTTCACATCTTTCAGGGGCCCTCCACAAACAGGTGGTATTAGAGCTTCACACGAACAGTTAGCTACGCATCAAATCTTCAAGGCACTTCTTCATTAAAAAAAGATGTAAAACAAAGTTTTAACAATTCACTGTATTCTTCAAAAAATTAACCCTTCCTCTTTGTTTCAATGGAGTGTTTTTATAGGGGTTACAATTTAACTTAATGGAGATTAATATGGTTAAATATCAAAACTGAATGGACACCTAGTTTCCACGAAATTGATGAAACACAGTCCATTCCAACCTCTATTTTCTTGAATGAGCGTTTATTAACACATGGGTGCATTGTTTTCTCATGAAACCACAATTTAGGCCTCCAAAGAACCTAAAATATCTCCCAAATGGTAACGAATTTAGGAAAACTACTAAAAAAGAACTGAATTGGGCTTGTGCTAAAAAAGCCCATGTTTTGTTTTTACGAGATTCGCTTTCGTTTAGTCAGAAAATGTGTTTGAAGTTGACTAGTCAAAACTATTGTGATTTTCCTTTGATATTTTCCTGGAGGTCCACATGTGCGAGCTAGGTGGAATTAGATAAAATAAATCCATATTGGAGCTTCTAGAACCCATGTCCATGTGTCATATTTCATTCTAGAGTGGTGCTACTACCTCGACCATGGAGACAGTCACGAAAATTGTAGAAACTTGAACTATCAAACTATCATTAGTAAAACTATGCATAATTCTCTTTAATTCATTAAAAATAATGGAAATAATAATAATAAAACATATAAACATGTATGTAGGAATTTGGTGCATTTATGAAGAAACATGGTTGAAAATGATGAAAATGGGTGAATGGAATGATATGAAAATGGATGGTTTCATCAAAAAAATTATGAAAAATTGAAGGCCCAACATTCCCCCACACTAGAGATTTTGTATGTCCTCATGCAAACAAAGCATTGCAAATTTTCGTAATCCAACCGGTTCATTGTGTTCCTTTATTCTCTCATTTCAACTAAATCCTTTACCAAAGCTCCAAGAGAGAAATATTGACCCTCTATGTAAATAAGATGAGTTTTTCTCTCTTTGCTTTTCAGGATTACTAATCTAGTAGCATAACTCTTTGTTTCTACACTTGCTTATTGTGTCATTGGAGTAAGAAATAAGAGTTACCCATCCTCCTTTGAAAGTCAAAGAACTTGAAGTCTTCACATACGAGGTTTCTCATGGATGTTATAGAGGTAGAAGTAATACCTACTGATTTGTTCTTTTCTTAATAGAAACAACCCTTCATTATTTATTATATGCAACTTGCATGAAAAGAAAGGATGCCCACAATGTATCATATCCAAGTACTTGTCACTATTTTAATTTTGCTCAAATTGTTCAAGCCTTGGTAGAATACCATATTGTGAAGAACACATCAAGACTTTTATTCCATCTATAGAATGTGATTTCCATGCTTGTGAATTTCATCCCATTAGTATGGATTGAAATGGTCATAGATTTCAACCCATAATGATTGTCTTCTTATCATCCATGCATAACAACCAATCATATTTCAACAATGTCATCAAATAGTTTCTTCAAGAACTCACAAACTAATGAATGAAAAAGAATTCCCAATGTGAAGGTTTTGACAACATGAGTTGCACATAATAAAAAATAAGAGTTGTTGTTGAGGGTTATACAACTTATGAAAGCCTAAAATATGCTTTCAAGTGATTTCAAGGGTGTGTGAACAAAACCTTGTTGCAATCTTCTTCTTGTGGCTTTGTACTCATCATTTCTTGGCTTCCATTAAAAATTTGAAGATGAGAAATATGACATATAATGTAAGTGCTCCATGTACTTTTTGATCACGTGCTACAAAAATGTACCATGAGGTCAAATTTTTCTATTTGTAAAATAGTTCTTTTTCTCAAGAGCGTCATGTTGATGGACAATTAAGGAAAGCATGAATAAACAAGAAGAGAAGGTTTAAACAAGAGTGCTGAAAGCATAGAAGAACATCATTATGACCATGGAAAACAAAAAGATGATTGCATGGGTGGTAGGAATTTGTTGATAAAGAATAATCATAACTTATGGGAATGTTTGTTAAAAGGTATGACAAAACATAATGGGAGAAAAAATGGAACTACATGTCTACAATAACTTTTCATCAAAATTTCTAGAATTTTTAACAAATTAAAAAGTTTAAGGCTAGTTTTACCTCAAGTTTACCTTTTGGAATTGGAGAAGAGAGCACGATCTCATGATTGATTTGGTGTTGATTTGGCTCAGGAACTCTGCTCCATGATGCGTTGACCTCCACTTTGACCTTGCTCCACAAAATGTATCTTTTTCATGTAGAATATTTGTTTTTCCAAATTCTCTCAAATGGTAAATTATATTCTCCTAAAATTCTTATGAGGTTGTTAATTTAATATTATGCATCTTCCCACAAAAAATCTCAGGCAATGGGTGCACAAATCTCGAGAAAAATGAGAAATGGTTGTAGGTGAAAGTGGCTAATTTATTGAAACATAAACACTGGAACTTTCTAAAATTTTGTGTGTTCATTTACCCTACCTCAATGCATTTACCAAAAAATTTCAGGCCCAATGGATCCATGGTTTGCAGGTTATGATCAAATTAATTTATGCCCTATTTCACCCTTGACACTGCCCAACGTTGCAACAAAAACATATGCCACAAAGTCATTTAAAGGCCAAATTGAGTGATTCAAAAGGGAAATCGTGTATTTTTGCCTTTTCTACCGCCACATCCCTTCAAAATCCCATTTTTATGAAGAAAATGTGCTATTTTTCAAAATACCAAAATCTGGCCTAATCTGTCCACAATGGTGAAAAATGAAAATCCGCCTTAAAAACCAGCTGAAAAAGTCTTAGAAAATTGCACTTTTTAAAAAAAAATTTCTCGCATCTTACTCGAATGATCATATTCTAAGAAAATCTAGAAGCTCAATTTTTTTTATTTATGCTCCAATCTTTGGCAATATTTGTGCCAAAACTACCTTTGGAACAAGCTGCTACAGCGAAAACAAGCTACTACAACAATAGCTGTAGAAACTGCAACTTTCCACAATTGTTGCAACATATGTCAATTTTTGCAAAAAAAAAAAATTTCAAGTTTGAAATGCTGATTTGGACTGTGTATTGGATGCTGAAGTAGAAATCATGGAACATAATGCATATTGACTAAAATAGGCCCAAATTTATTATTTTGCTTTAAAATGAAATGAATGAAGAAGTGTTGTAATGGTTCCATCATGTTGTTGTTGAATGAAAAAAAGATGAACATGCTGCTGCAAGTTGTTGTTGATTCCATAAAACCATTAGTCTTCATCGAAGCCAAAATTCATGGTATAATTCCTGCCATGCGAATGAATGTGTCAAATCTGAGCATGTGAATAAATCATTGGATTACCGATCAATGATGAAAATCATTAACCAATGTGATACAACTCACCCATAATGTAAATGAGTGTCAAGTTACCTAAGTGCATATTTACAGGGGACGAATTAAAGTGTTGAAGTCGAGTCACCTGCAAGATCTGACAATCAAGAGACATTGTTGTATTCCCATTGTTGTCAAAGACGAGGATTGCCATTGACGTATGCAAGTTCCAAGGCACTCCAAATAATATCAGATCTTGATCCCATATAAGTTTTTTAGGTCAATGTGACAAGATTTGTTGGAAGGTGGGCCTTAAGGAATCCCAAATCAGCCAACCTGAGAATATAACTGAAAATTATTTGAAGAACCATGATAAACATAAAATTGCAGAACTTATTGTGAACTTTGCTCGCCTGTTTCCTGGTTTTCAAGCAAAGCCCATGTCCAATTGCGCCAGCAAGGTGGTTTTCACAATAGGGCTTATTTTTCTCTTTACTTGTTTTTTTCCTGGTTTTCAAGAAAATTTCATGTGAAATTGCACCAGAAAGATGGTTTTCACAATAGGGTTGATTGTTATCTGTCTTTTTTTTTAAATTTCCAACTCTACTTGAAAAATAAATCTCGTTCAAGTATATGAATAATTCGAATGGAACCATGTGTGTAACAAGATGATAGATAAAATCATATGCAAGTTTTAAATATACTCTTTGATATGTACCAGTATATGAAAGACCAATTGCCTTGATTGAGATGATGTCAGAATATACTGAAGAATGGAGTACTAGGATCCGATGACTGTCTTGAACCAAGACTCAATGAAATCTTGTATTCCTTGGCTTCCTGCTATCATTCCATGCAAGTATTCAGAGATGTGATCTCCATTCATATAATATGGTGATAAGCATGCAAGAAAATTTTCAATCCCAGGTTCCAAAAAATTCTCTTCATCAATAGGCATCCATGATTCTTGGGCCCTATCTAAATCTTCTTCTTCTGGTTGTTGTTCTTCAATGGCATTTGGAGAATCATTTTGCAATACCTCAGCATTGTAAGGGGATTGAGGTGTTTTCTTGTGTGGGATATGAAATGGTTGTGCAGGTAGTGGAGTGGGAATGGATCTTTGGTGTGCTTGTGTGGGTGGTAATGCGAAAGGTTGAATTGAGTTCAACTGAGGGTGATATTGGTGTTGTGGTGGAGGTGAATGGTATGGATAACATTGATGATGGTATTGAGGATAGTGAGGAAAAGATTGAGGATACAGTGGATTTCTTCTATAAGTCCGTTGCCAACCTTTTTGCCAAAATTGGTTTTGAGGTTGGGATTGAGATGTTCAAGGTTGCCAAGGCAAGGGTGTCTTCCAATTACTTTGAGATTGTTGTGCATAACCCTGAAATTGAGAATTAAGATCTTGCATCCTACTAGATTTATGAGGTTTCCATGGTCTTCTTGGAACTGCATAACATGATTGTTCCAGTGTTTGATTTTGTCCTTGGTAAACTTCATTTAACCCTGGTAATTACAGAAATCTTTAGTAGTATGTGATCTTGCACATATTTCACAAATTTTAATGTTATCAAGTGGAAATTCATGAAAAACATGTTTCTTTCTACATTTAGGGAAAAACATAAATGAAGTAGAATTCTCAAATTTTTGTTGGTTTTGCATTCTTAGCATATCAATTTCTTCATTTAAATTACCAAGAATGTCTAGCAAATTGTTAAGTTTAGCTTGACTTACCAATCCCTATGTCGACTTAATTACTCTTTCCATAAGTGGATCTTGAGGGGATCTTCCATACTTTGATTTTCCTCTTGATATGTTCTTGCACAGTTCACAAATCTCTTGAAATGAAAATTGAGAGACATATCATTTTCCCACCATGTTAAGAATATCAATCCATTCATCCCTTATAGCTTTCAGTAGGAGATTTTTTAATGGGTTTGATCCTAAATTATGCAATTTAGATCTTTTAGAATTATAAGTAAATCTCTTCACTAAATATTCTAAGCTTTCATCCTCGTTTTGGTTCATCTTAAAGACTTCATTTCTAAGGTCATGGTGTATGCAATAATATTTATATTTTTCCAAGAATACTATTTTCATATCATCCCATGTCATTATAGAATTTGTTCCTAAATTCATGAACCATATAAGAGCTCTATTCTTCAGTGATGCCAGAAACATATTCAATTTTTGAATGTTTAATGAGTAGCCATAATATCTACAAATTATTTCAAATTCATAGAGAAAGGTTCCTAGGTCTTCTGATCTCATACCTTTGAAGTTAGTAAGTACATATGGAGGGATGCTCTTCATATGACCATTGACATCAATTTCTTGAATGGGAAATCCAAAAGGATCTTCCTCATTTTCATCATCTTCGTCCATTTCTTCAACCTCCATTGTCACATCTTCTTCTACTTGCAAAAACAAGAATTCATGTTGTGGATGTGTGGTTCTTACTCTACCACATGATATAGTTGGCGTGGTAGGTGATTGAAGTTTTTTATTTTGTTTTTTTTTTTTTTAATGAAAAGAAAAAGGCTCCTATTTACACTTCCCCGACAATGGCGCCAAAATGTTTGTCAATTTAATTGTCTTAAATTGATTATATAAATTATCAACCAGATTTGGTAATATTGTGAAGTGCAAGTGCAAAATATATGCTAGAAGCCCTTTTTTAAATTCAGTTTATGGTTGTGTTGATTGAATTTGTAGAGATTGCTTCTAAGGATGTTTTTATTCTTATGTTCTTAATGAAATACATTTAAAATACAAGAAACTTCTAAAAATCAACATGCTTTCTATTATGCAAAAACTGAAACAAACCTTCTCTATCTTCTGAAGAAACCTTAACTAATTTTTTAGTTTCTAAAAATTCTAATAGTCTAGTGTATGAAGATAAAATCAAATTCTAGAAAAGGGAATTTATACATTTTTATGTTTTTGAAATGAAATGTTATGGCAATGAAACTTGTACAGAAATAAACAAATCACCATTACTCTGAAAAGAAATCACTTTTGAACTAAAAAAATAGTCAGTCATATATTGAAAGTAAATCACTTAATTACTAATGCTTGTAAAGAAGCCACTCATTCTTTTGAAAATAACTCATTCAAAAACTAGAAAAGAAATCACTTAATGCTTTTTGAAGTAAACCGCACATGAACTTGTGAAAATATTTTAAAATAAATCATTGTTGTTCTTGAAAGTAAAATTATGACTCACTCTACAATTTGATAATTTGAAAAGAAAGATTAATGAAACTATGATAAAGGAAAAATATGGAAACATTTGCTTCGAGTGGCAAAATGGAACTTTGAAAACAACTACAACAAATGACAAATTGGAATTCTGAAAATAACTACATCAAATGATAAAATGAAAACGTGAAAATACTACATTAAAAACACAAAATGAAAAACCTTCACTGTTTGCAGGGGCCCTCCAAAAACAAGTGGTATCAAAGCTTCACACGAACAGTAAGCTACGCATCAAATCTTCAAGGCACTTCTTCATTAAAAAAAGATGTAAAATAGATTTTTAACAATTCACCATATGCTTCAAAGAATCAACCCTTCCTATTTCTTTCAATGGAGTGTTTATATAGGGGTTACAATGTAACTTCATGGAGATTCATATGGCTAAAGATGAGAACTGAATGGACACCTAGTTTCCATGAATTTGATGAAGCACGGTCCATTCCAACCTCTATTTTCTTGACTGGGAATTTATTGACACATGGGTGCAATTCTTGCTCACGCAACTACAAAATAGGGCTACAAAGAACCTGAAATATCCACCAAATGGTAACGAATTTGAGAAAACAATTTATAGATAACTGAATTGGGCCTGTGCTAAAAAAGCCCATGTTTTTTTTTTGTGAGATTCACTTTCGTTTTCTCATAAAATACTTTTGAAGTTGACTGCTCAAAAGTGCTACGATTTTCCTTTGATATTTTCCTGGAGGTCCACATGTGTGAGCTGGGTGGAATTTGACCAAAAAAAATCCATATTGGAGATTCTAGAAACACTGTCCAACTGTCAAATTTCATTCTAGAGTGGTGCTACTACCTCAACCATGGAGACAACTGTAGAAACTGTGGAAACTTGAATTGTCAAACTATCATTAGTAAAACCATGCATAATACTCTTTAATTGATTAAAAATAACGGAAATAATAATAATAAACCTTGTAAAAATTTATGCGGGAATTTGGTGCATTTATGAAGAAATATGGTTAAGAATGATGACAATGGGTGAATGAAATGATGTGAAAATGGATGGTTTCATCAACAAAATTATGAAAAATTGAAGGCCCAATAGTAGGTGTAAGTATGTTAAGATTGGTGTGAAGGGGGTAAGTGGATAATGTGCAAGTGCCAACCAAGGATGACTAGAATATATCGCTAGGTATAAGACATGAAAATATGGGTG
This sequence comes from Pinus albicaulis, assembly GCA_034641835.2. Lineage (NCBI taxonomy): Eukaryota > Viridiplantae > Streptophyta > Pinopsida > Pinales > Pinaceae > Pinus > Pinus albicaulis. Next base: position 355,860,015 of record CM076578.1, on the reverse strand, counting down.
GGGACATTTTTCCTAAAAAATATTTGTACACTGGCAAAAAGGATGTAAATGTGGTTTGGATGTACAAACACAAATATGGGTGACCCAAAAACATGTTGACCTACATAATGGTGTAGGGATGGTGTTGTTTGCTGAGGTTGGGGGTCCCACTGGCTGGTATCGTTATGGGGTTAATGAGGTGGATGGAGTGACAGAAATGGGATATGTGAATGGAGGGATGATAGGAAAAATGTAGAACACGGTAGTGTATCATTCTTTATCCATCGCAAAATACAAGGGGTCCCTTCGGAATGTGGTTGGTAAGAAATCAGTGAAGCATAATGAGGTTGATCTTCAAGGCATGCAACTTAAGTGGTTCTTAGGCCTGAGTAGATGGTCATGGATCCCACTAGTATGTGGGGGTCTATAACATGAGGTGATCCATAAGTGGGAAGGCTCTATTGACCAGCATGGATGTTTACTAGATGCAAGGTGAGGTGGTAGTATACATGGTCAAGATGATGGACCATATGGTGAATTTTGGAGAAATGATGTCAGGGTATGCAAATATTTGTATGAAGTTTATCATGTCAAGTGTTGAATGATACCTGCTCTGTCACTTCTCCATAGGGGTGTTCATCATGGCAAGGTGTTCATGGTGTACCTGCAATTCCAATGGCCAATACCCTAGGTGAAAGAATATTTTTCTAACATATGAATAATTTGAAATTGAATAAACAATACAAATAAAAAAAGAAGAGAAGGTGCACCTAAAATCATATTCTAGCTGTGTGACGAGTCCAAAAATGATTTTTGGAAACAAATGGAATGAAGCATACCATGATGAAGATGATGTGGTACTGATCCTTGCGTATCTCACGATTTTGAAAACGAAGGTCCTGAGCTCCTATACTTCTAGGCCCGTGAAGATGCAAAAAAGGGTGATATATATAGGGTAGAGGGGGCCCTATGCCACCTCATTTGAACTTACTACTTTGGGAGACTAGAGCTGAGCCAGAAGTTGTTTCTTGCCATAGTGATGAGCTTAGGTACTGGGGAAGCAAATGGGGAGAGATAAGTGAGAGCTTGAAACCTAAACATTGTGAATTTGGTATTTTTAGGTTAGATAGGTCATACAGGGCTACTCTGTATGAAATTTTTAGGGAAAATTAACCTCGACCAAGTGGGTGATATTTATTTAGCCATGTGGTCACTGCAGGAAGCGGGCAAATGACCGCACAGTCCGTCCGGGTGAAAGGTTGAAAGTCGCGACGTTCCCAAAATGGTGACATTGTGGCTCGACCTCCCAACCCCATGTTTTCCGTGCATTTGTAATTTGAATAAACACATGGAAAGTGTGTTTGTTTTGTGGGTAGAAATGTGGTCGCTCAGATGGGTGACACCATGTATTTTCTGACTGAAAGACGTGCACACCGCTCATTTGTTCAAATAAAAAACGAGTGACCCAGACATATGTAATGGGAAAATCCACGCGTTGGGGTACTTTTTAATGTGTAGTCCTAAGAGGTTGATATTTTTATTTTTTTCTTCCTTGTTGTTGGGATGGAGATGCTATGGCATGAGCGGGATTGGGATCCCTTGCAGGTGGCTATTGCAGCGGAGGATGGGGCTAGTAGGACACTAGCCAGGTGGGGGTTACTGAAGTTCCTTCAAAACCACATTTTGATGTCGCAGGATGGGTTCCTGCATTTTGTGATGAGTATGTGGGACGTAGAACAACATATATTCATCATTATGAGGGAAGATATACCAATTAATACGTCGGTATAAATATGTTTTGTGACAGGGTTTGTACCTCGTGGAGAGGTGTTTCCGCATCCCTTACCTATTGGGAAGGTATACATTCAGAGGTGGGAATATGGGTAGTATGGGCCCAACCCCTTTTAGGAGGGCTGGATCAAGGTGCCTTCCATTTTAGATCTCATCGAGCGAGCAGTGCTGGAGATGATCATTCAATTGTCAGGTTTGGCATCCCCACACTGGGTGTCGGGGCCCCAGATTTCCATTTTGCAAAGGCTACACGCGGGGCACTTTTTCGACTGGTCTGATTTCGTGTATAGGGGGATGGTATCCCAATTCAGGAAGGTTTAAGATGTAGGAGCTTAGAGCTTCTTTTATACCAGTATCTTATGCAACATTTTTTACGAGTGGGTCGTAATGCTACAATCATTTATAATAGTGCCTCCAAGTCTTGCTAGGGACCCCAAGATTAGACGGTGGGCACCCATGATGCCACGGGATGGTGGTCATGCAGTGTGGCATTACTGGAACACAGAGGTGGAGAGTTAGTTTAGATCCAACCCTCAGATGATTCTCGAGTACCTGTATCGTGGAGTGAACTTTACAAGTTATCCATATATGGGGCTCCCTCCTGGTGATGCTTGGGTGCCAACAAGTATGTTACTTGTTACTTCTGCATTTCCATTTTTTGACACATATGCTTTGTGATATATTTTTTATATGATGTTGATATCATGTATTTTTACTTACAAATGTGGGGACCCATGAATGACCATTGGCCTACTTGGTAGGTAATGATCCATGACATATGGGAGTAGTTGGTGGTCTTGTTGTACCACGATGACGATGGGATGCCAGGGGGGAGGAGGAGGGACTTGAGTGGCCTACGCAATGCTGATGAATCAATATCGGTGGGCCCTATGGGGAGGGGTCCAACTCTTCACCTGCCAAAGAGATGGAGATATTGCGGCATATCTCTTAGACTATGAGGATGCTTAGGGAAAATTCGATGCCTTGAAGAGGGGGATGCCTGTGGATGGATGGGAAGGACCAGGATAGGTGGTGGTAGTGGAGACAACGATGGCACATGATTGTGCACGCTAACCGGTTCTTCAGCATATTGAAATGGCAGTGGCCACTACCTATCCCATTTTGGCACTCGATACAGAGGTTGGAACTCGGGAGATAGAGGGAGAACCCCAACCCTAGATATAAATTTTTTGATGTATGTATCATGGAAAGCACCCATTATGAGGATGCTCCCATGCTATTGAGGAATTATTTTTTTCCTAGCCTTTAGCCAATGGATGTACAATTTTTTTTTTATTGATATATATTTTTTGATATGTATATATGAGATGATCTTTTTTGTGACTCTCATGATGTGTCTTTTGTACATGCTTATACACATGATGTATGTGACGTATGTGATTATATATATGATGGATATTATTCTTATAGTTTATGTTTGATGATATATATGTGATACATTCCAGTCTAAGACTTGATTAGTTATGCAATCAGTTATGTGATTTTGATCCCTTGGTATATGTGTAAATGTGATATGATCAAAACTTCGAGCTAACCTTTGGGCATGCAGATATCTATGAAATTGTAATAGATCACAAACCTAAATGTTTTATTCAACTGCGACACAACGAGTTGGGAATCAAGGAGGACATGCAAGTGACATATACCTAGGAGCTAGGCATCAATGAAGAGGCCTATGATGGCATTGTATTAGACTTGATTATTGGTGGATGGCCCAATACATCTTTATTGGTGAGACAGGGTGTCCAGTCAGGAGAGTATATGGCCCAGACTACTGCAGTGAGGTTTTGCGACCATTGAGAGTCACCATTGGCAAATATGTAATGATAGACTCACAGATGATCCATCTGTGACACATGATGAGAGAGAGAATTTAGGGTGGATCCATGATGAGGTGATCATCATAAAAATAAGTCATGGTGCATACATGTACATTCTAAGGTTTTGTGAGCATTCTTATGGGTGAAATGTTTTGAGGTAGATTCCATTGACAAGATTTTCTAGGCAAGTCCTGTCGGGCTTTGATAAGATGTATGCCCCGTTGAGGAAGAAATGTTTGAAAATGTATGGACCATTCCATTATGTATCAAAATTTCCTGGCCCTAAAGCTTCTTGGGAAACATCGTAGAAGAGAACTAACTCAACTTTGGTGAATGTCCGAGGGGTGATGTTGTGATAAAATGAGGATTTTACCCTCTTTTTGTGCGCTTCGTTATGTTGGAGAGAGTCACATCGACTTTCGTAGACCAACTCTAGCTGCACCAACATTTGCTCTAAAGGCTTGGTTTCAATGAGAAGTTCAATTGCAGAGTGTAGGGTGGGGATCTCGTGCTCAATGGGAAGCACAATCTCCACCCCATAGAGTAATTAGAAGGGTGTGAACCCTGTTTATGCTTTTACTGTCGTGCGGTATGCCCACAGGAATGAAAACACCATGTGGTGCCAATTGGTTTTGTGATTGTTCACCATATGTTGCAACATGGTTTTGAGAACTTTGTTGACAACTTCTACCTGAACGTTGGATTGAGGGTAGTAAGGGGATGCGAATTCATGAGAGAAACCAAGGTGTTGGGATAATTCCTGAAATATTTGATTCTCAAAATTTTTCCCATGATAAAAAACCAATTTTTTGGGAACACTGAACCATGTTATGACACGATTGAAGAAAAACCATGTGACGTTTTTTGCGGTGTTATTATACGTGGGCATGGATTCTGCCCATTTGGTGATGTAATTGATGGCAACCATGATGTACTTATGGCTACCAGATGATGGGGGGTTGTAGTGTTGAAATTCAACAAGAAAATGCACCACATACTATTGTGGGATTCCAGGTCACACATGAGTGAGGAATTTAGTGACACATTAGTGCTAATGTGGGCATCCAAATTTTAAATAAATTGGAAAATAAATTGTAATCTTATCTCATAACAACTTGTAATAGTTAACTAAGTGTGATAGACTTAGTTCTCAAGAATTTCTAGTTGAGGGTCAAAGGATAGGCATGTAGAGTGATTCTATTATTTATAGGGTCCATTTGTAGTTGTAGCACTAGTGTGGTGTGAGTGCAATTAGTTAACTCAAATTAATTGAGTAAAAACCAATTTAACTAGTTCTACCCGATTGATGATCTAGTGAAATATCAAGTGAATTAAAATAGATTTAATTCACAAGTAGTGATCTACCAATTAACTGATGATTCACTATTAATAGTTGCATGCATGTCAATTCTGATGATGACCCAATTGAGACAAAGGTTAAAGGCAGGTAAACTATCATTTGTAATATTAATGAACTTCCCAGGTGCAGTTATAAAGCTACAGAAATTCCATGATAGATTGCACAGTCAAGGAAGGTTGGAATTCCTATTTAATAGGAATTATATTTCCTAGGGATTGTGTGAGCAAGGTAGGCTGAAGGTGGGCAAGAAATTGGCTATGTATTGGTCCATTTTTTCCTAGACCATTTTCAGACAATTGATAGAGTGTATGAGGTTGTGGTGAGCACACATGAATTGTATTGTTTCATGATTCCTCTTTTGATTATACAATGAATATGGAGGCATTTTGAGCAGTTGCTTTCCCTAGGAAAATATTTTGTTTTACGATTGATTTACTTCTTTCTCTTACTTGCATGTGATTGAGCGATATTGATTTATATTCCACGAATATTGTAGAAGGATTCAATATCTTGTTTTAGTACATTTAATGATCGAATTGAATCCATTGGTGTAATTTCTACATGGTATTAGAGTTGTATTAGAGATTTTCTACATGTAGGTCATGAATTCGATGCCCCGTTTGCAGAAGGGGTCAATGACGATGACTGGATGCAGGGGAGATGGGGGGGGGGGCTCTAGCCTTATGAGTATATCATTGGCATCACTCACATATTTTGACTGCTTGGATGCAGTCGTGAAAATGTGTAGGCCATAAGTAACTGACACAAAGGATTTTTTGACCTATAGAAATCCCTGAGAGATTATCACTGCAAGCTCCACTGTGACAGTCATTTAAGACATGCTCGACCTAGTCATGAGTGAGGCACCTACGAAGCATGGTGTTGATGCCTCGTTGATGAAGGACATCTCCAAGAAGGAGGTAACAGGGTGCCTGATGGCATATGAGTCTCCGATCGTCACGAGTGAGCTAAGGTTTCAACTTTTCAGTTCGTAAAAAGAGGAGAATATCACCATATCAAGGGTTATCCATTGATACTAAAAATAGATGCTCGTCAGGGAGAGCGTCATTAACAAGAGATCATTGGGTCTATTTTGGTAGATAAATGATGAATTCAGTGAGTATGAGTGCCTTTTTTATTTTAGGGGAATTAAACTGTAGATTGAATTCTTGCAGTATAACTATCCATCGAGCATATTTTGGTTCATCATACAATAGGTGAGAAAATATCACGTGGGGTTGATAGATACTATGACGATAGTGGTATGAAGGGTGATATAATTCAAATGTTTCTATACAGAGTGTACTAGGGCTATGAAAGGTTTTTATTTTTCCTCATACTTCAATGCAGGCCTAGATAGGTTCTTACTCACATAATAAATTATGTGCTCCTTGTTATCTGGTCCATCCTGGTTTAATACCCCAGCGATGGCTACATCTGATTCTGATAGGTAGAGGGTATAGTATTTATTGTGGTTGGGGAGGATAGTCAAAGGAGCTTTAGATAATGGATCTTTTAAAGCTTCAAATGATTTTTGAGCCTTTTCATCTCATTGGAAAGGAATGTCCTGACGAAGGAGGCACAGGAAGGCCTGCGCGCAAGTAGCATAGTTAGGGACAAAGCATCATAAGAAATTGGCCTTACCCTGCAGGCTTTGTAACTGCTTTAATGTTGTTGGAGGTGGTATGTCCTTAATGGCCTAGAATGTGAGAGGGTTGACTCTAATACCTTTCTAGGAGACTATAAATCCCAGTAGTCTTTCGACATTAACATAGAAAACACACTTGAATGGGCTCAAGTGTAGGTTATATTGTCGACATATTTAGAAAACCAAGTGGATATCCTTCAAATGGTTAGCACGATTCTTGGAGTGCACTGTAAGGTAATCCTAATTTTCGAGGATAACATGAGCCAAGTCGTGGAAGATGTAATTCATGGCCTGCTAGAAGGAGGTTACAATGTTTTAAATATATAAAGTCATAACCTGGTATGAAAATGTACCCCAAGGGGTGGTAAATGTGGTTTTTTATTGATTTGTATGGCGAATCTGGATCTGGTTATACCCAAAGAACCCATCCATGAAGGTTAGGGCCTCATGATCGCACAAGCATCAGTGACTTGGTCGATGAAAGGCATATGGTAATTTCCTTTAAGAAAAGCTTTGTTCAAATATTGGAAATCAGTACAAATGCAGATGGTGCCCTTTTTTTTAATGACAGTTACATGGTTAGAAACCCAAGACGTGTAAACGATCAGATAAATAAATAAAACTTTTCATAGTTTATCTATTTCCTATTTAATTGCTTCTGCCTTAGAGGGGTGTAAATGACGTTGTTTCTGCCAAATAGGATGGGCGTCAAGCCACGTGTCAATATGGTGCTCCACAACGATGGGAATGTTTCCTGGCATCTTCGAGTAATCCCATGAAAAAATTTCCCTATATTCTTGGAACAGGGTTGTGTATGTGTGGTGAGCCCTACTATTGCACTAAGAGTGCTGCAACTCCCAAAGGCTACTAAATTTTACTTATCAACCAGGGTTCATAAAAAATTTGAGGTGACAGTGCTATATGCACATCAGATGAGCTCTACTCATGCCATCCTCATCATAGTTCTACTATGAGGTGTTGGGAGTTACTAATATTCTAAGGAAGAAAGTTTCTCACAATTCTAATTGCAAATCAATGTTGAAAGTAAACCATGAACACTACTATGTTTACAAGAAAAGACACTATGCTATATTGTACTCATTCATCTACTTAATGTCTACTTTTGCAATGGAAAAGAATAGCACTTAATCTAATTACAAGAATGGAAATTACACTAGATTGCATACATTCTATAGACTACTCAATTGACTTGCAAAAAGGGACCTAATATACTTTCACACACACACACACACACACACACACACTACATCTATGATAAATTAACTTCTATCTACTACATGCTAGCTACTTTTCTAATTATGTATTCTATGACGGACTAATCACACTCAATTTACTCTATTTTGTAGCAATAGAAGAAGGCAGTCAGGTGACCTAGAGGTGTCCTTGAACCAATAATTCAGAATTAGGGGTACACCAAGGTTCACACTAAGTTCAGGTGAGGTGGAGGAGTGATTCTAGAGTGAGGTATTTGGCTCCCTGTGTTGCTACAGGATCCCTGTAATTGCTACAGGAAGTCCTGTAATGCTTTTGGAAAAAGGCCGAGAGGGTTTTGAGGCTAAGAATGGTGGAATGGAGGTCAGGAAAGGTGAGATAAAGGTGGATCTAGGTGGATGGGGGATGACAAAATCCCTTGGCCAAGATCAAAACCTTCATAAGGCCTATCCTGCACTAAGAAGGCTACTCTCGGTGGTTGTGAATATGGTATTCAAAATAGGGTTTTGGGTAGCAGAATGGAAGGAAGGTTGAAGTCCAAAATGAGAGTGCTGAAAATGGGATCCTTCTCTGATGTTGTATCCAAACCTGCAACCAGTACATTCACTCATGCATTGATCATTAACAACATATCATGTAAAATATTGGAAAAGATGAGTTGAATTTAACTTAAGCTTCTCATTAACCTAAATCATAAATCTAACCTCTAATCGACAACATATTCATGATAGAGAAAATTACCACTATTTTATCTTTTCCAAGAAACCATGAACTGAATGTTTTTGGCCTGTGCTGGAAGACCTGCCTCCTTAATCTCCAATGGAAGAGGTGAGAGAGGGGGAATATCAACAGAGTTTTAATGTTTTAGATGCTACTAAGATAGAATGACATTAACCAAAATACTGAAGCATAAATGAAACACAAATGTACACAAGAGACACTACAGCTCATGGATTGGGCCTTAATGTACCAACTTCAGTCCTATGAAATCAACCCAGTGAGAAATAGACCAACTTATCATTCTTATTTCATAACAAGTCTCTTACATAAAAAATGACTGTCAAAGTATCTCTAATACAGAGCCAAGATTTCTCTAGCTGCCTCTGGAAATCAAATACTATTGAGCTCTTGCTCTTGCTCATTTATACTAGAGGGAAGCTACCAAAAACTCCATAAAAAGTAGCCATTTTTCCCCTTGATCTTTGAGTGATGTGGAGCTTGGCTCCCTCTTAAAATTCACTTGCTTGGCTGCCTTTGACTTCGAACTATCGGAGGAGAATTTGAGGAAATATTGGACTGATTGTGGAAGTTAAGAAGGTGGAAAAACTTCCTATAATTTCTCCTTGTTGTCTACTCTGAGCCCTGACATGGAATTTTACCCAAAAATAGTTTTATTTCATGCTATTAAACCATTTTAGGCAGGCTTCAAGTCATGATAATCTTCTTACACCTTTCTTACTAAGAAAAATATGGCAAAATGTAATCAAATGTGTGAGAGAGAGAGAGTAAATCAGCCAAAAGGTGACACTACAACCCCTTAAAATATACCTAATGACGGGCCTCATCATCACCCCCCTACTGAAATGGTTGCTCATCCTCTAATAAACTTAGTCCTCTCCCCTAATTTCCTTCAAAGCTATGGTAGCTTCCCTACATCCCAAGGTAGCTCAAAAGGAGTTCCTTCTGGTGGGTGGAATCTTGCATTATTTTATGTTTCCTCCTATTCCTTCTGGTTCTCTCTTTCATATCTCCCTTCAGTATCCCTAACAGAAAAGGTGGGCTTAGATTTAATCCTATCCACTAGATCTTGATTCTCTTCATTTCTCTCTTGTAGAAGGGTGCTCTTTCTAAGGAAACTCTAAATCTATATGGGGTATGGTACTCCTTGTTCTTTAAGCCAAGTGGTAGAACATGTCATCTTATTTGGAATTCCTCCACACTCTCTTCTCCTAATAATTTGGAGATGTCATCAAAATGTGATATTTTTGCTAGGTCAACATCATTGGAGATCATATGGTGATTGTTGATGATGCCTCTATGGCTTATGAGCGCTGCCATGATTTGGAGGGGTTATATTTCTTCTCTCTTCATCATCATCTTGAATTATTCTTCCCTCGTTTCCTCATTTTTTACCTAATATGCTAAGGCCATCAACTTCATATCACCCAACCTATAATTGGAGTCCCAAATATTCATGTCAGTCAAGATGATGTTGTGCATGTAAAATTTTTCCATCTAGCTCTCTCTTCCACACTGGACTATCTACAAATATAAATGATTTCCTATAATGTTGAAACGGAAATGAACCATGTTGTGCTAAGGTTTTTATTTGAAACTTCAACCATTGCTCTTACAAGTATATTGCATAAGAATTAGAAGGGTGTTTGTATTGTAATGCCTCCATGCAAATATTTTCCATGGTGAGAAGTTGTGTGTCCTTATGTTGCAATTGTTCCTTTAGCCTCATGTTCTCTACTTGATCCACTTGTAAATGTTCTCTCAACACTGATTCTCTGAGTTTGACATCAGTTAGGTCCTTCCCAATCTCATTGATGTTTTCCTCCATTAGCCCCACATCCTCAACATTTTTGGACTTGCAATTTTCATCCACCTGTGGGTCCGTCCCCTTTCTATTTATAGTCATAAAAGAAAGGGATTGAGAGTTTATCAGGGATAAACCTCTCCCCTTGAATGAAATTGTAGTAAGAGCTCAAACTGCGATGTGGGGTAGGTTCTTGGAACTCTGTGATGTCTTTTTCAATTTTTTTTGGAGAGGTTGCTTCTTCTTGTGGATGTTCTCTTAAAGCTTGTGCATCCCCCTATACCTATTGTTATTCAATTTGGTCACTCTTCCCTTTTATTGGTGCATTACATTCTTCCCCTTGGGAATTATGTTCTTCCTGTAGCTTTTCCTATCTTTACTATATAACACCATGTGTATCCTGTAGCACAACCTGTGTTTCTTGTATAATCTCATTTTCTCCTCCTTGGAGGTTTGTGGGCATGTCTAACTGTTTCAAGGATGCCAATATGGTAAATTTTCTTCTTGCATATGTCATGGGTGTCTTTGTTTTTGAATTTGGGGAAGTAATTTCCTCAAATTTTCCTTCCTCTGGCACTATTTATTCCTTCTTGCTAGGGGATTCCTCAATGGTAATGGGGACCTCTGTTGGAGTTTGAGGTCTTGCCTGTTTCACCCTAGTTCTCTTTCCAGTATTAAAATAGAAGGGATCTACCTTTTCCTTTTCTTCTTGGGTTTCACAGGGGTGCTTAAGGTGGATAAGGTGGAATTCACCTCATTTTCAGTATTTACTGGTGATATACTAGTTTGTTGAGGGGATATATTAGTGGTCTCCTTGGGCCTCAAAGTCTCCTATTCTACCTCCCTCTCTTCTTCTTCCTCATCATTCTTTCTCTCTTCCTTTGCATCCACTGTTTTTCCTTCCTTTATCTCCATCTCTTCTTTTTCAGTCTCTTCCCCCTGTGATCTAGTATCCCTATCTCCAAGGCTATAAGCAGGGGTATCTCCAGGAGTGATATTTTGTGTCCCTATCAAAGTCTCTGTGTCCATGTCAATAAAGTGGGACCATAACACATGAATTCTAAGATTATTGAGGGCATCCTCCACTATCAATTTAATAAAACCTTGGTGAGCCAGGTATTGATGTTTCCCTTGTCTAATCCTATGGCTCATATCTATGATGGAGTGGAGGAGGAAGTAGGGTATGTTCAACCTTTATTCCAAAGGAAAATCCTCCTTAAATCTAAGCTCATGCAACAATCTCAAATGGTATCCACTGACTACACTCAATCTGCCTTCACAAGAAATGTACTTTGAAGATGTGGTAGGCTACTTCATCCCATGGGTAAGGTAAGCTCTCCTTTCCGACCCTATTTTTGTCTTCTATGTGCTTTTCATTGGTAAAAAAAAAGTTTTTCTTGGCAGAGGCACTAGTTACCTTGTCTTCTTTATTCCACTTGATTCCTAAGGTTAGTGTTGTTATTCTTCTGATCAATTCAGGTGTTATGGTTATGGCTACTCCTCTTACCACAATAGTAGCACTATCATCTTCTTGAGAGTGTAGGTCCATAGCAAATTATTGAGCTATCTCATCATCATATCCCCTTAGGATCTCAAAGAAACCCAACCATTGGTGCCTCCTAAAAATTTCTGCTACAAGAGGGTGTAATTGAATTCTCTTTGTATCTGTAGGCTATGTTTTATTAAAACCTCCCCCCATTTCTCTTTTTTATGTTTGACTTGAGTTAAAAAGTTATTCTTCTACTGTCTTAGTGTCAAATTAGCCGGTGATAGTGACAATAAGACTCTTAATACTCCAAAATGAATGTTTTTACCTCCTATCTTTTCACACAGTTTCTTGAATTTCCTTAAATATGACCCTACTATATGCAGAATGCTATGGAGAAATTTTGTGAATTTGATGGAGGTGATGGCCACTTACCTTTGTAAATTGAAGTTCCTAAAAGGAGGGTGGTGTATTTGTGCTAATGAACTCTTGTGGTGGCTTGCATGCTTCTTCCTAACACCCTATAGCACTCTTTGAAGTTTCTTGTAGCAATTGCAGTATTTCCTGTAACACTTCTTGCAGGAAAAATTGACCAGTAATCGAACCTCCTCGATGGATTCCCATCTTATTCCTTTGTTTAGATATTTTTTAAATTAGCATAGATGTGAGGGGAAGTGAGACGAGGTACTTTTTATGCCATTTCGAGTGGGCTTGAAGTGTTGTGTTGAGGTTTACCTCACATGATATTTCCTCATTTGGACCATTGGGGCCACTCGAAGTTATCATTCCTTCCTACCTCATAATAATATACCAGTTTATGTGATTTCATTTCCACTAATGTGATAGCTCCCTGTGGCATGCCGCTCTACCAAACTCTTTTAGTTCCACTATCGAGGGTGGCCAAGTTAACTGCCCACCTTTTAGCTTATTAAACATCCTCTCTTCGAAATCAATTAATTTAGTAAAATATGCATAGCGAGAGGGTGAGAGGATCATACCTGAGCCTTACCTCATTTCCAATTGATTGCAGGGTCCTTCATGCAAAGAGATGGAGCAGTGGATTAATCACAGGAGTTGGCTATGTTTACTACGTTTTTATTTCCTGAGTGAGGTGCTTAATTTATTTGTTTTGTCTTTTGTAGGTACCTCATGGAGGCTTCAAGTTGATGTTGCTAAGGTAGCTTCTTATCTGGAGTCATGTGGTTTCCTTCATGATTAGATATTCAACCTTTCTCTATTTCTCTAGATGTACCAAGCCATCGTCGAATGGTTCTGGTGATTGTACAAGTGTGCTACGGGAAGAGATCATATTCCTGTACCAGTCTCTTTTCTGCTTATTCTGGAGCCCAAAATGACATGAGGTGACAAGGGGATGATGTGGCAATGTTAGAGGTGGTGTTAAATTACTGAGGTAGTGGTTTGGTTTAGGAGAAACATGAAAGAAAAGACCCTCTGTTTATGTAACAGTTTTCACCACAATGGTAGAATAGAGGGTTAGACAAGGAAATCTCAATGCATGGGATGGCCTGATGATTAGTGTTGATAGGAATAGGTAGGGTGACACTTTTCATGCCCCTTCCTAGGATAAGAAAGCACTGGGTAAATTATTGTGGCCTTGGCCTTTCTTCCTGTAGGTGTTTAAGACTTCTTGTAGCACTACAAGATTTCTTGTAGCTTTTTAGGAAATCCTGTAGCAGTACAGGAACGAGAGGAATTTCAAGTTTTCTTGCTCACAAAGTGGTATATTTTTCTGGTGGGATGAGTGTTGGAGTTGGGTGTGGAGTGAGTATATAGAGGAGAGAATGGGAGATGGAGGAATGTTGTACCCTCATCCATGCTATGCCACTATTCATCAACCTGCAAAATAAAGACATGTTAATTGGTTGGTGCTATTTCATTCTTTTGATTTTTTTATTTTTTTTAATATATGTGGGCTGCCTTAGAAGATATTATCAACCCACAAGACTGCCTTGGGTGCCTCCAGGATGTTTTCACCCAAGGATTTTTTATTTCTTTTATTTCCTCTTTTTTCCTTTTTTTTTTCTCCAGGATTGCCTCATGGAGGTTTTCAATCCTGGAGTTGGCCTTGGTTTCCTCAGAAACGGTTTTCACCCAGGCCTCTTTATTTCTTTTTTTCCTATTTCCTAGGAGGGTGAGGGACTAGAAGCTATGAGGCTCCCAATTACGTTCACCTCCATGCTGATTTTGTTGATCAATTCTACCTTAGACAATATCCTCTTGTACATTTTTAGCTTGTAGCCATTGAAAAGCAGAGGAATCCCCTCGTCATATATGGTTATGATTTGTAAAATTCCATTGTCATGGAATTTATCTATTTGATAGGTTCCTATCCATATTGTCATTAACTTTCCCTTGAAGTCCTTAAAATTGGAGTCATAGAGCAGAGCCCAGTATCCTTCCTGAAATGTATACTCTTTGATGTTCTTTTCATGCTAGACTTTCCTTTGTAGTTGGATTACTTCTGTGTGAAGGAGGGCCTACATTCTAAATTCATCCAAACCATTTAGCTGAATTAGTCTTTCTCTCTATGCCTTTGTGATGTCTAAATCCAATTGAGCTGTCATTATGAGGGTGTTATACTCAAACTCAATAGAAAGCAAGTATTTCTTCCCATAGACTAGATCATATGGAGTAAGCCATGTAGTTATCTTCCAGGTGAGATTGTAGGCCGAAGTGGCCTCCACCAGTTTGTCTGACCAATCTCTTCTGTTGCTACTCACAACCTTGGTAAGGATGTTATCTAATGCTCTATTGGTCACCTCCACCTACCCATTTTCTTGAGGATGATAGGAAGTAGAAGTATTGTGCTTGATGTTGTGTTGTCGCATGATATTTTCAATTAGATGAGATGTGAATTGATCCCCCTTATCGGTTACTATCTCCCTAGGATATCCAAACTTGTACAACACATTCTCTCTCAAGAATTCATCCACCTTTTCTTCTGGTGCTGCCTTGACAACATTTGTTTCAGCCCACTTGGTCAAGTAATTTGTGCACACTACGATGTATCTCTTCTACCCAGATGGTGGATCAATTGGTCGAATGAATTCCATGCCCCACTTATTAAATGGCTCCAAGGTCACCTGAGGTTGTAGAGGAATCTCATCCCTCAGTGTTGGTTTCCCCATCCTCTGACACTGATCGCATCTACTGGTGTATCTCCTAGCATCCTGATGGAGAGTAGGCCAATAATATCCAACTTGCAAGGCTTTGAAATTTTTCCTCTTAGCAAAAAAATGACCCCCACAGAGCCCATCATGACATGTTGAGAGGATGTCAAAGACTTCCTCTTCCCTAACACATCTTCTGAGGATTTGATCTGGTCCTAATTTAAAAATATTGCCACCAATCCAAGTGAAAGGGGCGCCCTTTCTTACAATTCTTCTCTTTTATTTGGATGAAAGGTTTGGAGGAAACCTCTCAGCAACTAGGTAGTTAGCTATGTTAGCAAAATAGGGAGAGAGAAATGATATAAAAATAAATGTTCATATAGAAGTTGATCATCAATCATCCTTCATCATCTACTGGCAAAGTGAGTCTAGACAGAAAATCTGCAACATTTTCTTTCCTTGTCTTATCAACAATGGTAAAATAAAATTGTTGGAATAATCATAACCATCTAATGATTCTAGAATTTACATTAGGTTTGTTCACTAAGTACTTAATTTCTGCATGGTTAATATGCAAAAAATTTTGATACCCAACAATGTAATGTCTGAACTTATTCAAATAATGGACAACAACTAAAAGCTCTTTCTCTGTGACAATATAGTTTAGTTCATCCCTAGACAATTTTTTTATGATGAAATAAATGGCATAATTTAATTTACCATCCAATTCTCCCAAGGGTTTCCCAACGACTTTATCTAATGCATCAGTATGGATATGGAAAGGCAGGGCCCAGTTGGGACCTCAAAGTATAAGGGCAGTGGTCAATTTTTCCTTGTTGATATCAAAAGCCTCTTGACAAAGACTTGACCAAAAGAATTCAGAATCATTAGCCAGTAATCCAAATAATGGGGAAGCCACTTTTCTAAATTCCTTAATGAATCTCCTATAGTAACCAAGCAAGCCTAAAAAACTTCTGACATCTCTCTGCTTTTGAGGAATAGATACTCTTTTTATGATGACAATTTTTTTTGGATCAACTTGTATCCCTACCTGAGATATGGAGTGTGTTATGAATATTTTATTAATTATTAGTTAGTTATAGTTATATTAGGGTTTATTAACTAAAAGGGCATGATCAAAGATCATGCCTCTTCGCCAAGGGACACCTTGCGGCTATTTAAAGCCTAGCGATCCCTCATTGTAATCATCTCATCTTTCATCATTAATAATATATATTTATCAAGTTTTACCAGAGTTTTTACACTCCATTGGTATCAGAGCCATCTCTCTATGGATCTGTGTGATCACCAGAATTTAGGAATCAAAGGAAATTCCAAAAATCGCAGATTTTTACCCAACCCCTTCTGCTCTCTCACGCCCACTCTGCCTTTGCTCACAAACCCTGATTCATAATTCGCTCATTTCCCTCTCAGATTCCACTCATCGCCTCATTACGCCCTTCTCTGCACATTGTCGAACAAACCCAGTTGTCGTCCTGACTACGTCCAATATTTGTGTCATATACACCACTAACTACCGTCTGCAATAACTTCAACCACCTGTTGCTGACGCCCATCCACCTGGCACTTACACTTACAATGTTGCTGACAAACGGGTGGAATTCACGTTTTTTTTTACAGCGCTGACATACGTGGAATATAGAAAACAGGTTTACGTATCAGAGATATATAAAACAGGTTTACGTATTAAGTTTGGGATAAGTATATTTTAATACCTGTAGTTGCAACAACAAGGCGTGAAGGCTTCTCTCAAGCTCAGAGTACACCACATAATTTTGGAACTCGGATAAGCAGTCTTCTGTGGATCGGATCCTCTCTGCAAACTGTGTTTTATCTTTCAACAGTGAGATATTGGTTTAGATATCGCTTGTAGATTGTGTAATCAGTTTTGGATTGGATTTCCTTGTGGCTCGGGTATACAATTGGTGCATCAATATTTTTAAACGGAACGGCACCATTTAATAATCGACTGCAGACATCGACTGCCCTGCAACGACTGACACATTTTAAAAAAATTAAAACCCCGATTCCCACTTACCTGTGCGACACTGCCAACCACCAGACGCCATTAAAATTTCCGTTGTATCCATCGTTGTTTTTCCTTTAAATCCGCTGAATATCGATGCTCAGAAGTTTATAACGAACGGGCACATTTTTTTTAAACGGAACGAAGTGGAACGATACGTCGTTTACGTGAGTGATATTATAATATGGGGGGATATATGTCTTCGTTTTTTTTTATACGGTACAACGTTTTAAAACACGGTGATATCGTTTTAAACTGGACGGTATAACATAACGTTGACTATTTTTTTTATATATAACTATAATATATATATATTATATAATTATACTTATATATAAAATTTATACAAATAAAATAATAATTATTATTAAAAAAAATATTAATTTAATTAATTAATTTTAAAAAAAATTAATTAATTAATTCAAAAAAAAAATTAATTAATTTATTTTAAAAGAAAAAGGAGGAGAGAAACTGGCAGAAAAATACTCTCCACCTCATATGCGTTCGATGTCGTCGTCAATGTCAATGGCTGAATTCCAGAAAAAATTGGTTGATCTCGAGAAACAGACCACTAATAATTCCGAAGAATTCGGAAAAAGATTACTCGACCTTGAAGGCACAGTTGCAGGGCATTCCAACGACATCAAAAGGGTTCATGATACAACAAATCGAATAGAAAGACAAATGTGGCTAAATCATCACGAGGCCACAGAAAAGCTTAACGAAGCAATGAACAAGATGACAGAGCATAGCGAAGTAATGAACAATATGACAGTACTCTTCAATAAGCTAAATGATAAAATAGATAATTTAAGTCAAACACAATCCCCAACATCTCCTAATAGGGAACCAAATCAACAAAACAATTCCGTAGATTCTGGGAACTCGGAAGAGCATCAAGAAAGGACTGATTCTCCACATCATCAAGAAGATAGTAATGCAGATTTTCAAAACAAGCAGCTCTGGAATGCATTCACTAATCAATATCCCCTTCTTGTTCCACCATTAGCATATCAGCGCAAAGCCAAGATCGACCTACCCAAATTTGATGGTAATGAAAAGAATAGCGTGGCATGGCTTAATAAAGCAGAAGAATATTTTGAGATTTATGACATTACTAGTGATGATGAAAAAATTCAACATGCTTCCATGAAAATGGAAGGAGAAGCATATAATTGGTATATGTGGTGGAAAAAGACAACGCTCGCTATCAGTTGGAGGAAATTTAAGGATGCGTTCTTCAAAAGGTTTCAAGGCATAAAAGAAGAAAAGTTCTTTTCAACGTTTATCAAATTACGCCAAAAAGGAGATGTGGATGAGTACACTCGAGAATGGGAGACATTGGCAACACGAGTACCGGGATTGTCGGAATCTCGTCTAATCTAGTCTTACATCTCAGGACTTAAAATCCACATACAAGAAGAGCTAGAACTAAATGAAATTACGTCCGTAGAAGTAGCAAGGCAAAAAGCAAAAGCTGCTGAAAAGAAATTTGAAAGATTATCAAAACCAGAAAAAGTATATTCAAGACAACGGTTTCCTCAATCTGAAAATGTAGTTGACACAACATATGTCCCTGTCCATCCTCGTGAAGACGAAAAATCTAGTCTGGAAAAACAAAGAATACGAGAGGGCAAGTGCAAACGTTGCGGTGAAAACTGGGACCCTAAGCACAGATGTGCTAATGGAAAAGCGAAGAATTTATACAGTTGTGAAGCAACTAACGATGCTAACAGTACTGATTCATGTATAGAAGGATTAGAAGACAACTTAGAGTTCTCTCCAGAAGTGGATGGCGAAACTATGCCGCAAGTGTCCTTATCAGCGATGATAGGCATATCACAACCTCAAACCCTAAGGTTAAGAGGACATATTAAGAACAACAATGTAATGGTTCTAATAGACACAGGCAGCACGCACAATTTTCTAGATTCAACCATGGCCAAAAGACTCAACCTCTTTGCTTTTCCCATGCCTAGTATGAAGGTAATGGTGGCCGATGGTAAGAAGATTGAACAAGTAGGAAAATGCCATAAATTCAAATTGCAGATTAAAGACTTTCATTTAGAATCTCCGTTCTACACCGTTCCATTACGAGGAGTAGATGTGGTCTTAGGAATTCAATGGCTACAAACTCTAGGTACTTATTCTGCCAACCATCAGAAGCAGTTTATAAGTTTTAAGTGGAAAGGGCAGAAATACAAGTTGTATGGATTCCAAGCCCCAGGGAATCAAGTCGTATCTACAGTATAATGTCAGTAGTTAGAAATGTTATCTTCAAAAGAGAGCCATGAAGAGTCTCCAGAAATCAAGATAGGATCCGACCCTGTCGATATCAGATATTTTCACTATCCAGATCAACAACAGACTGAACTCGAGAATATGCTCCATGACCTTTTTAAAATATGGGAAGCAAGAGCTTGCCGCTCGCGGAACCAGACATTCGTCAACATTGTCCATCATTACGTATGCTTTGAGGACAAAGCATCTTAAGAGAGGGGCAATGTTATGAATATTTTATTAATTATTAGTTAGTTATAGTTATATTAGGGTTTATTAACTAAAAGGGCATGATCAAAGATCATGCCTCTTCTCCAAGGGACACCTTGCGGATATTTAAAGCCTAGGCGATCCCTCATTGTAATCATCTCATCTTTCATCATTAATAATATATATTTATCAAGTTTTACCAGAGTTTTTACACTCCAGAGTGGCCAAGGATAATCATTTCCTTTTTCAAGAATTCACATTTCTTAGGGCTCAAAGAGAGATGCATTTCAATTCATTTCCTCAGTACCTTACCCAGATTGGAGAGAGCCTCCTGGAAATCATACCCATAGAGAGTGAAATCGTCCATGTAGATTTACACAGAATCATGGAAAAGCTCAACAAAAATGCTCAAGACTTATCTCTATAAAGTGGAAGTGGCATTGCATAGGCCAAAGGGAAGAGCTCTATAAGTGAAGGTGCCCCAAGGACATGTGAATGTGGTCTTGTTTTGGTCTTCATGGCTGATCTGAATCTAATTGTACCCACTGAATCCATCCAGGAAAGAGAACAACTTCTTTCCTGCAAGACCATCCAAGACTTGGTTAATGAAAGGAAAAATGAAATAGTCTTTCTTAGTGGCTTTGTTCAATTCTTTGTAGTCAACACAAACCCTCAACTTATGATTCTTCTTTGGAACTAAGACAATATGAGACACTCTCTCATTGTTTGATATGGCGTATATGAACCCCACATCCAAAAACATTTGTAACTCATCCTTTACTGTATCTTTTAAGGATGGGTTCCTTCTCCTTGGGGGCTTGCGCATAGGCTTGCATCCCTCTTTGATGTAAATATGATGTGTGAAAAATTATGGATGCACCCCTTTCATGTCTTTGTAATCCCAAGCAAAAGCATCTAGGTTCTCTCTTAGCCATTGGCATAACTTTTCTTCCTCTTTGGCTAAGAGATAGGGGTTGATATTTATGGATCGAGATCTGCAAACTTGGCATGTTTATAGGTTGAGTCAACTGAGCATAACTCATTCCAAGGGCTGCTTTCAAATTCTTTCACCAGCTCATCAAGTGGAATGACAGTGGGGGGTTGGCTTTGAAGGATGTGGTCAATGAGGTCATCTTCATTAGGTTGCCCCTGTTAGGTCCCTATATTACTAGTATAGTACCTTATTGTTGTTAGTGTAACCCCTTTATTGTTATTATTGTACCCTTGTAACCCCCATTCTGTTATTATTGTGCCCCTAAATTATTATTGTTAGGTCGGCTAGGATTACATTGTGGCCCACTGGGATTACATTATGGCCCCATGGACTCCTATATATAGAAAGGAGGTTTTTTAAATTGAATCATCCAAGAATTGTTCATTCATGTAATGTATTGGAGGTTGCCCCCTCGAAGTGGCTCATTTCTAAGGCGTGAATATCTCTTTTCTTCTCTCTTTGGAGCTGGTTACACAACATTTGGTATCGGAGCTTTGGGATTCTAGGGTTTCGCTGCTCCAAACAGGTCATCGTGGAATTTTCGCTATAACTTTTTTTCTACGAAGCTTCAGAAGCTGAAATTTCTAGGGTGCGAAGCTGAAATCGTGAGGAAGGTTGTCTAAACATTTCAGATCTTGGTTCGCAATATTTGAGGAGATATCATCTGTGGAAGTTAGGTATTTTTTCAGGCTCATAAACAGGTCATCGTGGCATTTGCGCTATAAAATTGTTTGTACGAAGGTTCAGAGTCTGAAATTCATATGGTACGAAGCTGAAAGCCTGAGGAAATTCGTCAAAAAATGTCAGAGCTTGGTTCGCAATATTTTTGGAGATATGATCTGTGGAAGGTAGTGCTTTTTCAGGCTCCTGAATTGCATCTCAAAGAGGTGATCGTGGGAAAACTTCAATAACTCTCTCTCTGGGAATTGGATTGAAGTGCCGTAAAAAGTGGTCGCAAGTACACAGACTGAAGTTTCTGGGCTATCAATTTCAGAGACAAAGGACAAAACAGTGACACGTGGAAAGTCGTACAAGTTCGCTCTACTAAACCAGTCCAGAATTAGGTCATTGTGGGAGATTGGACACAACTTTGTCTTAGAGAATCCAAATCAGGTCAGACCTGTGGCATTTGAAAGAAGCTTCAGAGATCTACTACAGGGCTGAATTTCAGATATCGAAGATTTTCAACTACAGAGATAATTCAATTTCAATATCGAGCTCCTAAAAGCTAGTAAAAGGTGTGTGTTTTTTTCCGTATTGCATAAGTCTTGTTTGAAGAATCAAGTTGAATTGATTCCAAGGGCATCTTGTAGAATATATATCAATATTGGATTCTAAAATGGCCCCTAAAAAGAATTCAACATCCATTAAGCCTTCAGAAGGCTCTACTATGACTCATGAAGATGAAGAATTGCAACATGATCTATCAAAATTACAAGAGCAAGTGCAACAAATTTCACTCTCGCAAAGAGCAACAAAAAATGAAATGAAAGTTTTGAAGAAAGGCATGGAAGAGAAGATGGATGGTTTGAAGAAAGGCGTGGAAGCTAAGATGGATGGCATGGAAGCTAAGATGGAAGGTTTGAAGAAAGGCGTGGAAGCTAAAATGGATGGTGTGCAAGCTAAGATGGATGGCGTGGAAGCTAAGATGAATGGCATGGAAGCTAAGATGGATGGCATGGAAGTGGGCATGGAAGCTAAGATGGATGACATGAAAGACAACATACAAAACATGAAGAATGATCTAAAATCATACATGGAAGGCTTGATGACAAGCTTAAAACCGGAAATGATTCCTAATGGCGGAAATATAGGAGAAGAACCTCATGATGAGAACAAAATAAATGTTAATCGTGATTTCATAAACTCGAATGTTGGTGGGAAGAACCACCATATTCCAAAAATGGATATGAGGAAGTTTGATGGAAAGGATCCTGTAACATGGATACTACGGATGGAGCAATATTTTGATCTCCATAACGTGCAAAACACACAAAAGGTACGCATTGCAACTTTACATTTAGAACAAAATACATTTGTATGGTATCGATGGCTTTGTTTCCGTAAAAAAATTGTCACTTGGTCAATTTTTACGGAGGAAATGATAGCACATTATGAGGATACAAAGAGCAACACCTTCTTTACCCAATTGATAAATCTCAAACAAAGGGGTTTAGTGGGGCAGCACATTGAGGACTTCCAAAAATTGAGTATAAGGGTAACTGATATTTCAGAGGACCACAGGATTGATCTCTTCTTAGGCAGTTTAAAGGATAACATTCAACATGAAGTTCGTGTTCTGGAACCTGATTCATTAGAGAAGGCATTCAGGTTGGCAAGAAAAGTTGAATGTAAAATTATGGCAACAAAGAAGTCTACTACTCAATTCTATAAAGAAGGAAGTGTGGCTACATCTAGATTTCCACAACCTACAAGGTTGACACCACAACAATTGGAAGAAAAAAGAGCAAAAGGGCTTTGCTACAGTTGTGATAGAAAATACACTAAAGGTCATAAGTGTGCTGAGAAGAAATTATTTTACATAGATTGTGAAGAGGAAGAAGAAAATGAACAAGAGGATATACACCAGGAACCAGCCCTAGAAGAGGAAGAAATGAATCCGACCATATCATGTAATGCACTGGCAGGAATTACCACTCCTCAAACTCTCAAGATAGAAGGACATATCAAGAAGAAAAGGGTAATAGTGTTGATTGATTAAGGTAGCACCCATAATTTTATTCATTATAAGGTAGCCAAGGAATTAAATTGTTTCCTATACCCAGCACCAGAATGTCAAGTGATGGTTGCAAATGGAGGAACTATAAATTTCTCTGGAAAATGCCATAATATCAAGCTAACCATGGGGGAATATGTATTGACTAGTCCAATTTTTTCCATTCCTATGGGAGGTGCTGATGTTGTACTAGGAGTACAATGGTTACAATCTTTGGGGACGGTAGCTTTTAATTTTCAAGAAATTTTCTTGAAATTTTTTTCAGAAGGAAAGGAAGTCGAATTAGGGGGTATTGAAGGGAAGCCAGGAAGGATAATAAGCTCTAATGTCATGACAAAGCTTCTAAAGAAAGAACAACGAGGCGTAATTGCACAATTATGCTCACTAGAAGTTCCGACATCAAAATCATCTATTTCAGCAGATCTCCAACAAGTCTTGGACAATCATTCCAAGGTGTTTGAAACTACGAAAGGACTCCCACCTATTCATGATCATGATCATGCTATTCATTTGATTCCAGGAAGTGTTCCTCCAAACATCAGGCCTTATAGATATCCTTACTTCCAAAAGAGCGAAATTGAACGTATGATTGCAGAAATGTTAGAGGCGAGTATAATTCAACCTAGTCAAAGTTCTTTCTCTGCTCCTGTGGTATTGGTACACAAGAAGGATGGATCATGGCGAATGTGTCCAGATTATAGGGAGCTCAATAAGCTCACCATTAAAGACAAATTTCCCATTCCTGTGATTGATGAATTATTGGATGAATTACATGGAGCAATTTATTTTACCAAGTTGGATCTTCGTTCGGGATATCATCAAATTAGAATGAAGATTGAAGATATTCCAAAAACAGCATTTCGAACTCATGAGGGTCATTATGAATTTTTGGTCATGCCTTTTGGCCTTACCAATGTACCTTCTACATTTCAAGGGTTGATGAATTCCATTTTCAAACCCTTCCTTAGAAAATTTGTGCTAGTATTTTTTGATGATATACTAATCTACAGCAGGTCTTGGAAGGATCATGTTGAACATGTTGACAAGGTGCTCAAACTATTGCGGGAGAAACAATTATATGCAAAAACATCCAAATGTTTCTTTGGAGTACAAGAGGTGGAATATCTGGGTCATATTATATCTCACGAGGGTGTGAAAGTAGACCCTAACAAAATTAAAGCCATTAAGGAATGGAAAGTCCCCAAGACAATAAAGCGGTTGCGAGGATTTCTCGGGTTAACAGGCTATTATCGCAAGTTTGTTAAGAATTATGGGAGAATAGCAGCACCTCTAACAACATTATTGAAGAAAGATGCATTTTCATGGACTCCTGAAGCAACTAAGGCCTTTGAACATCTTAAAGAGGCAATGTGCCTAGCACTGGTCTTAGCTACGCCGGACTTCACAAAAACCTTTATTGTGGAATGTGATGCCTCAGGAAATGGAATTGGTGCAGTTTTAATGCAGGAAGGAAGACCCATTGCTTTTGAAAGTCGTCCAATCAAGGGAAATTATTTACAGAAACCTATTTATGAGAAGGAAATGTTAGCAATACTACATGCACTAAAGAAATGGCGAACTTACCTAATGGGAAGACACTTCAAGGTAAAAGCTGATCATGATAGTCTTAAACACTTTTTGGAACAAAGACTATCGTCAGAAGAACAGCAAAAATGGGTCACAAAGATGTTGGGTTATGACTTTGAAATAATCTACAAAAAAGGAAAGCTGAATGTTGTTGCAGATGCACTCTCAAGAAAGAATTAAGAGGTGGAAGCATTGCTTTGTGCCATTTCTATTATCCAACCAGATTGGATAACTGAAGCAAGAGATGAATGGAAGAAGGACAAAGATGTATGGACACTCATTCAAAAGTTGCGGCAAGATCCTAGTACATCTGATACATTTAGTTGGAAAAATGATTCCTTATGGTACAAAGATCACTTATATCTTTGTAAGAATTCCCAACTAAAACAAAAGATTCTTTTGGAATTGCACACTTCTCCTTTAGGAGGACACTAGGGATTTTTAAAAACTTACCACAGGGTGAAGAAAGAATTTTTTTGGGATGGCCTTAAATCTGATATTCAAAAGTTTGTGGCGGAATGTTTGGTTTTCCAGCAGAATAAAGTGGAAACAATTAAGACCCCGGGACTTCTACAACCTTTATCCATTCCAAGTCGACGTTGGGAGGAGATTTCAATGGATTTTATCACAGGTTTACCTAAGTCCGAAGGAAAGAGTGTCATCATGGTGGTAGTTGATAGACTTACCAAGTATGCACACTTTTGTGCATTATCTCATCCATTTAAAGCAAGTACGGTTGCTACTACATTTATGGACAGAATTCAAAAGCTACATGGAAGCCCAAGGGTTATTGTGAGCGATAGAGATCCCATTTTTACTGGAAATTTTTGGAAGGAGTTATTTTCTTGTTTGGGTACTCAATTAGCTCATAGCTCATCTTATCATCCTCAATCTGATGGTCAAACTGAGATAGTAAATAAATGTTTGGAAGGATATCTTCGTTGTTTTGTGTCTGATAAACAAACACAATGGGTCAAGTGGTTACCTCTCGCTGAATGGTGGTATAACACTTCCTTCCATGCTGCAGCAAAAATGACCCCATTTATGGCACTTTATGGATATCATCCACCATCGATCACATCATCTTTAAGGGAAAATTCGAAGGTTCAAGCAGTGGAAGATCACGTCGAGCATCGGCAAGAAGTTCTCCAACTCTTAAAGGATAACCTGAATTTGGCACAAAATCGAATGAAACAACAGGCAGATCAACATCGCAGCGAGAGAAGGTTTGATATAGGAGATTGGGTATTTTTACGGCTACAACCATATAAACAAATGTCCCTCAAGCAAGCTAAGAAGGATAATAAATTATCGCCAAAGTACTATGGTCCTTACAAGGTGTTGCAAAAGATTGGTACTATGGCATACAAATTGGAGCTTCCTGCTTCTTCGCGAGTACATCCGGTTTTCCATGTTTCATGCTTAAAGAAGGTTATAGGTGAAGATCTTCCAGTTCAAACAGTATTGCCAGAACTTGATGGGGAAGGGAAAATCATATTGGAACCTGAAGCAGTCATGGAAAAAAGAACTCGACAACTACGGAATCGATCAATTTCAGAGTATCTCATCAAGTGGAAGAACTTACCCAATGAAGATTCTACATGGGAGGATGAGAATTTTATACAGAAGCACCCAGAGCTACTCAAGCATTGAGGACAACACTTTTTTGAAGGAGAGGGGCATGTTGGGTCCCTATATTACTAGTATAGTCCCTTATTGTTGTTAGTGTAACCCCCTTATTGTTATTATTGTACCCTTGTAACCCCCATATTGTTATTATTGTGCCCTTAAATTATTATTGTTGGGTCGGCTAGGATTACATTGTGGCCCACTAGGATTACATTATGGCCCCATGGACTCCTATATATAGAAAGGAGGTTTTGTAAATTGTATCATCCAAGAATTTTTCATTCATGTAATGTATTGGAGGTTGCCCCCTCGAAGTGGCTCATTTCTAAGGCGTGAATATCTCTTTTCTTCTCTCTTTGGAGCTGGTTACACAACAGCCCCCCTCTGATAATAATATCTATGGTAAAAATAGGGTAGGGTGTGGTATAGTACACTTCATCTTCTTCTTCATCCTCCAGCCATAAAGGTAGATCATGTTCAATGGAAGGTTGTGTAGGAGTATATAATACTAGTTTTTTTGACAAGGGACCATTCCTAATGGTCATGTTTCCACCCCTACAACTAATATAAGAATCGACAGTGCCCACCAAGGTGTCCCTAGCATGAGAAGATAGCCATTAAACTTGGTTTTGGGCTGAACTATTAGGAAGTCACTGGGATATTCCTAGGATTCAATGTAGACCATAACATCCTCAAAAAATTCTTCCGAAGCAACCGTGGATCTATCTGCAAGTTGAAAAATTGTAGTGGTCTTTCTCAAATCTCCTTCGAGGTTGAGTTTCAGCATGGTTTATCTAGTCATCACATTGATGGCAGCCCCAATATCAATCAATATATGTGGGAAAATGATACCATCAATTTGTACATCTACTACTAGACTTCCAGGGTCCCGGTATTTCAGGAAAATTACTCTCCCCAACATCAAATCAGATAGTTGATCTACAACATTGATGGTGGGGGTGTCTCTTTTCTTTCTCCTAGGATTTTTGAAGATTTTTTATTTGTTAATAATATTATATATAGGAACATCCTTAATATCTTGGAGAAGGGGTATTTTTACACACAGATTCTTCAATTCCCCCAGAAGTTCAGTCTCTTCTGGGGTGTGTTGGCTAGGGTGGAGCACTCACTCAGGAAAATGAGGTGGATTTATTTGAGGGATGATTTATTCCTTTTAATATTCAACCTATTTAGGTGGAGATGGAGGATGGTTGTCTAGGATCACTCTCCCAGACCTAAGGCTAATCTCATGGATCTCCACAGCATAGGCTGGATAGGATTTTTCTCCACTGTAGATGTGTTGTGCCTGCTTGTTTTCCGGGTTCTAATTTGGTTGGGTAGGCATCTGAGGGAACTTAGGGGGAGAAATATGAGTGAGTTGAGGTTGAGGTTGGGGTGGAGGTAGTAAAGCATGAGGTGGGTTGAGTTGGGGCCTCCACCCTTATGATGGGTTGCTCCACTGAGGTAGTTGAGGAGAATATTGTTGAAAGGATTGATTGAAAGGCTAAGGATGGTATGGATGGGCATAAGGCCAAGAAGGAGATGTGGGCCATGATGGAGGAGTGGAAGAATACCAAGGACACAAGGGTGCATTATAGTTTTAATGGTAGTAAGAGTAAGGTGCACCTTTCATGCCCTATTGGCCCATGGCCAAGGCCCTTGAAGCCATCTTTGATTTATGAAACATAGTTGCTAAGGTCCTCCTTTTACACCTTGATATACAACTTTGATGCCAGGTAAGGAAGGAAATTTGTCTTTTGCATGGTTCTCTTCACAGACCGGGAAAACCTGTATGACACTCAATGTACATTCATTCCTAGGATGTTTTCTAGTGCATACAGGGAAAAAGATAGCTAAGGCTCTCTCTTCTTCCTCTTGATATGCAGTGTGTCCATTTGTAAAGAAAATATGTGCAACATCTCACTTTTAAAATCCTCCAACACGTTTCCAATATCATGCTTAATGGAGGTTGAAGAGGAAGGGGTATTGGACAGAATTTGACTAGCTCTACCTTTTTTCATGGCTGCCTTAGAGTGGTTCTGAATATAGTCTTGATTTCCTCATAAGATAGCTGATAAATATCTCCTACAGATAGCATATTAAGGGTTTCTATCACTTCATCCCTGATTCCTTGGAGCATAAATAACTTGAGTGATCTAAAATCAAGGGTGCAATTGGACCTTTTGTATTTCAGTTGAAATCGCTCCTCATAATCCTCTAGAGATTCATCAGGCCCTAGGGTCATTCTAAAGGTTTATTCCTTGGTTTCCTTGGACCTATAGTAGTCACTATACTTTTTGTTGAAGGACTCTTGCATTTTAGACAACGTGGTGATGTTGTTCCTAGGTAGACCGATGAACCAGCGCAGCGCTGCATCCTTGAGGGTAGAGGGGAATAATTTTAACTTTTTTTCATCTCAAGCATAGTCATAAGTCCTGTAGAAAACAACAAACTCAAACATGAAAGTGTCGCGGTACTCAAAGTTAAGCCATGGAAGTGTGGAAGGGTTGAATGGCTGATGTTCTTCATTCTAGTCTCTCCATTGGTTTCTTTGATGGGAAAGGCTCCATGGGTCCTATTTGTTGAAATTTGCAACAAGAAACAGTGAAATTGGCATCCAGAAACAAGATCCATAAAATTTCATCCAGAAATGGCTACCATGAAGGCTTTTGATTTAAATATTTCTTAATTAAATTAGAAGAAATATGTGTCAAATTTATTTATCCCTTAAATAAATTAGACAATAAATTGTAATCATATCTCATAATCACTTGTAATATTTAATTGAGTGTGATAGACTCAGTTAGCTCATGAAATTTGAGTTGAGGGTGGTTGGTGAGGCATGTAGAGTAATTCTATTTGTTTTAGAGTCCAAGTTGTATTTAGTGTATTAGTTTAATGCATGGGAAATCAATTAACTCAATTAAGTGAGTTAAAGTCAGTCTAACTAGTTGTAACTCATTGTTGCACTAGTGAGAGGTCAAGTGAATTAAATCATATTTAATTCAGATGCAGTGATATGTCAAGTGACTGATGATTTACTATTAATAGTTGCATGCATGCCAGTTCTGATGAAGACCCAATTGTGATAGAGGTTAAAGGGATGTTATCTATCAGTTGTATTATTAGTCAATTTCCAGCATGTAATTAGACAACCATAGGATTTCCCATGATGTATTGCATGGTTTTGGAAGGTGGAATTTCCTAATTAATACGGATCAATTGTTCTTAGAATTGTGAAAGAAAGGCAGGCTGAGCAGAGGCAGGAAATTGGCTAAGTGGTTGTCGATTTTTTTAATATTCCCAATTAGCTTATTTCTAGTTGGAATATTATATGTTGCTCTATTTTCAGTCTAGAAGAATAAATGGGATAAGGAGACCCTTAAATCACTTTAGTAGGAATAAAACACTTCCAATGTGAATGTGGATTAGTTTAGGTAGGCAAAATAAAGTCACCTTGGGTGTGAAAGGGAGCAATGCATGTGGACTAGATCAAGGTTGACCAAATCAATAGCGTTGCCAAAGGAGAGAGTGGAGCTAGTGGGAACAGTGCAGTTTTGGAGGAGTTTTTGCAAGGAATCAACCTCATAAATGAGTGGGGTTTGTTAGGACCTCATAATGTACCATTTTGACTACATATTTTGTTACCACTTTACTCTTTCTAGTCCATATTTAAAGCTTACATTATCACTTCCATCCATTTTTCCCAAAGGTATATAATATTCTTCTCTTTACTATATGTTTAATTTGTTTTGCATATAATTCTACATTAATTTTATATTTAATCATTAATCGAAGGTATATAGTTGCTGA
The DNA here is from genome assembly GCA_034641835.2 of Pinus albicaulis. Classification (NCBI taxonomy): domain Eukaryota; kingdom Viridiplantae; phylum Streptophyta; class Pinopsida; order Pinales; family Pinaceae; genus Pinus; species Pinus albicaulis. The sequence continues at coordinate 355,829,707 of CM076578.1, read as the reverse complement.
GACAATTTAAAGACTGCAACTAATCTATTTTGAAGATTGCGTTGTTGAAATAGTGAACAGGCACACAAATCCCTTTGCTGAAACATCCTGTGATTTGCGATTTTGAAGGTGCATTTCAAGTATGATGGAAACGAGAAAAGACAAGCAAGGGAAGCTGTTACACAGGCCTTTCTGAAGCTAGTATTCTTGTATCCATCGTAACAACATTCTGCTATGGAAGAACAGAAAGACCCTGTTTTAGAATAGAAGATCAGATTTGGATAAAAATAGAATTTCTATGATGTAACTGTAATAGATGTCTCCTCTTTAAAAAGAGGAGACATCAACATTAAGGGGATAGTTAGAGACTGCGGGAGGTACATTTTCCTGAACAGAGAAGGAGCGAGACTCTATTGTAATATGTTGCCTTTTGACAGATGAATACAAGTTTTTTTTTAGCACTTCAATTTAATTCCTTTCTCTGGGGAATCTTGTGAGAAGGAAAGGGCTCGCCTTCATCACAAGATTCACCCATTTGCTCCTGTAGTCTGTTAACTATTTGTGTTATTCACACCTTGATTAAACCCTGTTTGCTGAAGTTATTTATACAGTTTTGAAACCTCGTGTTTATTGTTAGAGCTTTGTTTTCCTTATTTACTGCATTGGTTTTATACAATTCATTCTTGAGAAGCTGTGAGTTACTTTATGTCAGCAATCAGTTTATAGAATGAGTGTGTGACAGTTTGATATCAGGAAACAAGTGCTGAAGATTCCTACTTGGAGGAATAGGGTCCTGTTCTCCGTTATAGTTGATTGATCTTCCTTTCTGCAGAACAATTTCCTTTCATTATCTTTTCTAGGATTCTTTTAATGAAAATCTGCAATAGAAGGATTGTCCTTGCTGTAACACAAGTAGGCTTCAACTTTGTTAAAGTAAGGTGTGGACAGTGTGGTTAATATAATTAGTGTGATTAATACTACAAAATTTCTTTGCTTTTGAAATTGAGCATATATAGTGTGTGGTTGCCTTTGGAATAAACAGACCTTCCTGGGTTGACAATTTATGTAGCACTTGAATTTTTAAAACAATCAAAGTGACCAACATTTTGGCACCGTTGCCGGGAAAGGAAATTATAGATTTCAAAAGCATTGATGTTTTTCTTCTAGATGTGCATATTGTATGAGAGGACGCGGAACCCATAAGAAAACTAACCCTACTTGTGGAAAGGGCAAAGGAAGGGGAGGAAGAAAGACTTTTATTGATGAAATTTTATCAAAGGCTGAATCTTCTCAGAGATTAAGCTCTCAAAGACCAAAGCCTCAACGCTCCCCTCAATCAAATTATGAAACAAAAGAATTTGTGAGCCCTGAAAACGTTGAGGAACCAGCAACAAGTATTGAAGAACTAGTAGACAGCGTTGAAGGACCAGAAGAAAACACTAAAGAATCAGCAGAGAATGTTGAGGAATCAGCAGGAGACATTGAAGAACCAGTGGAAAACATTGAGGAGCCAGTAGAAAATTTTTAGGATCGAGCAAGTGCAGTAGGAGATCAAGCAATGCAGGGAAACAATGAAGGATTCTTTGGTGGAGGACGAGTAGATCCTGAAGGAGAAGGAAAGGATGAAAATTCTCTCTATACCTTGGGATTCCCTATTAGTGATCTCCCTAGAGGAGCAACTCCTATGAATAATATCCCACTGTCAGCCCTACCCAACTTCCATGGTTTATCCTCTGAAGATCCTGACGAATTTTTTTTTGAATTTGATATATTATACAGAAGTTATGATTATGTTACTAATGCTTAGAAGCTGAAATTGTTTCCAGCAACATCAAAAGGAAATGCATTAAGGTGGTTCATGAGCCTCGGAAGCCAGGTAATCACAACATGGAAACAGATGAAACAGAAATTTCTGCTTAAATATCAAGACTATTGTCGGACAAGAGAAAAGAGGGAGGAACTATTCAAAATGGTACAAAAGGAGGATGAGAATTTGGAGGACTTTGTGGAGAGACTAGAGTAAAATTTGTAGAGATCCGATCATCTCGGGGTAAGTAAAGATATTCTTAAAAGAATATTACTGAAAGGAGTGAGGGATGATTGTTTAGACATGATAAATATGCTTGGTAAAGGAGATATATCTAAAGAATCATATGATTAGATTGTTGACCTCTGTAAAAGATGTTCAAGAGGAGTTGCAAGGAACAGATCAAATAGCAGAGATGCCACATATTCAAGAGTTCAGAAATCAGCTAGTGGGGGAGCAATAAGAGTTGAAATAGGTAATTTACTTGAGGAATTTAAAACTGAAATGTTAAGTTCTTTTGCTTCACAAATTGACACCTTGTAGGTTAAAAAGAAGCAGGCTGAAGCAGAAGCGGCTTTGGTTGTCTTTTGCCCCAAATGCAGAGACCAACACCCACTAAGGGAATGCCCATTGGACAAGATACCAATCTGCAACCTTTGTGAGAAAGATCATGAAACACAACGATGCCCTTCTCTACCAGGAATAAAAGAAGCATTGCAACCAAAAGCAGTCTATTTTCCAACACAAAGGAGACAATGGCAATCAAGAGGACAAGGTATGAATTCTAGTATGCCATTTACATCTTCTAATTATTGGAACAATTATCCTACTTTTAGTCAGACAAATTACCCTCCCTTCAACCAATTGCAATACCCACCCTTTAATCAAATGAATTACCCACCCATGCAACAAACAAACCCTCCCTTTGTAGATCCTGCAATGTGGACTCCTTGGCCTCCACAAAAACCATCTTATTTTAATCAATGGAATTCAAATTGGAGGGGCCAACAACTCCCATTTCCAAATCAATTTCCTCAATTTCAACAACCACTTCCTCTACCATCAGGAGCTCCACCAAATAATCAAATGAGACCCCAGCTACCTGTACAACCAAATCCTAACTCCAATAATAAAGTTGTGCAAGTCATTGATATTCAGAACCAGCCTGTATTTCCTACTTTCCTTGCACAATGTAATGATATTCATTTGAGATCTGGGAAAATAGTAGAACCCATCATTGATGATATAACTTCTTCCGATTCTGATAAAGAATAAATTGAGAAACATGACTCACACAAACAAGTACAACCACCCTCTAATAAGAGTGTTGAAATAATAGAGCCACCATTCCCCGAGCGTTTACTTTTAATGAAAACACCTGAACCACCTGCTTTTAATCTTTTAGGGGAATTTCAAAATCTGTATGTTAAAATTCCACTTTTACAGGCACTAAGAGATGTACCAATTTATGCCAAAACCATGAGAGACATTTGTGTAAAGAAACCTGCTAGGAAAGCTAAAGATCCCCCTACAGTTCATGTTATGGGTGACCTATCTGAATTAATGTTCGGTAAAACTTCTCCTATAAAATATGGTGACCCCGGCCATCCTACTGTGATAGTTCAAATTGGTAAAACAATAATCCCTCAAGTTCTGGTAGATTTAGGTGCTGCTATAAACATTATGACTCTCGAAACTTCATAATTATTACAGCTAAAGAACACAATTAGAGATACACCAACCATCCTAGAGCTAGCTGACCGTTATACAATTAAACCAGAAGGATTTGTTGAAGACTTAGTTATCTCGGTTGAGTCCTGGAATTACCTAGCTGACTTTGTGGTGTTACAAACTAAAACAAAGTTGAGGGGACATCCTTTAATTCTAGGAAGGCCTTGGCTAGCCACAGCCGATGCCTTTATCAGCTGTAGATCTGGTTCAATGACAATTTCCAATGGATATGAAACTAAACAGCTTGCTATTTACCCTCATGTTACACCCATGACTAACAATGAGAATTCAGTATGGATGGATTATGATGATAACGCTATTCAACCTATTTTGACTATCGGACAAGATTTAAGTCTTAAAGATAGCACAGAGGATGAAGTAATTAATAATTTTATTTGTGAACCCTCCTCTGTGACTGCTGAAACACACAATCAATTGAATACACTTTTGAAAATAGATACCCAGGAGAAGCTTAATTCCGAAAATTCACCTCAAACATCAACTACCATCTCTTCTAAGAGCATAATAGTAGAAATCGAACCTGGAAAAACACTGAACATAAATCCTGATCTGACAGTTGCTGAAACACAACAGTTAATGAAGTTACTGCATGAAAATAAGGAAGCATTCGCATGGGATTACATGGATATTAAGGGAATCTCTCCTGAATTATGTACTCACCAGATTTATATTAAGGAAGGTTGTCGACTAGTCTACCAACCCCAAAGATGAATGAACCCTAATTTAAGAGAGATTGTTAAAGAGGAACTTCAGAAATTGCTTAATGCAGGATTCATATACCCTATATCTAACAGTGAATGGGTTTCCCCATTGGTAATAGTTCCTAAGAAAAAAGGGAAATTGAGAGTGTGTGTAGATTATAGAGCCTTAAATAAAGCCACTCAAAAGGATCACTTTCCTTTACCTTTCATTGATCAGGTGTTGGATAGTTTGTCAGGGAAGAAATTATTTTCCTTTTTAGATGGATTCAGCGGGTATAACCAAATCAGAATTGCACCCCAAGACTGAGAGAAGACCACTTTTACTAGCCCTTGGGGAACTTTTGCCTATAGATTTCTTCCATTCGGACCATGTAATGCACCAGCAACTTTTCAAAGGGCTGTTATAGGAATATTTTTTGATATGCTGAATGACTCCATGGAAATATTTATGGATGATTTTACCCCTTGTGGTGTGTCTTTTGAAGATGCATTACAGAATCTTGAGAAGGTAATCAAGCGTTGTATACAAGCTCATCTCTCCTTAAGTAATAAAAAATTTCATATGATGATGAGTGAAGGAGTAGTGCTTGGACATTTTATCTCATCTCAAGGAATTCAGGTAGATCCATCCAAAATACAAGTCATTCAGAATCTTCCTGTTCCTAAAACAAAACCTGATGTGAGAAGTTTTCTAGGACATGCTAGATAATACAGGAGATTTATTAAATATTTTTCCAAGATAGCTTCTCCATTATCTGTGTTGCTTATGAAACATTCTGAATTTAAGTGGACTAATCTCTGTCAGGAAGCCTTTATAGAACTCAACCATCAGTTATCCATAGCTCCTATTTTGAGAGGACCTGATTGGGCACTTCCATTTCATATATCTTTTTATGCTTCAGATATTGCAATTGGAGCTGTCTTGGGACAAGAAGAAAACCATCTTCCTTATGCCATCTACTTTATTAGTAAGAATATGACCCCTGCTGAGCTTAATTATACAGTTACTGAAAAGGAATTTTTAGCAGTAATTTATGCCATTAATAAATTTTGACATTATATTAATGGTTATTCTACTTTTGTCCATACTAATCACTCAGCTATTAAGTATTTAATGAATAAATCTTTCACAAATGCTCGAGTTACCAGATGGTTATTGTTACTGCAGGAGTTTGATATTACAATTATAGATCGACCAGGTAAAGAAAATGTTGTGGCTGATTTCCTTTCACAGTTAAAAACTGATAATAATATTCCAGTAGATGATTCCTTTCCTGATGAGTATTTATTTGCAGTATCTGCTCACTCACCTTGGTACACAGACATTTCCAATTATCTGGTTGCAGGAAAGTTACCATCACACCTATCACATAGAGAAAAGAGAAAAATTATTCAACAAAGTGCCAGGTATATACTTGTATGGTCCACCACCAGTACTATCAAAAACCAATCTAAAGGAGTTTTTTGTGGTTTTTTCTGAGTTTTATGTAGTTCTAAGGTTTGGAAGAGTTTCCTATAACTGACTCATCATTTTGCTAGGATGGTGAGACAACCAGATTCTACTCTTCTAAGTTTGACTGAGATTTTGAGAGTTCCTAAGGGATACCTAGGACGTTTTGACTCAAGGTCCCACCGTGATCGCCATTATGTTAGGGTCCCGTGATTTGGCCGATTGGCTAGCCAAATGACGATGTAACATCAAACCAAGCTTTGGAGCCCAAGGACCTAGCCTTCCTGGACTCAGAGAGGGCTCTCTCCATAAGTGCAAAAGATGTCGGTGTGTTTACTTGCGATGTTCTGATATTAGGCTAGTTATGAAGTGTGTTTTTGGTTTTTTTAGTTTTTAAGTTTGTGAGGGATGAAACTGATCAAATACATAAACTGGATGACAAGATGTAGATAAATTGGGCTATGTGGTCAAACAGATCAAGGAAGCTATGAAGTGATGATGTAAAGCTGCTGTAGGGCCGATTTGATTCACAGTAGAAGGGATCTCTGGGAAAAATGGATTAAATGGACAGTAAGTTGGTGAAAGACAAGGGATTTCAAGTGCAAACTAGTTAATAGCAGACATAAACATGTAATAGCAAGCCATTAATCATGCTAGGAATACTATAAGCTAATTAATACATAAGAAATCAAACATTCCAGCCATACATAGAGGTATATGACCCTCTAACTTCGGGAAAAGGCTATCAGACTTTGGGGAAAACATATGAGAAAAACTAACAACTCATAAACTATGCCGGAACGCCTAAACATAGTCTCTAAGTCATTGGGCACTTGGACAAATAAGTTTTCATAGTTTTAGGCAAAGGGCTAGATCGGGACTAGGCCTCCTTGGTTCAACAAAATGATCAACAAATAAGTCAAAGAGAAAGTTTTATGGACAGAACTATGGGCAGCTGATAGGTAGGTAAGGAAAACCATACATCCTACTCAACATACATGGAACTGATGAATAAAACTTAGCAACAATACCTTAGATTACTAAAGAGCAACTAAGAATTCTTTAGCATAACTAAGGGAGAAGAAAACATCAAGCTATGAAGATTCAGGGATTTTGAGGTGCCTCCATGGGCATGTCTCAAAATCAATCTTTACTGATCTATAGCAGCAAGAAAAATGAAATATGAGTGAAAACTAGAAGACAAAACACATTAAGAAGCACTATACCATTCTACCATGTCAAGGAATCCATCAACAAACCTTCAACATTCCTCAAAAGCATCCAAGAGGCAATCCAAACATCATAACTCAAGTGTATTCTTCAAAGATCATATGAACAATGCATTAATTCTTCTCTCAAGTTCAGCCTCTGATTTACAATGAGAACCATGGGATAAATAGGCTAGAAGGAGGAAAACCTCATGGAGCAACTAGCTATCCCATTGGCCAAGTCAAAATATCTAAACTTGTCCTTGAGGCTTTGCAAAGCCCAAGGCACAAAATATCCAATAAAATATCTAAAAAACTGCTAAAAACGGAAATTATATTGACTTTACATGATTTTCCCATGATAAAAATAGCCTAACGCACATTTGGGAAAAGCAGATTTTTGGAGTTCAAAAATTGCAAAAATACTTCATATTTATGCCTGAAAAAGGTCCCCTGACTTGCTGGATGCAAATGGGAGCCTTCCCGATGTCGAATTGAGGCTCATGACGGCTCGTTGGAAAGCTCTCTATGTCTGCTTTCCAATGCAAGTGGAATCATCTCAATCTGATCTCTGAAAGTCCCTCAAAACTGTACCTGTGTGCAAAAACCCAGAAAATAGCAGGCTGCTGATAGGGCGGGCAGAATGTGCAAAATGAGGCTGTTTTTCGCCAATTTGGAGGGGCGAATGATCTTCAAATGCCCTGAAAATCGCTGGAGAGCTGCTCATGAAATTATAGAATCCATTGGTATCACCCTCCTCCCTTGACGACTCCTCAAACTGAAATGGCGCATTTATGAGTTTTTTGGCGAAAACCCCAAAAATGCCAAAAAACAAAAAGTTTTCGAAACAGGCCCAAAATTGGCGTGTATGACCCTCAAGGGTCCATAGAGACATGTTCTAAAGCTAAAGCTAAAATATCGAGGGCTGATATGCTTTTTTCTTCTTTCCGTGCTAGGCGCCTCTCCTTCAATTTCTTCAATTTTTCTTGTGCCACCTTCAATTTTGCGCCTGGCGAATTGGTTTAGCTTCTGAAAGTGAAGAGTTCTCTTTCTCTGTAACTCAAGATCCCTGTTTGCCTTCTCAAGCTTGGTCTCCAAATGCTGGTTGGCCCTTTCAAGCCAAGCTTCCTTGTTTTCCTCGATTTCCCGCTCAAAGAGGGTGGTGAGAGGAAAAGCTTCGAATTGAGCTTGTTCTTCAGCCTTCTGTTTCTCCAAGGCTCTCCTAAGCCCGATGGTTCTAGGCCTCTTTCGCCTAGGCTGGTCCTCCTCTTCTTCATCATCAAATTCTCCAATAAGCTCTTCAATTCTTACTTGCGCCTTTTCTGCCTCCTTTTTGTACTTGATGGCCCTTGCCTCATGAATGGCTGCATGAAATTTCATTTGTTTGTTCTCAACCTCCAAGAAATGATTGAAATTCCTTGCCTTTTGGAGATCTTCTTGTAACACCTCAATTTGACCTTCTTTGTGAATGAGGAGATTTTCAAGGATGCGTGCCTCATTGTCGCTGTCATCGCTTGGGATAGGGATGACAACTGATTTACCTCTAAGCTTGGCGCTTTCTCCAACTGTACTTTTGCCTTTGAAGGCCAATCTAGCGCTCTTTCTCCTTGGCAAGCTTGAAGTTGTCTTTTTAGGCAATTTCCTCTTCTTAGGAACAGTTTTAGTCACCGTCAAGGAGGCAGCCTCAGCTTGCTGTCCTCCCTCAACATCCTGTCCAGCTTGTGGCTCAAAATATGTTTCAAGTGTTTTCTCAACCTGCTGCTCTTCAACCTCTATCTGCTGCTGTCCCTCTTCCTGAATTTGATGCTGTTCATCAACCTCTTTTCTTTACATCTATTGATATCTCACTTCCTTTCTTGTCCCACTCAAAATTTGGCTGCTGCTGCTCATCATCGTCCTTTTCTCCTTGTGGCTCACTGCCCTCTCCTTCTCCTTGTGTACTTGGCTGCCCAGTGATCATCTTGAGTTTTTTAGGGGTAGGCCTACTAGATAAAGGCACTGGGCGATGGATAGGCTGAGTAGGAGACACATGAACAGGAGGGACAGTGGCGAAATCGGCATGGCTAATGAATAACTCCCATGAAACTCCTTTCTTCTCCAGCTGGTGTAAGAAGATGATTTTGATCAAGGAATGATGAAAGAGAGAAGGGATTTGCTGAAGTGGAGCTTTCTTTTGGACAGTAGCTGCCATTTTCTCTATGCTTTTGGACAAAAAGTATGGGAGGTTTAATTGTCTGCTCCTGGTAAAATGCATCAACAAGCGAACATGATAGGAAAAGATTTGGCTAAACCTCCCTTCACAAGTGAAGTATCTCATTATGGCCTTCATCAGTGGAGCATAACTGTCAAGAAGATAAGAGAAAGGAAAAATAGCAGTGATGGTCTCCCTATGTTCCGGCTTGATGAAAGGTTTATAATCCTCCAGATTAAGATGTGCTTGCTTAAACCACTTTTCACCATGATACGGGATCTTAGTAGCCTTGGATACATACCTTGGGGATATTTTGAAGTCAAGACCTGCAAGCTGGAAGTGTTTGTTCTTGAATCTCAAAGCGCACAAATGTGTAAGTGGTGAGAAACTCTTGACTTCCTCTATCCTCTGACAGAAATCAAGACAGCCTACTTCATGGAAATTGAAAAGTACTGAGGGATGAGCATTGATTTATTCTATGGAGATAGGCTCATATCTCTTATGTTGTCCGCCTTTGTGATCTCGTTTTGGAGGCATCCTGACTTTGAAATAAGCTTTGGAAGAGGAAAATTGCCTTCACTATATGAGAAATGCTCGGCTGGTTTGAAACAGGCCACCAGACTGTTTGGATAGATATGGTCACTGTGGTTTTGAATAGAATGCAACAAGGCTTCCTTGAATAAACCCCCTTTACACTTATTAACAATAGTTCTTCAAATCTGGATACACTTCAGCTATGTAACCTTCTTATCAATGGCACTATGTGTGAGAAACTGCTTTGTAGATCTTCTGTGCACAGTCTTGAATAATCCCCCTTCTTGTAATTTTGTTAGAGGCCAGCTTTTACCTGTATTTGTGTCTTCAATACCAAACTTCAAAAATAATAACCCTGTTCTTCAGATCATTTATCTTGAAAATTACCTCTGTTAGCAGATTTCTGTAGAGACCACATAGTGGAAGAGGGAGGAGACCTTTTGGCTAGGTGACAAATTAGCCCACAGTGTTAAGGAAAACACCTTCCACTCATGCAATTTAAGAAGTCAATCATCATCTTTGTACATCTGGCCTCAATGTAAACTTGATCATCAACAAATGCCCAATCACCAACAACCTTGCCTTCTAGAAAATAGCCCTGTTTCACCTTCAGAAAACTCTGTCCAACAATTTTCAGAATGATACAATGTAGTGTAATGAACAAGCAGACTTGGATTAGGTGTAAAATAGGTGCAACAGTGCTTGTGAAGGACACCTCTTCTGCTTGTGAGTTTAAGAGATCCACCCACTGTACCTCTGTTTTCAGTATTAACTTCAAATACTAACAATTCTGTTCTTCAGAAAAAGGCTCTGTTTCACCCTCAGAATTCTTCTGTCAACAAGGCTTCAGAGTGATACAATGTAGTGCAATGACAAAAGGCAGACTTAAGTTAGATTGTAAATTCAGTGCACGGTGCTTAGTGAAGGACACCTTTGTTTGTGGGTTCACAATATCTATCAATACATTTCTGCTCCTGTCTCTGATGTTGGATTTCAACCACCAAAAGCCTCTGCCCTCAGAAAAACGGTCCCCTTTACTCTCAGAATTTCTTTGTCAACAAATCTTCGGAATGATGAAATATAGTGTAAAGAGAAAACAGACCTAGCTTGGGCGAAAAAATCATTTCACACAGTGGTTTAGACAATACATTCTTCGTTTGTGAGTTTTGAGATATACACCACTACACTCTATACCCCTGCCTCCAAGGTTTCAACTTCTTATCAACAAACTCTGTCTTTTCAATATGTTGTCATCTTTGAAAAATATTGGTAACAAATTCACAGTGGGAGAAAATGGTGAATAAAAGGCAATCTGCTTAGGTAGTGTGCTGCTGTGGGGGACTATGAGGACAGTTTCTCCTTTTCAAAAACGGTCAAAAACCCCTTTAACCATGCACAGCTTCAAACCAAGGCACACAGGTTTTTAAACTTGATTTTCCGAGTTTTTCAAGTTAGGAGATGAAGTACCTTGTGAGTTCTTGAAAGGAAATCTCTTGGAAGGAGTTTGAAAGCACCGGAACGCTCCAACAATGGCGCGGCAACCTTTGGAACAAACCCGTCGCACAGGAGAAAAGGTCGTCGGGTGGACTTGTCGTGCGGTCGGGCGGGCACCTACAGGCACGTCGCGCCCGCCTACAGGCACGTCGCACCGACGTTGAAAGCCTGTGTTAAACGATGCCCAGGCACGTCGCGCCAAGTTCCAGGCACGTCGCGCCGCCTCCGATTGCAGATTTGTGAATTTTCGCCCGGTTTTTCTCGCTTGTTGATGCTGTGGATGCACGGGATTCTGACTCAAGTTTTCTTGAAAATGAAATTTCGCACTTTTACACTCAACCTTATATCACTTTCAAAAGAACATTTCTCAACGGTCATTTGAACATTGACTTTTAACTTTGTTTGTTCTTTTCAAAGCGATTAAGATTACATTAATTGAACATATATATATAAGCAGCACAACCTACGAGCTCCCCGAACTTTGATTGATTTAAGTCGACCAACACCACCTTTGCATTACGGTGTTTCAATGCCATGAGTATGATATCGCCACTTTGACAATTCCTCCATCTTTTGGCCTTAGTGGATGTTGGAGCTTGTTTGCGAGGTGTAGTATACGGTACTCTTTTTTCCCTCATCAAAATAAAGGTGGGGCTTCTTCTTTCCAAACTATATCAATAATAAATTCTGAAATTTGAAAAAACCTTCGGAACACGGTGAATAATAACTAAAGGAATCTACAGTGGGTAAAGGTTACTAGAAAGATCTTATCTGCAGTCCTCTACAGTCTGTACTACATCTGCTCTGGAATGATAGCAGTGGTTTGTCATAAGACATATAAACGGTGATAATTTATCACAACCAACTTCCTCTGCCTGTTTATTAGGTTAAATACCACTCGCCTTCTCCATCAGAAAAACAAACTTGTAAAATATGAAAACAAGGCCTTTGGGCACACAGTCTTTATTTTGTTCTGATCAGAGTATTAAAACCCTTTTTGTCAATAGCACCATTTCATGACTGGACATATGTTCACTGCCTCCCTCTCTTGGTGATTTTTTAGCAAAGAAGGACTATTTCATAATGCACCAAAAATATTTGAAAAGTTGTAAACACCCCTTCTTGAAAGGCGCCTCTTTTGGACTTTTGACATATGATATTGTTTTGTTGCTTGACCTTTCTTCAAGGAGAAAATCTTCTTTTTGATATCAGTGGCACACATATGCTCAGAATTGTCTCTTTGTCTATTCATAGCATTGCATACCTGTCATCATGCATTTTATGACTCAACCTTGGTCATTGTTTTACTTTCCCAATGATAAATTGCTGCTTCTAGGTGTTTCACAAGTTTTTCTCTGTACTGTAAATACACTTTTTAGGTTGCATCCTTTTGCCCTAGACTTCTTTGTTTGCTCAGAAAAGATTTCCTTGGACTTCTGGATAGGTGATCATGGACTGCCTTTAACCCTTTTAAAATCAACTGCTCCTTTGGCATTCATAGCATACAATATGTTCAAAACCTTCTCCTTTCCACTAGATGTACTGTCTGACAGATAGTTCTTGAAATAGGAGTATCAGTATCTTTGCATCACCAGCACTAGCATTTATCTGTGTAGCGACCTTGTTTCAGTCTTTGGTATCCTTCCACTGCTCTTTCTATACCAATCAGTTTCAATATCTGTAGTAGCTTTGGCCCTCTACTCATGCATGGAGGAGGCTCTTCATCAGATAAGGTGTTTGAAGGTTTTTAATAATTCTTTTTCGAGACAGCCTTCTCTGAAGGTGATGTTAAGTAGACCACTTGGAAAACATCAGTCTAAGCATGTTCACTTGCAAGCATCATTGTGTGTCAGCAGAAACCCTAGCCAGAGTAATACTGTCTCCTTGTATTGTCCTAAGGGTGAATTAAACATTTGGCTTGTTGCATCTTATGATTGAGTATTTTAACAAACAAACTTTGTGACTATGAAGATCAGTGCTTCCTTGAAGAAACCAAGCATTTTCTCCCGCTTGTGTAATGACATTGTTGACCTTCTGCTCTATTTGATTTTGAACAAAACGAGGCCTCTTATGATTTGAGATGTTTCTTGATAGCAGGCCTTCTAAAGTTTCAACCATTCGCCTGACTTGAAAGTTTCAGATGATCTCTTTTATCTGGCCAAACTCCCCTTTCCTTTGAGCTTATCATATTTCCACTATAATCCTGTTATGGTCAGCAATTACATTCATGAGACCTGAAGATATTGTTTCATTGTTTCAGTAAGGGCAAACCTGGACTTCTGCAACCTTCTGAGTCAAAAACTAGCCTGCGCCCTCTGCTTATGTATGAAGGAGGCGCGCTAACCCTCTGCTGGTAAATGAAGGAGGTTCTGGGCCTTGACAATTTGCCATGTAGCTGAGACAGTGGCGACCCTTTCTTACTGTGATTTTCATGCTGGAAAGAGCTGTAATGTCCTGATGAGTGACCTTTGTTTTGCAATTTTATCTCAGGCTCAAGTTACATTTAGAAGCAGCTGTTCCTCTAACTGTAGACTCAAACATTTACTCCATGAGATGAAAATATATTTCCTGCCTTTGTAGAACCATAGAACACTGTGACAAACCTAATAGTCAGCTTGAGGTTGGGTTTTATGTAGTGCTGAGATCTAGGGGATATAAGTGGCGCGACTTAGGGCTGCTTGTCAATTTCATTTGCAAAGTAAGAGGTCAGTCATGGTAGGCCTGTAGCAGATGGAGGCTTTTTGGTTTTTTGATGATTGCCAAGGGTGAAATGTCTTAAAGCGCCACTTCCTAACATAGGGGAGACTTTTGAAACAGATGTGGATTGGCCTTTTAAAGGTGATGGGCAGATCAAGAAGGTTGAAGCTAGGTAGGCTTGTGACCATGAGGTTTTGACTTCGCCAGAGGTGGACTGAATAGATAGAAGGGCAAAAAAAAGTTTTGGGAGGGTTTTCTGGATGACATATTGACATAAGGAAATCAGTTTCTAGAAAACTCAGCTGTAGATATAGTCATCACTAACATGTAAAAAACTGCGATGGCTAACAGGCGAGAAGATCATCACCCTCAGCCTTTGAAATTTTCTTCATTATAGCGGAAAAACCATTTAAACCTTGCAAAATATGAACAATCATTATAAAATCCTACATATATAGGTTTACTGCTTCAAAAGGCACGTGGAGAGAGCATGGCTGTTGGATGGCATCATCCAACGGTCGAGATTGATTAGAGGAGGTCAGAGGAGAGCGGAGGAGGAAATTAAATCAGAACCGTCAACCGCGCAGAGATCGACGGTCAGGAGCAAGGGCAAAAAGTCAAAGCGAATGAGTCGCTCTATTTGAAAAATAAATGAAAAACAGAGAAAAAGGGGTAAAAAACCTTTGTTTTGGAGAAAAATGATTAAAAAATGAGTGGGGAGCTCGGGACGAATGTGGGCCGTCGGATGAGATTGGCCCACAAAATCAACGACGGAGATCGTATGTCAAAAACCTTATACAACACACCCAGACTTCAAAACCTTTTAATAAGACCTAGCTTTATAACCATTTCAGGTCACAAAAGGTGTTTGCTAATGTAAGGGCGTTTGTGACCCGAAATCCTTATGAAATCCGCCCTATAAAGTTCCCCGGATCTGATTTGGGGCGTACTAACGTCAGGGCGAGTGTGACCCGAAATTTCTTTCAAATCCGCTTTATAAAATCCCCCAGGTCCAGACTTGCTGACTTTTCAGGGAAACAATGAAGACCCACCCCAATTAAATTCTTCCACGTGGATGCTGATGTGGCGTTGGGACCACCGAATCTGCGGAGTTGTTGCTATGGATGAGGGGAATGGGGCAATGGAGTGTGGTCCGTCAATTTGCAGATTAGATCAACGGTGGAGATGTTTTAAATAACTGCATCGTACCACGTTTATCTTACAGGCTTCTTTAGAGCACGATCACCGTCCGATGAGCTGGCCTCAGATCGGACGGCGCATGCCAATATTGCGTCGGGCCCATATCCAACCTTTAATGCATGATGAGGGTGGTATTTCAAAATGGCTTGAGGCCACGTGTCATTCGGTGGCGCTGATCACTTCCAAACTGAAAAAAACCACCTCCCTATCAAAAGTGGTGCGATGAATTCCGCCCAGTTTTCCTTTAATATAATGACAAAAACATTTAAAACTCAAAATTTAATATAAACAAAGGTTTGTTGTCGGGAGCGTCTAATATTCACGATTTTTCTTGGCGCTCGTCTGCGGGGCCATGGATGTATGGAAGATAATATGACTAGGGGTTTTATGCATAGGGCTAATTGGCATCAGATATTTCGATAAGGGGGAAGACTTGCGCACTGTGTTACCTTCAATGCGATAAGCGCCTAAATAGCTCAACGCCTGGTTCCAGTGCTAGGGAATATGGAGTGGAAATGGCTAAGGACTTAGCCTAAGGGGGCTTAAACCTTTACACCAAAATATGTATTTTTTATGAATTTTTCAATGTTTTTCAAGGGTTTTGAGGGTTTCGATAAGGCAAAGAAGGAGTCTTAAGCCTTATCAAAGGGGGTTCAATGGGGGGAAAGGGGAGAATATGAAAAATGAGGGATTTTATGGGGAGTAAAGGGATAAAAATGAGGTTAGCTTTGGAAATGGAAGGAAGGGAAAATGGTGTTTGCAGCAGTATTCTCTCTTGAGAGTCAGCAGGATTTCTAAGTGTAAAAATGTTTACAACAGTGAAGATTTTGGGACAGAGGCATGAGGCCTTCAAGAGTCTTCAAGAGCCAACACTTTTTAGTAGTAAAATTTGTTTCTTGAAGACTTCAAAAATGATTTAGCCACCTTTTGGTATAACAAATTTTATAGGTGGCTAATAGCGGCTCCACTTGGGGATGGTGCCTTCTTGAAGGCATCAAGAACTTCAGAATTACATTCTCTGGGACGCTGACCTATGCCTCATCCATTGGGTTGTCTTTCTTTCCTTGAATGATTTTCTTTTGTTCTGAAAACATATTAGCAGCCATAAAAAAAATTGATCTTTCATCAACAAGTTGTCTACCTACCCAATCCTACAGATCTAACATTTTTTTCTTCTTTAGAGTGCACTTGGATTGGAAAACTCTTTTACAACATTTTATTCTTTTCAAAGCAGGAAATATAACCTATTTCTACTCCTTATTTCTCCATGGACACAGATTGAATAGTTGAGCCCATATGATTCTCTACCTAATCTACCATCTGTTGGGATTAAACTGTCCAATAGACTTTATTCTCTAAATTCTACAACAGAAATTTAAAAATCAATCAAGTGAGGATTGAACAGTCTAACCTTGATGCAAAAATTTTGCTAGAAAGCAGATCCCGCATATAATAAAATCACTATCCAATCAAGATAAAAAAAAAATTTCAATTCTTCTATAATATAAAAACCATGAAAACAAAACATTTAGCTCAAATTTACATGAAGGCGAAAAGAGCCATGAAAACCACTACATATATAAATATAAAAATTCTTCAACCATATATTACATTGGTGGCCTCTTGGATATTGCCCTTCAAACCACTCCTCACTCACTCCACTCTTCACTATCTCAATTCTTCAATTATTCAACTGTGTTTCCTCCTCACAAAAACACTCATATTTATACATAAATAATGAATTTAATTCATTCCAAAAACTCTCCACCCAATCCTCGACTAAATCTAATTTAAATTCATTTTAGGTGTGGACTCAACAAAGTCCCGTACATAGAATTCCTACTCCCTAAATTTGCTACCTAATTCTATCTCTCTCATATCCTTTTAATTAATAAAGAATATTTACAAAATCCTCACCTTTATAATTTCTCTCCCAATTTATTTAAAAAATATAAAGAAAACAATTTAAAATGTCACGCCCCCCTTTATTACATAATTAAAAATGAAAATTGGCCTTGATACTCCTGCATTAGACTCCAAAGGTTGAATTTAATCATGATTTCCTAATCATGTCTTCAGATCTGTGTCTGTCTAGATCCCATATCTTATGCTGCAACTTCCCACTTGTCATTGCTTCTATCTATTTTTCTTCTCTAGGTCTCCACACTTTATGCTGCATTGCCCCACTGGCTATGCTTTCACAATATTTTGTTGTCTTTCTCTTGCTGCTTCTTCTTTGTTTTACTGCTGCTGGCCTCTTCTGGGATATCTTCATCATTATCCTCCTAATTAGTTCAATTTATCGATCCAATAGATTTCCTTCAGTATCAGCAATAAAACCTGTACTCACAAAACAATTGTTAGAATAAAAAACATAAGGCTTCAATGCCCTTTCTGTTGCTAGAAACATTTCAGTATGTTGCTCGGAAATTCCCTCATCTATCAACACATCAGTATGTTGATTCAATTCCTCTATCAGACTATCAGTTAATCCCTCCTCTACATCATCTGTTTGAAAAATGTTTCCCTGTTTTGTGTCTTTTAGTAACTTTTCCTGAACATAGATCCTCCACTTTTCCAATTCTCTTCTCTGAAGATATAACTTCCTGTATAACTTAACAATCTCAACTGGAGTAGAACTTGGAAATTTTACACAACTTTCACATTTGCTGTTGACCAATCATGAGATGGTCCTTCTTCCCCCGCTTCAATATTCTGTTGAATATATCCATAATACCCCTCTGTATTCATTTCTTCCTGAGATCTTGCTATCTCAACATCATTCTGAATAGATTCCAGATTCAACTCTTCTTCTTTAACAAACTTCAAAGTGTTCTCAACACTCTGTGATGTTACTGTAATCACACACCAATCGTTAGTCTTAAACACATAAGATCTTGAGATCTCACTGAATGCTTTAGTCGAAATCTCTCTTCGTTGTTCTGAATCCTTCATTTGATTCAGTTCTTTTGTAGATTTCCCTTCTGTCTCATCACTACTTCCATTCTCCCTCTGGCCATCTTCCTAAATTTTCCTGGTTTCAACATCATTACATTGTAAAATTTTGTCAGCAATCTCATTAAACAAGTACACTTGTTTACCTCTTTGAAATTTTCCTTCAACATTTCCACTTTGTTCCTGTTCCATAACAGCTTTGACTTGCTGTCTTATCCCAAACAAGAAGTCATTTTTGATTTCTTCCTGTTGTAACCAATCAACACATTCCTTCTCTGAAAGGAATTCTCTACCAGACTTTACCTCAATAACTTCATTCTCCTTCGTGAAAGTTCCATTAGATCGTTTACCGTCTTTCGCACATCCTGTAAACATACATAAACTGTGAGAAAAATTGCAAGGCTTCATAGCCTCACCTGCTTCTCTTACGAACACATCTTCAGATGCTTCTGAACTATCTCAATAGTTCATGAGATATTCCTCACTGATCTCGTCACCCATAAGTTCAACATGTTTCGGGCCACAAATGGAAACATCCATTTTTAACTCAGCCTATCTGAGTTCTTCACAACTCAACATCTGCTCGAGTTTCCTTAGCTCTTCCATCAACTGTATGTTTACCTACTTTTCCCTGCTTGCATGTAGCTTCTGCCACTTCACCTTCTTTCTCATGGTCCAACCATGTGTCTGGTTCCTCACATTTTCCTGTAACAACTCTTTTAACAACTCAAGGTGAATTTTTATCTCATCCTTCTCCCGCTCGTACTCTTCATCAGATCTCCGAAAATGGCTATCAACGGTCATCTTCCCCTCCTTTGTGAACTGCATCTGTTCACGTGTGGAATTCATTTAATCCACTTCTCAGTAATCCCTCACACTTACCATTCATCAAAATGCAAGTTCACCTCCTACGTTTGGCTTCTCTTTGTCCTGGAACCAATCTCTGGAAACCTCTCGCTACAATTTTCTGCAAACAACACTTTAGCAACTCATGTGTTACAATAACCAATTCTTTGGGTGTCGGGCTCTGCCGATCATGCACCCGATTACATCCAAACTTTGGACTTATGTTATTACTCTTTGACTTTAGACTTATACCAAATTTTCATCTTGGATGAAAATACTCAATCTCAACTCAAAACTATCCAAATTTTCATTTGACTCTAACACCTGTTTTCACTTCAAGACTTGACCCAAAATTATGACAATGGATGTTTCAAGTTATACAATCTCCCCTTTCTTTCATATTTCATTCTTTATGAAAAATCATCAATTTTACTTATCATTCCACATGATACTGAAGTCTTTAGTCAATTTCAATTCAAGTGTTCCAAGATTTATTTAAGGTGAAAATAAATAAACCATTCCATTTTTAATGTTCAAAAATATCTTCCTGAAGTATCATACCTCATGCTCCTGTGCAACCTCTATCCTCTGATTTCTGTTCCTCTGTGCCATCTTTTTCACTGTCAATACTTCCATTATCACAAGTTTGTCATCTTTATGCAAACATTTCCCTCTCATCGATCTAAATGTGCCATGTCAATTTACCATGCCCCTTGCTTACATGCCCATATTCTTTTGCATAACTCACAAATCACCACAGTATACCCACTTTACAGTAGCCTAAACTACCAACCCACATTCTCAATCTCCAATGCATATAAAAATGCATGTCCATATATAAACCAAATATAAGTTTCAATCTGGGAAAATTTCTAATAATGCAAAGCTTCTTCTATGCTTAAAAACCTATGGTTAA
Source organism: Pinus albicaulis (assembly GCA_034641835.2). Lineage (NCBI taxonomy): Eukaryota > Viridiplantae > Streptophyta > Pinopsida > Pinales > Pinaceae > Pinus > Pinus albicaulis. Next base: position 355,809,977 of record CM076578.1, on the reverse strand, counting down.
AACCATGGCCAAAATACGTTTCATGAAATGGAATTTATATTCATATTTTTGGAATAAAAACCCAAGGTATACTTTTTGGGCAACACATGTGTTAATGAACTCATCACGGATTTACTAATCTAAATGTTTAAAAAAAAACATTAAGATATTTTTAGACACACACTAATCATCTCTTTTCATAACTAAAAGTTCGACTTTGAAAAAAAAATTATAGTCACTTATCTTATTGTATAGCCTTTTTTTTCAATCCGTCCATCAATCCTTTACCAACCTTCAAATGTGCACCCATGTGATCATTCCATTTATATAACTTCGACTTTGGATAAACACCAAACTCGACCTTGCTTTATCATCCATGCAACTTCCCTTGTAATCCACTGATTGATCTATTCTGGCGCTCCTTCATGTATCACATACGTAATGCAACACCCACAACACATCAAACCTGCATATTTCTCAAGCTACATCAAACGAACAGTGAGTCAAACCTGCGTAGCTTCCATTTCACACCTCGGTGGTCGAATCTACCTTCAGTTGTTGTCCTGGGTTGCGCGCGGAGAACTGAATCAGTTGTGTTCCTCTTTAATGAATCCTTGCTTCCTTTCCACTATGCATCCAACTCACGGTTCTAGTGATCCAACATTCACACACTATTTACTTTTCCGTTGCTTAAATAATTGTCCCCTCCATTGACTCATAATTCTGCCTTCAATTCTTCATTACGGCCTCACAAATTCGGATAGGATTGGCTTCCAAAACTAAACAAATTTCAGGACGTTGGTTTATACCTCTTCCAGCGTTGTTACTCAATTTCAAAGTCACACTTCAAAGTCGCATCTCCAAACAGAAATCCACCTCTGCATTAAAACCGATTTAAAACATCATTCCGGAAAATAGATAATTCTACCTTTGCGTTAAAACTGATTTAACAATTTCATTCCAGCAAAATAAAATGAATTTCTTCCTTACAACTCTCTCTACGCTGAAGATTGATATCAACTGCAATTTCATCAATCAACCATGCTCAATCAGGAGTTCCGTTCTTCTCCGTCTTACTACTGCAGATTAATTTCAATTGACATTGCTTTACAACAGAGGTTAATGTAGATTAAAAATACCAAGGATCTTTGAATGATGGTGTCTCTCTGTGCATTCGATCAAATAGGACCAGTCCCATCCAATCCTTCAACGCTACCAATTCTCCAATGCATTAATCCTTTCACGCGGAGTTTATTCTCCACGCTCACATCAAATAGCAAAGATCTCACCACACCATTCAGCCAAATTTATGACGGCGCAGATGCTCACTCGGAATACACAAATTCCTTTCATAGGTGGGACTTGTCTTAGATTTCCAGTAGATATCCAACGCAGAAACAGACAGAATGGCACCACAAAGAGCATCAATTTTAATGTGTTGTGAATAATGACTACTAGTCTTCGCCTCGCTTTCTCTCCAAGGTTCACAAATGGGCATTCAGTCAAATCGTGGCTTCGCCCTCTGATGCTTCTCCGCACCTTTTACTTATACATCCAAAACTCGTTGCAAGAATATGCATCACAGAAGGCCACAGGGCCTAATCTTCATTGTTCGATGAACGACATGTACTTCTGCAACGATGCTGGTGAGGATCCAACCATAGCTAAAACATGAGTACTATTGGAAAAAAAAATCTCATCTTTCATGGCCTCTGACCATGATCCTGCAAAGCTATCATGGTGGAAGTCATCACTGTGATAATATGACAGGTTCAAGCTTAAAGCAGAAATTGAAACCCTCAACCCCAGTTTAATTAAGAATAGATAAAACCTTGGCTCCGATACCAAAAATGATGCAAAAATTCTGCTAGAAAGTAGATCCCGCATATAAGAAACTCATTATCCAATCAAGATAAAAAAAAAATGTTCAATTCTTCTATAATATAAAACCATGAAAACAAAACATTCAGCTCAAATTTACATGAAGGCGGAAAGAGCCATGAAAACCACTACATATATAAATATAAAAATTCTCCGACGATATATTACATTGGCGGCCTCTTGGCTCTTGCCCTTCAAACCACTCCTCACTCACTCCACTCTTCACTATCTCAATTCTTCAATTATTCAACTGTGTTTCCTCCTCACAAAAACACTCATATTTATACATAAATAATGAATTTAATTCATTCCAAAAATATCTCCACCAAATCCTCAACTAAATCTAATTTAGGTCATTTCAAATTGTGGACTCAACAAAGTCCCATACATAGAAATTTAAATTCATTTGAAGTTATGGACTCAACAAAGTCCCATACATAGAATTCCTACTCCCTAAATTTTCCATCTAATTCTATCTTCTCTCATATCCTTTTAATTAATAAAGAATATTTACAAAATCCTCACCTTTATAATTTCTCTCCCAATTTATTTAAAAAATATAAATAAAACAATTTAAAATGTCACGCCCCCCTTTATTACATAATTAAAAATGAAAATTGGCCTTGAATGCTCCTGCATCAAACCTGATGCTGGTCTATGGCATAAAAACAAGCTGCACATAGACATTATTTTGTACAAAATTTAAAACAAAATGGAAGGCTGGAGATCTAAAATTTCAAAGCATTTCCTTCCTCTTTTTTACAGCTTTGTTTTGACTTTTGTTTTGAGCTATCTTTCCTTTGCTAACTGGTTCAAACTTTGAGCTGATTAGAACCAGATTTTTACATCTTTTGACTTAGAATTTGAAATAGATTTGAGGCATTCTCTCGCTTGGAAACTCAGGTTCAGATGTTGAGCATGTTTGAACCTTTAATTTCTATCCTAAAATATCTACTGATAAGCCAAGATTAAACAATTTGGAAAATCGAATTCACTATCCTATCAACAGAAAGTTTAAAACTAATTAGTCAAGATTAAACAGTTTGACTAACTAGAAGTGTGCTCTTCAGGAGTGGCATTTAATCTTGCACACTTTCAGATTTTCGTTTCTCTTTTTGGTATGGGGCTGTACCTTTATTGTTTTACAATTTTCCCTCTTTTCTCTCTTTTACTATTTTTGTATTTTAATTTTTATAACTTTGAATGCAACATTCAGACTATGATATTTATAATGAAATTAAAATGCTTTGAAACTCATGATTCCTAGCAGAAGTAATGCTTTAACATCCTGCCATTGACAGGGCCTCCATTCAATTCTTTCAAGAAAAATGCATTGTGACCCCTCTCAGCATGGATAATATATGGCCCTTTCCACAAGTTCTCAAACTTGCCATGTTTTCACTTCTCTTCTCTTCTTGAATACCACTTAAGAACAACATTTCCAATTTGGAAATTGTCTGCCTTAGTCCTCTTATCAAATAGCTTCTTCATATTTTCTTGGACTAACTGCATTCTTTCATAGACTTCTTCTCAGGTCTACTGTAAATGGATAGTTTGATTGATTCTCCTCTTCATATCATTCTCTTCAGCCTGTACTTCTTGAAGGAGCTTCATGAATGGGACTCCTAATGAGGTGGGAAATACCGCATCCATGCCATAGACTAGCTGATAGGGGGACATATTTATTGATTTCTTTGTGGTTAACCTATCATCCCATAAGGCATAAACCAGCTTACTGTGCCATGATTTTTGATTATGTTCCAACAGTTTTTGGATGATATTGATGAGACTCTTGTTGGAAGATTCAGCTAATCCATTTCCTTGAGAATAGTAGGCAGTGGAATGGCCCAAGGTTATGTGGTATTTGTAATAGAAATCGACCATCTTATTAGACTTAAAAGCAGCAACATTGTTTGTTATGATTTTCCTGGGACAACCAACTCTGGATAGGATATTTGTTTCAAGAAGCTTGATAATGACGGAGTCATTATCATTCCTGGAGGGTATAGCTTCTATCCACTTGGTAAAGAAGTCGGTGGCTATGAGGATCCACTTATGTTGATCTGAGGAGGATGGGTGAATTTCCACAATGAAGTCTAAAGCCCATTGTTGAAAAGGTTCCTCAACTCTGATAGGATGTAAAGGTAAGGGAAGGAGTTTTCTCTTGCCATCAAAAATTTGGCATTTATGGCAAGACATGACTAAATTCTGAGTGTCTGGGAAAAGGGTAGGTCAATAGTAACCAGATCTAAGAATTTTGTTCGCCATGGCCTTCCAGTAGAGGTGTCCTCCACATTCTCCGTCATGCAACTCATGCATGATTTTTCCTGCATTATCTTCAAGTAAACATTTAAGCAAAATTCCAACAACATTTTTCCAATACATGCCACTCCCAAAGATGCCAAAAACTCCGACTTTTTGTTTCATCACTTCTAGTTTTAGACAAAGAAGGAGGGGCATTTAAATATAAAATCACATAAATAATGTCATCATACCAAGGAGAATTCAGAAATGTTTCTTCAATAAAAGGAGCAGTAGATTCTTCTATTTCTTCCAAGACATCTACCATATTCATGTCTAGTGCTTTGAACTTAGACTCAGCCATAAGTTTTGCTAATCCTTTCCCTTTAACCAGTTTTGTGGGCCTAATTTCTAAGTCATACTCAAGAATAGTTGCAATCCATTTTCCCCTTTTACCATCAGGGTCTTGACTTAGAATGTCCTTGACAACAGTATGTGGAACAAAAGCAATTATGTGAGAGTGTAAGATGTAGACCCTAAAGTCTTTTAAAGCTTTCACTAATGCTAATGCTTTCTTCTCCATGATGTTATATTTGAGAGGAGCATCTCTTAAGGCCCTACTAAAGAATGATATTGGTTGTTCTTGCCCCAAGTCATTCTTTTGAAGTAATACTACAACTATTATATGCTCAGATGCAAAAGAAAAGATATAAAAGTCTTTGGTGAAATCTGGACTAATCAGGATTGGTGTTTGAGTAAGATCTTATTTGACCAGTTCGAATGATTGTTTAGCTAGTAGAGTCCATTTTACACCTACATCTTTCTTCAGCATGTTTGTAATGTTTTTTAATAGCTCAGCAAGGTTGGGGATGAACCTCCTTAGAAAATTAATCTTTCCAAAGAAAGATTGTAATTAGTTGAAGCTTCTTGGATGGATAATTTTTAATATGCCATCTATCATTGTGCGGTCTATTTTGATTCCCTCTTCTGAAATTATATGGCCAAGAAGTTTACCTTCTTGGAGACCAAAGAGTGTTTTCTTTGGATTCAATGACAAGCGAAATTTCCTACACTTCTCAAAAACTTTCCTCAAGTGAATCAAATGTTCTTCATCAATTTTTGAGAATACGGTTATGTCATCAAGGTAAATGATTATAAAATAGCCAATATCTTCATAAAAGGCTATGTCCATGGCCCTTTGGAAGGTGGCCCCTACATTCATTAACCCGAAAGGCATTTTGACATACATTAAGGTGCCCCAAGGTGTGGTAAAAGTAGCTTTGATTTGATCACTTGGAAGCGCTAACACCTGGTTGTAACCCGAGAACCCATCTAAGAGGGATATCCTTTTTGACTCAACTACCCTTTGAAGTATATGGTCCATCTTGGGTAAGGAGTAGTTGTCTTTTAAAGAGGCTTTGTTTAAATTTTTGAATTCAATACAGAGCCTGATTTCCCCTGTTTTCTTTCTAACAGAAACTAAGTTTGATACCCATTTTGAATATCTAATTGGTACAATGATCCCAACATCATTCATATTTTCAATTTCTGCCTTAACTAAAGGTAATAAAACATGGTTTATTCTCCTTAGTTTTTATTTAAAAGGCTTTGATTTTCCTTCAAAGGGATTTTATGCCGGATGATGCTGGTATCATACGATTTTAGGTCTTTGTATCCCCAAGCAAAAACATCTTTAAACTCTTTGAACAGCTCTATATATTGCAATTTTATGTGAGCTGGGAGAGTGTTGGATAGTTTAATCATCTTGGGTCTGGCTAGACTGCCTATGTTATGCTCTTCTACATTCATTTCCACAGGCTCCATTCTTGGTTCTTTGGCTACATCGTTAAAATCAAAAAGGTGTTCTAAAGGTGTGAGGCCTCTTATAATATTATCATTTTTTCATTGTAAAACTTCCAAGTCTTCTTGGTCTGCATTGTCAATTATATCTGCTTCAAAAGGATTCTCATAATGATTTATATCAGCAGAATATGTCCTTTCAAATTTTGGGATTTGTTCAATATATAAACAGTTTTCTTTATGGCTAGTTTTCGATATTGGCATGTCAAAATCGTTTTCTAATTTTAAGAAATCATCTATGTGTTTGTCAGAATCAAACACTTGCAAGTGATCTTCATTATCAAGAACATCAGGTATGTGTTTTACCTTTACGCTAAGCTATTCATTTATCTCAGGTATTTGGAAGTTACTGGCATTGAAGACGAGTTCAATTTCTAGATGATTTAGTGCTCTAGGAATGAAAATAAGTTCATACTTTTCAAAGCTTTTTAATAAATCAAGGGCAGCGTTCCGATATTCCCTAAGCCTTGGATTTATAGCTGAGTATTCTCCTTTGATTTTTCTTATGATAAGTTGAGAATATCCTAAGATGGATATCTTTTGGGCTTCTAATCGTTTAAGCAACTGCAAGCCTAGGAGAAGTGCTTCATACTCAGCAATATTATTAGTGCACAAGAAATCTAATTTATATGAAAAACTCTGATTCATATTTTGAATCCAAAAACCTACCCTTGCACTTGTTTTATTACAGGATCCATCGAAGTTTATTGTCCAAAGTATGTTTGCTTCATTTTCATTTTCTTGTTGCTGTTGATTTTCAATGTTTTGAATTTGATTCGAGGGAAGATTTGGTTGTTCTAGTGAACTGATTGGGTCCATGTTTTCCTTATCTTGTTGAGTAATTTCATCTTTTTTGCATAAGATAAAGGAATATAAAATTGATCGAATAGAATAGATTGGAGAGTTGTTTGGTTTGTCTATATTTCTCACTATGTACTTCATGTGAGATTCCCTGTATAGTCTTCTGTTTTGGTTTAAAAAAGGGATGGTGGCGTAAGACATGTCCATTTGAAGGCTTCCCTGAAGTTTGGTTCCCCATGATCTTGATAAGAGCATGCCATACTTAGAGGGAATGTCAGCTACAACTATGTTCATTACTAGACTCTTAGTAGGAATTTGAGCTAAATTAACACACAAATCTTTGATTAAACCCAAACATTTGACTCTGCTTGAGTCAAAGGAATACAAATATTTGTATGGTTTAGTAATTTTTAAGCCTAAGCTTTTGATTACTACCTTGGGCATTAGATTGTGTGAAGCTCTAGAATCTAACATGGCATTATGTAAGATTTTCTTGTGTATGTTCAAACTCACATAGAAGGGAGGGACAACCCCTTCTTGGTATTTTCATTCAACCTCTGGACCAAAAAACAACTCAAGTTCATCATCTGTCAAGTTTAAGGTGTTAGTATCACTTCCTAAGTTCAAATCTTTTAAAACTTGGTTTTTGTACACTTCTTGGGTTACTAGTTTAGCTAGGGGGATGGTAATTTTTATCTTTGCAATCTCTCCCTCAAGTCTGAAAGGAACCATTGACTTTTTCATATTTACATCTATATTTTCAATTGAATTCTTGTCAGCAATTTTGATTTGCTGAACCTTGTTTGGACTGGTAATTTGGATTGTTTTGTTAGGACCGCTAGCTGAGGTGCTAGGAGTACTCTGCTCTACATTTGGCTGGATGCTTTTCTCTTTGTTTAAATATGGTTTTTTAGCCAAAATGATGGGTTTGTCAGCTATCTTCTTAGGTTGGCTTTCTGTGTTTTTCTTGACAGCAGTGGTAGTGTTCTTTTCTTTTGAATTGTCTACGTTCCCTTTGCTCCGAAGATCATATTGTTTCTGTACTTCCATGATTGCATTTTCAAACCAAAGTCTATAATCATCAGAATATTCACAGGTGTTTGTGCTTTGATAAAAGAATAAACTTTGTTCTTGCTCAGTGAGGAAAAAATCATCCCCACTGTCTGACCCAATCAATTTTACATGAGATACTCCGAACCTTTCCATCTCCCTATCTTCCTCATATTGATCTACATAGTTCTGTTGGAAGGGAGGTCTAACTTGTTGGTCGCTTTCTTTTTGCTTATATTGATTGTTTTCTCTTCTATAATTATTATTCCTATTTCTGTTTTGGTTATTTTGAGGTTCTCTTGGTGGCACTCTCTCATTCAAATTGATCTTTTCGAGCATCCTCTCCATCACCTTCACTAGGTGGTCAATTTTCGTGTCAGAAGTTGAGGTTGAGGGTAGTAGGTCATAATTATAAGTTACCCTCTTCTCTAATCTCAACCTATTTCTTTTCTCAATTATGTTTGTTTCTACGCTCACAGCTCCTTTCTGCATGTCTTCTAAGGTTAAGCAATCTCTCTCCCTTAACTGATAAGTCATTTCAGCATCAAGGCCTTTGGGATACCTTACCATGGCCATGCCTTGAGGAGGTTTCATGTGAGTGGAAGAGAATTGTAAACGCTATTGAACCTAGTGGATTAATCATGAACACTCTCCCCTTGATTTCTCTTAAGGCTGCTATACTCTGCTAGTATTTGGAGAGGGTTCTTTTTGAGTTCTCATTTGTTGATGAATGTTTGATGCAAGGCAGGGAGATCATTTATGCTGTTAGGAGGTAGGTTCTTAAACCATTTCTTTACATCTCCTCCTAAACTTTGGGCAAAGATCCTCATCTTCACAGTTTCTTCTTCTATCTCCATGTAATCAAATGTACCTTCCATCCGATCTACATGATGTTTAGCTGTTGTAGACTCTTTTCCAGTGAAATGAGGAATTTTGGATTGGTAATCATTTGGTAAAGGAAGTAGAGGTTGTGGTAACACTAATGGGGCATACCATGTTGCCATGGCTGGAAATAAGGGTGGATTTACAAGAGTGAAAGTGGGCTGAACAGGTGTGTTTTTCACAATGGTAGTATGGATTGGAGTGGAAGAAACACTTGGGCCAACAAACTGATTTTGAGCAGACTTGTTATGGAAAAGGCTAAAGTGATGAAGAAGCTGGGAGTCAGGAGGAGTGGAAGGTGAGGCTTCCCTATTGAAACTTTGTTGCAAATTTGCAATGTCAAGATCAGTTTGGTTTAAATCACCTTGAGATCGGGTTCTAAAGATGTTCTTTGTATGATGTAAATCAAAGTGTGAACCCTCTAAGCGAACAAGGTTTTCAGGGACAGAATTTGTTCTTAAGAGGCTATGATTAGCAGTTGATTTTCCAGATTTAGAAGTCTGCCACAAAATTCTCTCTGGATTTTCAACGATTAAAGGAGGATTTGGGTCTGGATGGGATCTAGTGTTGATCCTATGCGAAGCCAGACTGATTTTCAAAAATGAGAGAGGTTTAAAATTTTAGGAATGTTTTTTGGGATTTTTACCTCTCAGATGTCTTATCTAAGATGGGACGAAGCTTCTAAACTTGTTCAAGGCTGGTTAACATATTCCTAAGGAAAACTAGGAACCTAGATGAGTAATAGGCCTACTGGGGCTAGTGGAGTCGCCAGGTGGAAACTATTTATCTTACATGAAGGTAAAAATATTGGATGGTTCCACCACCATGTTTATTGTGAAGCCAAACTGAATTTTTTTTTGGGTTTTTCTGAGTTATTTTGGTATTATAGGCTATGAGAGTGTCATGAATGTGATTTAACACTTATCTAAGGTGTTTAAACATATAAAGTTCACTCTTATGGCTTGGTAACTGATTTCTTCAAGGTTTGATAAGGTCTTGCAATAATCCTAAGGGTTAATTAGTTTGTCACTGATTCAAATAAGTCCTATCATGATTACCGTTATGCTTGGTAGTGCTTGAAGAAGGTTACTTATGTTATACTAGACAGTGAGTGTTTAATTTTGAAGATTTTACTCAGAGTCCCACCGTGATCTCCATTATGTTGGTGTCTCGTGTTTTGATAATTTGGCAAATCAAAAGACAAGGCAACATCATAACCAATATTTAGAGTTCCAGGATCTAGTCCTCCTGTTCTCAGAGAGGGATCTCTCAAATGCTTGTTGCAAAGGTTTATCTTGTGTGCTTTGAGTATTGGCTTTAGACTAGTTATTAAGTGCAGGTGTTTGTTTATTTGTTTGGTTGAATTTATACAACAAAACATGAAAGGTATAGGAAATATATATAGAATGGAGAAACATCTGGTTCATTGGGAAATGGAGTCAAGAAGAGGTCATCACATACTCATCAATGGATATGGGATATCAGAGGGCAAATCTAACTTGGCCACAGGATCCTTTGGTTTTGGAATGATATGGACATCAATGATTTGGAAAGAGAAATTTGATTCTCAACGAAGGGAACTTGAAAACATAACTTGAACAATAAAGAAATATTTGATAGATAGGGATAACCATAAATTCTACAAACATTCTTTAAGAAAATAATGACTTCAAGACAACTTTCAAAATGAAATCTAAGATTCGGGGAACACCCTATTTCCTCAAAGATTTTATTTCAAATGAATTAGAAAACATAAAAGATTCATTGGTAATTGTAGTCATAGAAGAGGGAACACCTAACACATCTATGATCACAACTATAAAAGACCTTTAAGACAACTTTTTAAGCAAGGACAAAGGGCATGATCAGAACAGACCTCGTTGGCTTACTATAAACAAAGATAATTCAAAGGGAGACTTCACTAACAGTTCTTAATTTGTAGCAGACAAGCAGGGAGAACCATAAATAATGCTGAAACCAACTATTCGAACTTATTAGAGAAATAAACGAGCATGATGACTAAAGAGAAAGATTTAAGCCTCTAAAATACCTCAGCAGAAGAAAACATAAAACAGTGAACGAAAAATAGGTCTAAGGTGCTTCCAAGAGTCATTTCTTAGGCTAAAACTTTATCCTACTGTAGTAAGAAATTATGGAACATAATGAAAACAGGGGAAAAAACATTAAACAGTTTAGAATACTTCACCAAAATCCAAGCTCATGGATCCAATGATAGAGCCTTCTCAAGAACAAGCATGCAACAACATCATCAGGACTTCCAAGACTTCAGTTTCTTCTTCAACTTCAACAGACTATGTATTATTTCAGAGAGTTTCAGTATTATAACTAGTGATCAACCAACCCCTCTCTTATCTTCTCCAGTAGTATTTATAGAAGAATGAGGAGGTGAGATCTGATAAAAGATCTCCCAAGTTAATTAATACAGACTTAATGGTTCTTCGGCCTTTGGGGGGCTCGATGAAGAAGGTTACATATGTTGGAAAAATACTGAGAGGGGGGGTGAATCAGTATTTAATGCAGACAATAAAACTTTTTTACTTTTCCTTTCTAAAAACCCATACGCGACTTTTCAGAAGCCAACTAGCGTATATACGCGGATATCCTTTATAGAACTCACGTATGCATAGAGATATAATTATGCATTCAATTCTTAACTCAGATCATTGCATTATTCATTTATCAGATATTTCAGGAAACAGTAAACAGGTGCAGAAAGAACAGAATAATCATCACACATATTCAACACACATGAACACCAGGATTTTTAGGTGGAAACCCAATTTGGGAGAAAACCACCACTGCCGTCGTTTCAGTCTTCAATATTTATTATAAAGAAAAACTTCTTACAATCATGTACTGGTGCAGACTTATACCAGCACGCAGGCACCCACCTGCAGAAGGCTACAACCTTCTCTCGTTTACCAGCCTCACCTGAAAGGGAGCTACAACCCCCTGCTCTCGTTTACCAGCGTCACCTGGAAGGGAGCTACTACCCCCTGATATTAGCACCAGCGTCCGCTGACAGAAAGCTTCTACTATCATACTGAAGGCTTCAACCCTCAGATCCACTGCAGACCACGTTTCATTAATTTTCACACTGGATCAAACATCTTCAACAGAATTCTTCACTTATCAACAAACATCCCTTTTCATTTCATCAGTCAGAACAGTGAAACCACTGTAACCAGAATATCAGAAATAGCCCAGACTTCAGAACAGATATGCAGAACCTCAATTATCTTTTGAGCAACCATCAACTCAAATACCATACGCACTTTTCCTTAAACAGACCCGCGTATACACGCGCTTTTACTGAAGCGAACCCGCATATACATTTGTGCAACTTATTAGAAAAACCCTAACAGCCCGTACGCGCTTTTGTCTGAATAGAGCTGCGTATACACGCGCTTTTCACGAAACGAACCTGCATATAGATCTATAAAAGATAAATTTTGCAGATCAGACCAAATCTATGAACTTACCAGATTTCTTCAACTTCTTCAACAGATTTGTGCCAGGTCTTCATCACTTCTTTTCAGATCATCCACGAGATTCACCATTCCAAGATCTAGAGACCTTGAACCTTCATTATGTTCATAGATGCATCATAGAATCAGATCTATCAATTAAAGAGCAGAGTTCAACCATGCAGATATACTTCAGAGTGAATTATTCATTAAAGCCCAGACACATGCACACCCTTTGCACAATGAAATTCTTCTCCTTATATAGATTTAGCCTTTTTCAATACCATGAGTCAAAACCACATTACTTCCGATGGTTTTCCTGGACGAGATCAAATAGAAAATCCAGCGCTCAATACAATGGGTCAATACCATGGTAATGCCCCTTGGTATTCTAATTTTGGAGCGCAAAATACCATACGTGACTTGGCACGTACTTTTCCGCATGCATATGCGCTTTCTCCTTGACAAACCCGCATATGCCTTGTAACACACATTTTTCATCATTGCTTTGGCCCTCACTACTATTTCCTTCTCTGGTACTTCTGAGCTACTTGTAGAACATTAGATTTACATCATTAATAAACTCATCAAGCATCAAGAACATCTTTAATAAGAGGTTGCCATCATCTTCATCAAGAGGGTTGCCATCAAGGACAACATTTAGCATCATATTGCCAACAATGTCCCCCTTTGGACTTGATGGCAACCATGATGGTGTTTGATCACCAAAACAGATAAATACATTAAGCAGAATGATATTCTCCCCCTATTCAAACACCATGTCACTCTCCCTCTTTGACATCAAGGGCAAAGGGCGGATCAAAACCAACATAAGGTTTTTATCCCTATGTAGAAAGAAGAGCGATGTAGATCTGATGTGCACTGAAGATATCATGCTCCCCCTGACTCTATGACCTTCCTATCACCAAGGACTCATACTTACATCAAAAGATCCAACCAAGTGGATTTACATAAGTGACTCAAGTACCCAACCAAGTGGGTTTACACATTTTGACTCAACTACCCAACTAAGTGGGTTTACAAATTTGAACAAGTCCTTACATGACTAAATATTACAATTTTTACATCATGGGTCTCAACATGACCTTTTCATAAAATTACAAAAATGACTTTTCATGACCAATACCAGAAGGACCTCAAGAGAGATCACATTTCAGAACCATCATAATTCCAACAATGCATTATACTCAGCAAGACTACTGCTCCCCCTGAAATTGTGCATCCAATGCATCCTTTCTATATGACAAAAGCTCCCCCTTTGCTTGTGCATCCTGAATACTTTCAACAACAAATCATCAAGGCATATTTACCCAAAAATAGAGAATGAAATAGAAATATACGAGCTGAAATACCACCAATAACTCCAAACAACATCAAAGATACCAAACAGCATTGCAGCTGTGCTAAAAAATGCTGATCCCAAACAAAAATTTCCAGCAACCAACCATACGCGGCTTTATGTGTTTAAACTCGCGTATATACGCGACTGTCTTTCAAGAAACCCGCGTATCCAATTTAATCTTCTGAATTTAATCAGATCCGATCTTCTGAGAGGCAAAGACAACACCCAACTTCTGCCTGAGATATTTTAACATTTCCCTGGGTAGAGGTTTGGTAAATATATCAGCAATTTGTTCCTTGGAGGGAACATAATCCAACTTCACCTTTTGTTCAAGCACTTTCTCACGTAGGAAGTGATACTTGATGGGAATGTGCTTGGTCTTCGAATGCATAACAGGATTCTTTGAGATACTAATGGCACTTGTATTATCACACATAATGGAGATAGGAGGTGTACATTTGATTTGAAAATCTTGCAAGGTTTGCATCATCCAAAGGAGTTGAGTGCAACAAGATGCGGCAGCCACATATTCTGCTTCTGCTGTAGATAAAGAAATAGAATTTTGCTTCTTGCTGAACCAAGATACTAATCGGGGCCCCATATAGAATGCACCACCACTAGTGCTTTTTCGATCATCAACATTTCCAGCCCAATCTGCATCAGTGTAAGCATGAAGAGTAAGATCAGCATTCTTTGGATACCATAGTCCAAAATCTTGAGTTCCTTGTAGATATTTGAATATTCTTTTGACAGCCTGAAGGTGAGACTCTTTTGGATTAGCTTGGAATCGTCCAACAATCCCAACTGCATGCATAATGTCTGGTCTAGTCCCAGTGAGATAAAGTAGACTTCCTATCATTGATCTGTATTCTGGTTGATTCATCGTGGGAGAATCATCATGAGAACTGAGATTGCATCCGGTTATCATTGGTGTACTTACAGGTTTGCATTCTTCCATGCCATACTTCTTCAGAATTTGCTTAAGATATTTTGCTTGTGATAGGAATATACCATTTGTAGTTTGATGCACTTGCAAGCCAAGAAAGAATGTTAGTTCCCCAAGTAAGGACATTTCAAATTCCTGCTGCATGACAGAAGCAAATTTTTGACTCATAGATTCTTCATTACTCCCAAAAATGATATCATCAACATAAACCACCACAATCAATAGTTTATTATTTTCAATTTTTGTGTATAATTTGCTATCAGCAGACCCCTTTGAAAATCCTTGTTGATGAAGATATTTGTCAAGACGATAATACCATGCCCTTGGAGCTTGTTTGAGACCATATAGAGCCTTTTTAAGTCTACAAACAAGATTTTCAGCATTTCCCAAAATGAATCCTTCTGGTTGTTCTATATAAACTTCTTCTTCTAGATCACCATTGAGGAATGTATATTTGACATCCATTTGATAAACTTTGATTTGTTGAAAACTTGAAAAAGAAAGAAACATTCTTATGGCTTCAAGTCTAGCTACAGGAGCAAAAGTTTCTTCAAAGTCTATACCTTCTTGTTGAGTATACCCTTTGCAAACTAGTCTAGCTTTGTTTCTTATAACGTCCCCATTCTCATTTAACTTGTTCTTTAATATCCATTTGGTTCCAATGACATTTTTGTTATGTGGTGTTGGTACCAATTCCCAAGTGTGATTCTTTTCAATTTGATCAAGCTCTTCATTCATGGCTTGAATCCAACATTCATCTTTGCTAGCTTGATTGACATTGTGTGGTTCAATTGTGGATAGAAATGCCAGATAGCTAGAAGATCCCACAAGAGTCCTCCTTATTTGTACTCCTGATTCCTTATTTCCCAAAATTTGAGATTCAGGATGATTATTTTGAACATATCTGGATGGAGCTTTTCCAGATAAATCATCTTCTGGTTCTTCATTGGATCCATTGTCTATATCATTTCTATTTGACGCAGAAGGACAAAATTCACCATCATCTTCATATGTTGTGTGTTTTTCTTCTTTAGGAACTGCAGGAAACTCATCAATAACAACATCAATACATTCAACAATCTTCCGAAGCCTTTTATTGTAACATTTGTATGCTCTGCTTGTAGATGAGTAAATAAGAAATATTCCTTCATCTGATCTAGGTTCAAACTTTCCAAGCTTTTCATCATTATTTTTGATAAAGCATTTACTTCCAAAAACTCTAAAATGCTTCACAGAAGGAGGATTACCATACCATAGTTCATACGGAGTTTTATCACTATTTACTCGAACATGTGCCTTGTTAAGAATATTTGCTGCTGTGTGAGCTGCTTCTCCCCAGAAAGTGTCAGGTGTTTCGGAATCATCAAGCATAGCTCTAGCCATTTGTTGAATCATTCTATTCATTCTTTCTGCTACGCCATTTTGTTGTGTAGTGCCTGCTACAGAAAACTGTCTTTTTATGCCATGTTGTTCACAAAATTGAAAGAATTCATTTGATGTATATTCTCCTCCTCGATCAGATCTAAGACACTTGATTTTTAGATCTAATTCATTTTCCACCAGTGCTTTGAAGATTTGAAATTTTTCAAATGCTTCATCTTTGTGTTTGATCAACCCAATCCAACACATTCTAGAGAAATCATCAATAAATAAGATATAGTATTCTTCACCCCGTGGTGAATTTTTCCTCATAGGTCCACATATGTCAGTATGAATGAGTTCAAGAGGCTTACTTGATGATCCTTCCTTGGCATTAAATTGCACTCTAGTTTGCTTACCGAATTGGAAAGATTTGCATATGATACTTTCAGGTAGAGTAATATTGGGAAGATCATGAACAACTTTGAGTCTGCTTGATTTGTTGATTTGAGAGAAGCTCAGATGCCCCAACCTTCTATGCCATAGCCAGTTTTCTGAAGATTTACTCAAGTAACATTGTTCTTTGCAATTCTTCAATACATACAGGTTGCTTGGAGTTCTTTTTCCTTTTATAATTGTTTTACCTATATCAAGATCACGAACCACACATTCTTTTGAACTAAAGACAACTTCAGTTCCTTGATCACACATTTGACTTACACTTAACAGGTTATGCCTTAATCCATCCACATACGTGACATCATTAGCCTTCACCTTTTCTTTTAGAAACACAGACCCTTTTCCTTTAATTACATCTGGAGTATCATTTCCAAAAGTAACTTTCTTTTCCTTTTCTAGAGCACTGTATGCACGAAGTTTGTGTTTATCACCTGTCATGTGTCTTGAGCATCCGCTATCAATGTACCATTTATTTTCTTCACCTTCCGCAAATAACGCTATGCCACAATTTTCAACCTGTGGTTCCTTCTTTTTCCATATTTTGGATTTTCAAGGAAGATGCTCTCTTGGCTGTACTTTGCTCTTGCACTCAGAATCTTCATGGCCAAAGTTATTGCAATAAGCACATTCAACTTCATTTAGAAGAGGATAAAAGTTGTTATAGTTATTCTTCTTTGTTTCAACATCAATCCTTTTCTTTCTTGCTTCTCTTGTCATGATGGTTTTATATGCAACACATTGAGCAGCTTTATGACCAAAATTTTGACATGAGAAACATTGTCCATTGAAGAAGAAATTTCTGCAAACATGAAATATTCTATTAGAATTTACTTGTTGATTGGTGCCCTTTTGAAAGATATTCCTGTTAGTGTTCCTTGCATTAGGATGATCATGCTTTACCTGTAAATATTCTTTATTCCCTGGCTGAGTGGCAGAATTTTGTAAACCAGTTGTAGCAGCTTTTAGATAATTTGGTGCTGAAGCTTGAGTGGACTCTCCAGTGTATCCAAGACCTGTCTTTATAAGAGGAGAACGTTGAACCTTGATAATCTCATCTAAGGTTTCAGATCCTTTAGAAAATCTAAAATTCAGAGTCTTTGCTTTCTCAAATTCTTTTCTTACACTTACCACTTCACATTCTAATTTCTCATTGTGTTTCTTTGCTTCTTCAACCTGCTTTTCCAGAGTCTCGATGGTTATTTTTCTTTCTTCTAAGAGAATTTTATATTCTTCTAAGAGAATTTTTCTTTCTTCTAAGCGTCTTTTGAGTTGGTTGTTCTCTTCAAGAAAATCATTGTCCTCTAGAGCATCCACAAAATTATCCTTTTCTTCTTTAGATTCAAATTCCATGAGAAGTCTAAGATATTGTTCACATTCTTCCTCACTATCAGATACTCCATCACTGTCATCATGAGTATAGTAACTTCTTCTAGTGCTAGACCGGTTCTTATTTCTAGCTACTTCCTTTCCTTTTGCAGGTGTTTCTTTGAAAGGACACTTAGCATCATAATGACCAACTCTTCCACAATTAAAACATTTGAAAGGAAGCTTACCTCTATACCGTCCTGTACCAAGTTGAAGTTTCTTTACAAAATTTGCCTCATATTCTTCCGAAATATATCCTGATCCTTCTGGTTCTTGCAGTTCTTTCCCTTTTGTAGAAGCTCTAAAAACAACTTCTTTGACTTCAGACGGTCCTCCTCTTCTCATTTCATATGTAGTCAATATGCCATGAAGTTGCACCACGGAAAGATTCTGAATATCCTGTTTTTCTTCAAGGGCAAAAACTTTTGATTCAAATTTTTCCGTTAGCGATCGTAAAATTTTCTCAACCAAAGTAGTGTTGGATATTGTTTCACCTAGATTTCTCATACGATTTACAACATCATCAATACGTAAAAAGAAACTGGCAATACTCTCATCACTATGCATCTTTAAATTTTCATATTCAATTCTGAGAGTTTGGAGTTTTGCACTTTTTACCTTTGCATCGGCTTCATAACT